>JAOPSE010000012.1:69752930-70234457 GCA_029449295.1 Zea luxurians
AGGTCTTACTAGGATCAACATTTTGTTGTGCACGACTTTGGACGGACGTTACCATGGCTTGGCACGGCCTATTCCGATAAAAAAGGAGTGATCTAATACATCACTAGTATTCAATTATATATTCAGTTCAAAGGTGTTTCTTTCATTAAGAGAGGTAAACTTCATGTTAGCTGAAGATAAGGAAATACATGTAAAATCAGTCAGCGTCTTAGTCACTAGGTTGATATTTACTTTTGTATGTTAGATTCATGTACTACTGTACCAGGGGCAGGCCCATATAGAAATAAGGGTATTCAATTGAAAAAACATAATATGTGTATATATATTATGTTTATACACTAAAATATTGCAAAAACATAAAATAGCACTGTTTTACAACTATTTATCTCAAACTTCGTTTTTCGATGACCTTTTTTATTTTCCTACCATTGTGACTAGGGATAACAATCGTGCGGTTAGGACACGATTATATGGTTTACAAATCCATAACTACGAGACAAAATTAAATCCATACTCGTACCCATATACGTTCGTAGGTATAGATATGTAATAATGTTAGATACACATCGGGTAAAGGATATATATATTGTATATTCATATCCACGAAAAATTTAACAATATATACCTTATTATATTCATACCCATACCCGTGGATAACAAATTATACCATGTCTGTGTCCGATGGATAATTATTTGTTTTCCATGGATAACAAATTTAGGCTGTCAAAAAAATTATACCCACTAAAATTTCAAATATCCATCTTTGAAATCCTGGGTCCGCCCCTGTACTGTACCCAGGAAGATACTCCTAGATCAGTACTATTAATCTAGTTATAAATTCCAACATCTTATATTTTTCTGTTTCTATGCTATGGGGGAGAAAATTGCTAAGAACCAGTTAACACAAAATTATGTAAGACAAAAAAATAAGCAATGATAGAAAAGGTAATGAATGATAGCCTGAACTAGGACCACAGTGAGATGCTATGCATAAAGCATTTTGGTATCTGAAAGCATCAACTGACAGATTTTTTTCTTTTTGGACAAATAACCACATGTTAGGTATGGAAACTAATACAAGTAAGCAAACACAATGAGAAAATAATACTAATTGTTTTAGACATATAGGTAAACTTCATGAACGAGAACTTCTGAAGCAATAGGAACACAACTTACCTGAAAGTTCTCCATTTCTGCCAGCCTGACGAATTTCATTGATGAAATCTGCAACCTTCATGATCTCCGATGTTGTAAAAACATCTTCATATATCTTCAAGCCTTTCACAACATTAACCTGGTTGTAGCACAAGATCATGAACATCAGTAAAAAAAAGGAGTGCAGTCAGAAGAAATGAATTTTAAGATGAATAGAAGTGCTACTACTTCCTACAGCATCTCCTAGTCCTGTACAGAAAGATTGCCGAGTGGTGTGAAGTTGGAACTCGCCATGTGCCCCTTCACGGATTCCTTGGCCACGAAACCTTTCTGGATCTTGATCCTCTCAGGACGGGCAATGCACTCCTCGTGGTCAGAGCAGATGGGATAGCTCTCTGGTAGGATGTGTTCCCCTTGAAATCCTTGATCAGTATGATCTGCTAAGTAATATATATCTCAGAGGCTACCCAACCATTGTTGGATATATATACTACGACTTGCAACCAAAAAAAAAAGACACCAAATTCTTCAACAAAGCTTATGTCATTTGGCCATTTGGGACATAACATCCTTATTGCTGTGTATCAATACTTTTGTTGGAGAAAGGAAGAAAAATAAATTAAAACGCTTACAGATACAAGTGTTCGAGGGAGAAAAAAAACAAATCCAAGAGAACACAAACATTTCAGCAACAGCTAACAAAGCTTGGAACACGATGGCATGATTAAATCTTCACTTGGGAGTTTGCTAGGGGGCAAGGTCCTTCGATCAGCAACAACGGGTCCAGTCTATCACGCGTTCAAATTCTCACATATCGTTCTGTCACATATGCTGCTTTAATCACCCGTTAGATCTTCAAAATATCCATAACCCATGAAGAAATGATTTCGTTTTGGTTGAATCTCAAACTGCTGCACCCTTTTGGTGTCACTTTTTACGTACTACAGCATGAATGGAGAGAAAAAAAGGTGCCTTCCGTGATATAATAATATGATAAAGAGGAGAGCGCGTAGCCAAGAGATTTGCTAAAGATAAAACAGGTGGCAATCCATATAGGCATATAGACAAAAACACTGTAGAAATAGTAAAAAACAGTATGGATTAAAGCCAAGGACACAGAACACGGGAATCGTAGTGTACTATATGTAGGTGCACGCATCGAATGAAAGCAGGGACCAGCAGCAGTATACATGTTCAATTATTGGGCAAGGGACAGAGGTATAAAAGATGATACTCAAGTAACCCGCTCTACTTATATCACTCTCTCCTTTTCTTTCTAGCTTCGCAATGGTCCATCGCACGCACAAGAAACACAAGAATTGTTTTCCATCTACTCTCTTTTTAAAAAAAAGAAAGTCAGAGATTGACTGAAATCTTCTAAAATCGAGAGACGGGCTGAAAAAAGGCAAGCTGACTAACAACAGCAGCATGTGGACAAAGCTTGGAACACGATGTCATCATCAATTGACAGCGCGTACACAAACTACGCTGTTGTAAAACCATTAGAATCCTTTGGAACGCGGAAATTTTTTAAATCTCAGAAAAACTTCACAGAAATCAGTCCGTTTTTATAAAAAAAACACAGAAAACAAAGAAATTTCCCGCGTTCTAAAGTCGCCCTTAATCAATTCCATGGCACAGCTCAATCGCGCATGAGCTCCAAAAAGTTCTCCGATCGTATAGCTACCCCCCTGACGGCCGCGCTAGCGGCTGAAGACTCGCGGGAGCCGTCACGGTCCTCACAGTACAATCGGCTGATTGGCCAGGGTCCTACTCCCACGAGACAGTAGCCCACGGCAACCACGTGTGCGGTCCGGGCTGCCGGCCGACCCGATACGCGCGGCACCAGATGCAGCCTCCTGGCGGCTCGGCTCGGTGCGGCTCGGTGACTGAACGAGCTCGGCTCGGCTCGTCCATTCCACGAGCTGGTGAAATAGGCTCGGCTCGGCTCGCGAGCCATATTTTGGTACTTTTCGTTGTATTATTTGGTGAATTAACATTATATAAATTTAAAATATAGAATCATCATTCTACATTATGAGTAAATTAAATTATAACTTGTAATATATTCATCATCAAAGACTAAAAAATGAGCTATTATTCATAAAATTATCTAATATTCATTATTATTCCATAAATTGATCATTTTTACAAGGCTCGCGAGCCGGCTCGCGAGCTGGAACGAGCCAGCTCGGCTCGGCTCGCTGCAAAAACGAGCTCGAAGAAGAGGCTCGGCTCGGCTCGTTCGAGGCTCGCGAGCCGCTCCGAGCCGAGCCGAGCCGCTCCGAGCTCGAGCCGGCTCACGAGCCTCGAGCTAATTTTCCAGCCCTACTCCTGGCACCCGGAACCCGATCTGGGGCCAGGTGGTCGGTGTCCCTTGGTGCGGGTTGTGTGGGTCCATTAACCTCGACTCACTCGAGCGTCAGAAGCACGCCACTGGGGACCTGGAGTTCAAGGCTGGCGTCAGTGTGGCACTCATCGTCACCGACCGACCGACCGCTCCAAGTGAGTCACAAGTTCCGTCGAGGCCAACCCTGCCAAGTCCGGCGCCGATCGATCTGAGAGCTGACACATGGGCAGCAATATTCTAAGGCCACGCGCAATTTGCAGACACGACAAGAGCCAATCGCAGACTCACCAGGCTGGTGTGCCCAACTGCAACGATTCATTCGAGGCCGTTGGCCGCCCTCGGCCAGACCAGACGGGTCGGGCGGAGACGCTCGAGCGCCCGTAGGCCGTAGCTGCACTGCACGTTTATTTAATATAAACTACTTCTCCAACATTAAGTGGCGACGCAGCTGCAGTAAACGCATCGCCTAATTGCAAAAGGCCGCCGTACAACCAGTCTGCCACCGGCCTGAGGCCAAAAGGGTGCCCGAGGTGGGGACTGGGGCCGCATGGTCGCGTAGCAAAGCCGAAAAGAGAGAAGGTCGTCGGATCGGAGCGTCGGAGGAAAAGCGGTAGGGTTTTGCGATCCTACTTCCTAGCGACCCCGTGATCCCCTTTCACGGGTACTGCTTTCTCCGCCGCCGCCACGACCGACGGCCAGGATTGACTGAGAGGATGGACATGGACACGAAAAAAATATATCAGACCACGCGCTCCAATTTTGCACTAGCCTCCAGAAGAAATGGACCCGTGCGGCATCTACATTCCCATTTCACATGAACCAACGCTCCTGTGCAGCTTTAGCAATAATGTCATGATTAAGCGTAATCTGGAAGCCTGTTAATCTCGTGAATCGAAAACATAAATAAAACTCCCAAAAAGAAGACATTATTTGATAATTTTTATACTAGTGCCATCGTCCCGCCGTTTTACAGTTAGTTAGTTAGGCCCGGAAAGGAGTTTAGTAATAAGAAAAAAAAAACTTGCGGGAAAGTCACACCTGGCTACCAGATCCAAGAGTTCACGAAGCGGCCGAAATTTATTTGATAATTTTAGAAACTCTACTAGTGCGGACGTCCAGAGCTAAAGGAAACGACGACGGATTCGGCATGTCCGAATGCGGAGGCCGGAACATGAACGGGAGGCAGCAGGCAAAGGTAATTAATTGACGCGAGCACGGGAGGATTAATTTTCGGGTTGGTAGTGATTGTACTTACGTCCGTCCGCGACGGTGTCGTCTTCCGTGGAGGGGGCCTTCCGCTCCGACGAATCTGCCGAGGAGTCAGCCCCCGCGTCCGCCTCCTCGTGGCACTCCAAGGCGGGGTTGATGACGGTGCCGTCAGCCTCCTCGGCCGCCGGTGCCGGATCCTGCTGGTGCTCCGGCCTGGGTTCGGGCTCCGCCTCAGAGGGGAGGTCTTCCATGGGATCGTGGATGACCGTGGACGCGACCTCCTCCTCCGAGTAGCAGCAGGGCCCCGCGGCGGCGCGGGCGGCCGCGACGCGGCGCAGCTCGGCGTTGACGTCCGCAACGGGGTAGAACTTCTGCATGTGGAGGACGGGGAACCAGTTGGCGCGGCGGCGGTGGAGCGCGGCGAAGACGGGGTCGTACTCGGCCCCGCCGCCGCCGCCGATCTGCGCCAGGTGGCCGCACAGCGCGTCGATCATCGCGTTCGCGGCCGCGAACTCGCCGCGGAACCACCCGATCACCGCGTCCATGGCCGCCACCTCGGGCGCCGCGGGACCGCCAGCCGCCGCGGCCGAGCCCACCGGCGACCCCGGCATGCCGGCCGCCGTCGTCATCGCTCCCGCGATCGCCAGTCCAAGCTCGTCACCGCCCTGCCTCTCTCTCTCCCCCCGAATTCCCTACGCCTCTCGTCTCTGCCTCCCCACCTCTCTTCTAGACTTCTAGTAATGGCGTTGGCCCTGGCAAAACAGAGGAAGACGGTGTGTGGGGCTCTGGCTCACCCGGGCGCTCGTATTTATAAATGCCTCAGCGGGTGCCCGTGGCCAGGGCCAGCCTCAATCGGGTGACGTAGCGGCGAGTCGGGGCGGATCCGGCGTCGAGGCTGAATTGCCGTTAAGGGCCAGGTCGCTTTTGTGCCTGCGTCCTACGGGGGTCGGACCGGACGGGCAACGGGGGTAGTAGGGGGCGCGTGCGGAGGGTGGCAGCGTATAAGCTAGGACCGGATCCGGACCTGATATTGGGACGCATGCCGTGCGGTGCGGCACGGAACGTTCTTCGTGGGCGCAGTCTTCTGGACCACGCATGATCCTGGTCGTGCGCTTGAGAGCGGCACGGGCATGTCCGGTTTCTTTTCGAGAAAGAAGCTAGCGATGAATCGTGCACTGTGGATATGTTCCAAATGACGTGGAGAAGGGCGTTGAAGAAGTGGAGATGACAATTTTTGTAACGCGCATGGAGACAATTCGATCTTTGGGACGTTATTCAGCGAACGGAGAAAAAAGTTATTGGACCCACGAACTAGATTACATGATCTCGTAGGTGCCGTTCTTCAAATACTATATCCGCCTGATTGGTTAACCGCACCATCTTATCTTAGATCACATCATACGTTGACTTTATTTGAAATTATGTTTGGTTGTTTGTATGTGTGAGTCACAGCTTGTATGTGTGGATGCAAAATAAGTTATTTTGATGCTATTAACCTGCATCCACTCATACGCTCAAAATTATCGTATCTAGCTAGCCAGGGCGCGACAGCATGCACATGTACACACAGCCATCCAATCAAACTGTATGTGTTTTGTGATGATTGTGTTGTATTTTTTCAGGATATAACATGAAATTAAGGTTGATCGTTATATTGTTCACGATAACTTAGCATGTGATTGGTTGCGAGACAGGTCGGCTGAGATTAGGGTGGCCTTGGTTTGAGGGATGAAATTATCCCTAGTCATGTTTGGTTGGAGGGATAGAACTATCACTATTTGTTGTGTAGTTTGAGAAAGTATATGATCAACATTTGGATTGATAAAAAAGAATGCAAATTGTAGAACATCATGGCATGGTCATAAGTACTTTGGGCATGAGCTGTAGTTTTTGGACATTTAGCTTAAAAGCTGGCTTTTTCTGACTTTTGGCTTGTAGCTATTGACTTCTTTTATATTTTTTGTTTGGCTTCTAGTTGTTGACTTTTGATATTGAATATGACGAGAAGGGGCATGCCTTTCCAACCACCACCCTTGTAGACTTTGATATCGCTGCCCTCGAGGGGAATAACATGCCTACCACCTATAGAAGGAACCGCATGCCCATCCTCGATGCAGCGCACACGTTTGAGGTCCTATATGTAGTGATGCACAATTTGGAGGAGCTATAAAGGGGTGCGAAGCTAAATCAATTGCAGATTGCACATCTCCTGCATCACTATAGTTTTTGTAACGACAATTTTTGTAACGCGCATAGAGACAATTCAATCTTTGGGACGTTATTCAGTGAACCAGAAAAAAAGTTATTGGAGCCACAAACTAGATTACTTGATCTCGTAGGCTCCGTTCTTCAAATATTATATGTGTTTGTGATGATTGTGTTGTATTTTTTTCACGATATAACATGAAATTAAGGCTGATCGTTATATTGTTCATGATCACTTATCATGTGATCGGTTGCGAGACAGGCCTGTTGAGGATGGTGTGGACCTTTGTTTGTGGGATGAAATGATCCCTAGTCATGTTTGGTTCGAGGGATGGACGATCACTGTTTGTTGTTTAGTTTGATGAAGTATATGACCAACAATTTGGATTAATAAAAAAATGTAAATTATACAACATCGTGGCATGGCCATAACTACTTTGGGCATGACCTGTAGTTTTTGGATCTTTAGCTTAAAAGTTGGCTTTTTGACTTTTGGCTTGTAGCTATTGTCTTTTGGTTAATAATTTTTGCAATAATTTTTTGTTTGGCTTTTAGTTGTTGACTTTTGTTATTGAATACGACGAGAAGGTGTGTGCCTTTCCGACAGAGAATGACGAGAAGGGGGGTGTGCCTTTCCAACCACCGCCCCTGTAGACTTTGATATCACTGCCCCCAAGGGGAATAACATACCCGCCACCTATAGAAGAAACCGCATGTCCATCCCCGATGCAGCTCACATGTTTGAGGTCTTATATCTAGTGATGCACAATTTGGAGGAGCTACAAAGGGGTGCTAGGCTAAATCAACTGCATATTGCAAATCTCCTACATCACGGGTAGCATCCTATAGCCACACAATGGCTAACACCTACCGATAAAGCACCTTTCCCTACTGGCTCCATCATGATGCTTGTCGGGTGCTCGATCGGCTCATCCTCGACATAGAGTATGGTTAGAGGATGAAATTATACAATCAACCTTTTCGACAAATAACAAGAATGCTAATTGTAGAACATTATGGCATGATCGTAACTACTTTGTGCTTAAACTATAGTTTTTGGACATTAAGCTTAAAACTGTCCTTTTTAACTTTTGGCTTCTACATATTGATTTTTTATAATGTTTTTTGCAATATTTTTCTTTTTTTTATAGTTTTTGACTTTTGCTATTGAGTTTTAAAAAAAAATCACTTTCAGGCACATGAGAAGGCAAAATAGATTCTTTGCAGTGCCACATGTCTGTTCAGCACTATTTACATGCTACACTATTGCATATCTATTTGACAATGTCTATAAGACACTATTTACACACTACAAGACCCCTAGGGTGGCTCCACTTGCTATAACACTACTTCACCCTTCCAAGACAGCTTGCCCTCGAGTTGTGTTAGTGATCATGGTTATAGATGACAATATTACCATGGAGACTCAGGGATTAGAAGGATACCATCTAGATGATAAAGTTGCATGTGTACAACCACTTGGATCTCAGCGCGTGTCGAGACTTGTGAGTGGTCGCAACAATGACCAGCGGAGATGCTCTCGCGTAGGGTGATGACGGAATATGGCGACACTATGAAGTGCGTGCATATAAGGGACCTCATGCCTTTTCCTCGTTGAATGGTTGTTGGTCCATGCCACATAGGAAAGAGAGGATGGCTTCTGATAGAGAATGATGAGAAGGGTTGTGCCATTTCTAACTGCCGCTGCTATTGGCTTTGAGTATGTTGCTCGCTAGGGAAACAACACGCCTGCCACCCATAGGGGGAAGCACGTGCCCAATATCTCCGATGCAATGGACACGATTAAGGTCCTCCGTTGTGATATCCTGGCCCTAGGGGATGACGATATCCTCATCCAAGGCTTAATAAAATTAATAGAGTACTCATATAACAAGGTGCATCTTCTTTTATGAAATCCTATCTCAAAAGAACCTCCAAGTTAAGTGTGCTTAGCTTGGAGCAATTTGGGATGGGTGACCGACCGGGAAGTTTTCTCGAGTGCGCATGATTGAGGACAAAGTGCGCACAAAAGACTCGTGTTGGTCTATGGGGACAATATATGATCCTAGAGAGCTGCCAGCAGTAAGTACCGCTGGTCTGGGAGTGGACAGGGTGTTACAAGTGGTATCAGAGCTGATCCTCGCGGTTTCACGGGCGTGTGTGGGTTAAGGGTTCGGGTATATGGCGCATGACACATGTGGCCCCGGAGTGGTCACATGGCATGGCATATGACAACATTGGACACACAGACGTGGCCAAGAAGGGAGGTTCCTAGATTGGGGTTGACCGACGAGGACGTCGGTCTTCTAAGGGGATGGAATGTGATATCCTGGCCCTAGGGGATGGCAATATCCTGGCCCAAGGCTTAATAAAATTAATAGAGTATTCATATAATAAGGTGCATCTTCTTTTTCGAAATTCTATCTCGAAAGAACCTCCAAGTTAAGCATGCTTGGCTTAGAGCAATTTGGGATGGGTGATGTAGGAAACGGGTGACGCCTAAGAGGGGGGGTGAATTAGGACTTCTAAAACTTTTTCTAAACTAGGCCACAATTAAATCCCTAGAGCAAAACCTATGCAAATAATCAAAACTAGAATGTGCAAACTAGGTTTTGTCTAAGTGTTGCTATCTCTACCGCAAAAGGCTAAGTTTCAATCTATACTAAATAAGTATGACTACAAGATTGAAACTTAAATGCTTAATATAAATGCGGAATGTAAAGAGCTAAGTAGAGAAGCAAACTCTCGTGGATGACGCCGGTATTTTTACCGAGGTATCCGGAACCACGCAAGGTCCCGACTAATCCTCGTTGGTGCCCCTACGCAAAGGGAAGCCCACGCGAGGGCCAAGCACCACGGTCGAGTAACTCCGTAGAGAGCCGCGGGCCTTCTCCACGCGCAAGTGGTGCTCCGCTTCCGGCTCCTCTCGGACGCTCCCCGCCGTCTCCACTATCGAGCTTCCAGCCGAAATGCCGCGGGCCTCGTTCCCTCCGGTACACGGTGGCGGCCGTGACACAAACGCGGTTGTCACGGTCTCGCAAGACTCTCGCCCCACTCGGTACAATTACAACGACTCACGCAAGAGCCGAGGGGTTGTGAGGTTTTACAAAACTCACTCAACTAACTAGGATTCACCTAGAGCAAGCGCTAAAGCGGTCTGACTAACCTAAGCACTTCGCAAAGCACCTACGCTAATCACCGAGTGATTCTATTAAGCACTTGGGTGTTTGAGCTCTTAGAAATGTGCACTATATGCCTTGGTATGTTGCTTGGGCTCTCACACTTGAGAATGGCCGGTTGGGGTGGTATTTATAGCCTCCACACCTCAAACTAGCCGTTGGACAGAAAGCAGCAGCTTTCTGTCGTCGGGTGCACCGGACAGTCCGGTGCACCACCGGACACTGCACAGTAGATGTCCGGTGCACGCCACGTCAGCCGACCGTTGGCGCCTGTAGCAGTCGACCGTTGGCTCCGACCGTTGCCGTCTGCCCGTTGGCACACCGGATAGTCCGGTGCACACCGGACAGTCCGGTGCTACAGCCAGAGAGCGCCTGTCTGCGGCCTCTCTGCGCAGAATGTCCGGTGCCTTACCGGACAGTCCGGTGCACACCGGACACCAATGTCCGGTGCGCCACCAGGCGCTGGCTGACAGCCCTCATCTTGGATTTCTTCGCTGATTTCTTCGGGCTTCTTTGTTCTTGAGTATTGGACTCCTATGCATCTTTTTATGTCTTCTTTTGAGGTGTTGCATCCTCATTACCTTGGTCCAATTCTCTTCGCATCTTGTGAACTATAAACACAAACACTAGAAAACTTATTAGTTCACTGATTGTGTTGTTCATCAAACACCAAAACTCAATTAGCCAAATGGCCCGGGGTCCATTTTCCTTACAATCTCACCCTTTTTGGTGATTGATGACAACACAACCAAAGCAAGCAAATAATACAAGTATTTGAGTGAAATTATGCAATCTACTTGCTAAGATGCATGATTGTCCCCACAATGTGATATTATGGACTTAAGCCTCCCCCGAACTCCATAATTCACTTACTTCCTATTTTTGGACCAAATAACCAAAACCACTTAAAAATCCATTTGTAGATATAAAATTTTAAATTGGTGGTGTTTGGTGTTTGATATAGTTTTCATTGCTTTGGTCCCTAAACTTCTCCCCCTTTGGCATCAACAAGCGAAAAGGAAGACATTAAAAGCATGTAGGAAGTAAATAAAAGCTTGCCCTCATCAAGAATTGTATCAAATGATATCACTAGAAGGATATTAAATTAAGCCATGAATGATACCACTTGTAGGAGTTCCTCAAAAGATTACTCCCCCTAACTGAGTATTCTCCTTTAGAAAGAGTTTTTCTCCCCCTTTAGAGATGAAGAAATACTCCCCTTGACAGAGATCCTCTACTTAGGAAAAAGCATGTGAAAATTAGAGGTGCAAGACATGATTTGAAAAGACTGACTTCCCTTATGCATAGGTAACAGAATATGAGTTAACTACTTATGCATTTTTGGCAACACGGAAGCATATGATATGAAATATAGTCTAATCAAATATTGGAGAAGACATGTAAATGATACTGAATGTAGTCTCAAAAGATACCAATTGGAGATCAATGGCGAGCTTGAGAGACATGAGAGTTCTTGGAGATTTTGCAGTGGAAGATTGTTGTCTTTCTCCGGGGACCTTATTTTCCTTACAATGAGACTATCACATGAAATAGACTTGAAAAGGTGTTAGTCTCAAAGTGTTAGATTATAGAGTAACCTCCCCCTAAAGGTGTGCATACAAGTTTTGAATACTTGTAGGAGACATGCACTTTGATTTGATATCAAGAGGGGCAAATTATCCATAATCCAAACTTTGGCACATATAAGTTAAATGATACACTTTGTAGAAATCAAAATTTTCAATTGATGCATCATTTACTATGGAGTTATATAAAAGCTATGTGCCGTGCTTAAATAAACATTTTAAGCCATGTAGGTTTGCTTAAGTGTATGAATTAAGAACAAGCACTCCTACCATATGATTTACCTAGTATGCATGATTTTAAACAAAAGTACATACCAAATGTAATACTAGGCAAGAAAGGTAAACTAGATAAACGGTAAATAGATACGCATATCTAAAAACGAAGAATACAATAAAACTAGTTACCTTAGTCATGGGTGGGAACTTTGGGTCCAAAGTTTTCACTAACCCACTTGGCAATAAACTTGATCCAATGTGATGTATCCCATGATATACATCCCAACTTTGCCAAGTCTCCAAATTTCCCGAAGACCTTCGGTCCACTCACTTCCCTTTCGGGATCCAAACCTTCTTGGTGCTTTTCATGGTTGAAATTATCTCCTTTGGCACCCAGATGCGTTTGGCCCACTTTCCTTTGTTGGCTTGCTTGTTGGCCTTGATTGCTATCACCTTTCCGTTCTTTTTCTTCTTGATCAAATATGGTGTAGCATCCTTTTTGTTCATCTTTTTGATGTAGGTGTTGGAGATTTTGCTTGATGGCTTTTGCTTGAGTTTTTGCCTTTGTTTATCCCCGGTCATCGCCTTGCATTGGAAAGACTTGTGGCCTTCCATGTGGCATAGCCTACAAATCACAATTTCTCCCTCTACAGGCTTGTTCACTCCCGCAGTGGTGTTATCCTGTGGAGGTCGGATTTGTTTGGCTTTGCCTTTCTTGTCATACAAAGCCTTGCCAAGGCGAGCCACTTCTTGCTTTAATTGTTCATTTTCCTTTGCAACCTCATCCGAACATATCTCTACAACAATATTCTCAACAACGACTTGGTTGCAGGGGTTAGAGTCATCGATTAAATCAAAGCAGGAAGTAGAAGCATCTTTCTTAATTATTTCAGTTATTTCAACTAAAGATGCTGCTGGGGTGCTACCAATGTTTTCTAGCTTAGTAGTTAGCTCATTGTTGTGTATGCTAAGAATTTCCATTTTCCCTAGCAAATTTTCAATAGCTTCTTGGGAGCTAGCTCACTACAAAAAACTGATAAATGTTCGTGGGTAAAATTAAGAACGTGGGTACCCACGTTCTTACTTGAGTTAAGTTCATGGGTTATGTTAAGAACGTGGGTACCGACGTTCTTAAGTTAAGTTCGTGGGTCCTGGATAAAACCGTCGAATTTAACGAGTTAGAAACGTGGGTACCCACGTTCTTAAGTTAAGTTCGTCGGGCATATAGACACCGTCGAACTTAATCCTGAAAACCTAAATCCAAATCCCACACGCGGTTCTCTCTCTCACCTGTCTCATTCCCACCCACGCGCTCGTCTCTCTCACTAGCGCCAGGCCAAGCCGCCGCCGGCAGACCGCGCCGCCGCCGAGGGAGAAGCACGCTCGCGCGCTGCTGGAGGCCGCCACCACGCCCTGCGTGCCACCCGCGCCGGCGCCGTGCCACCACAAGCGAGCCGCGCCGCCGCCGAGGGAGGAGCATGCTCGCGCGCTGCTAGAGGCCGCCACCACGCCCTGCGCGCCACCGAGGAAGGACGCCGCCACAAGTGAAGACGTTCCCGGCCGCTGGGTGAGCCTTCCTCCTCAACACTGGTAAGAGACACGCCTAGAAGCGAGCCTCGTGGTTGTCTGGTGGTTGGGGGTGGGGGTCAGTGCTTCATCGATTTTTGCTTCGTGGGCGCAGGGTTGGGGAAAGTGGAGGGCGGGAAGGAGGAGGAGCAAGAGGCATACATGCGGCTCGCCGTCACCGTGCTCGCAGAGCTCGCGCGCGTCCCGGAGGTTGCGGCCGACGAGGGGGTCGTTTCCACCGTGCCCCTAGTCGCCGAGGTTGTCGCCAAATCGTAAGAAATTTGTTCTCTTTGAGCTTCTGATGCTCCATACTCTCATACTCCATACTAACGAAGCAGTACTTCTGATTTTGCAATCCCTACCAGTGGAATACACAGTTGCTATCCTATTTTGAATCTGTTAAGAGCCGAGGCCACCCATTTTGCTATCACTAGCTACGTTTGATGCTTTGCTTGCGATGCATGTTTGCTTATGATTGTAGCTGCATCGTGTGCTGCAGGACTGATCCAGCAATCACTTAAGAATGCTTTGAACTTCTGTCACTTATTGCAATAGCATCTGAAGATGGGGCATATGAGTTTTGTGAGCCTGGTGTAATAGACATGATCTTCCTTCAAATCTTAAGCTTAACAGATGGTATTGAATTTCCATGCATGTATCTCGATGTGGATTGAAAAATGCGTAGAACTCACATAGCCTATCCAGCAATCACTGAAGAATGCTTTTGTTACTCTATTTTTGAAATGTGGATTGAAAGCTTGCCTAAGTGACAAACTCACATAGCCTATCGAATCCTGTCTTAGCTAGTATTTAGCAGTTGTGTTGTGGGTTCATAAATACCAATTTTTTAGGTCATAACTCGAGAAAAAGGATTACTATTTTACTTGTTTAATTGGTGTCAAATATAGTTTGATGCTTAATTTCTTATATGATTTTGTTGATTACATTGTTTGTAGATTCTAAGTGCGTAGAACTTGCCATTAACCTACTGCAGTTACTAGTTCATAAACTCAAAGTTGACACTATGAGTGCGGAGAAACTGCAAGGAATGACTAAAATGGTATGATTGACCAGAATGTTTTACATGAATCTTTCTGCATTTACTGTTTCTTCATTTCTAAACTAAACTGATGATCTGATCACCAATTTTCAATGCAATTCAGGTAACTTGTCTTGCCAGGCTTTTTGCTGTTCTCCACACTGCAGTTAAATTTGATGCCTTGCACATGCTTGATTTATGCTTAGCTAACATGTGCCTTGTGCCACTTTGTTTCAAGAGCAGCATACCTTGATTTATGCTTAGCTACCCATGTGTTATCTTGGAATTGTTTGTTTCTTCTGTTTATTTGGCTACCTATGGCCTATGGGCCAGTTTGGTAGTGCTCCAAAGCAACTCCCCATCCCTTCAGTCTGCTTCTAGCCGCTCAAGGTCCCACCAACACGCGGTTCTCTCTCTCACCTGTCTCATTCCCACCCACGTGCTCCTCTCTCTCACTAGCGCCAGGCCAAGCCGCTTCTTCCTCTTTTTTTTTGCAATTCGATTGAGCAAGCACTAGTCGAAGGCTGGATTTCAGGTTGCCCACAGGAAATCTCACCCTCTCTATTTTGGTTCCTGGCCTTGATTTTTGTTGTATTTTTTTCAGCTCGTCTAGCTACTGTAGTTGCCCATCGTCAAAGTTTTGTAGAGTGGTTAGTGTTTTTGGTTGACAGACATTGGTGCTAGATTTGGGATCAGCCTTCCTAAACAGTACCATTTACTTCAGCTCAATGATATGAATAATGCTTGTTTGCAGGACATATTGCTAAGAATCTGCCACATTATGTTTGCTTGAGGTATTAATTTATCCAGGTGTTTAATGCTAGAGTATAGTTAGAAGATCCATAATCAATTGCTTCTCATTTCAGTCGTGTAAGTCACTCTGTAAGTTTTGCTACCATTTTCTGAACTCCATTGTTCTCCGTATGATTTTATTTGGTCACATGCTCCTTCATGTGCTATTTTGCTTCTTGCAAGTTCTTGTGATCTTCTGTTCTGGCTCCTTGATTTCATACATGAACCTTTCTACCCTTGCCCTTGATACCTGAGCATTTTCAGGTAGCAAGTGTTGGGCGAAGTACAAAGATATTGGCCAACAAAAACATGGAGTTTCCGTGTGTTGCAGTATTCTACACTTGCCTAACAGTATTTATTAACTGTAGTTAGCATATATGTTTGTACTCACCTGTTGCTGCCAAGAATAATACTAAAGTTTTCTAATAAGTTTCATTGATGGAATTCATGAAGCACACTGTCTGAATTTATAGAGCTTGGTGCCACAATGAAACTGTGATTAATATGCAAGACAAGATCTCAATGCATTTCATTTTTAAATAGTTCTTCATAATTTTGTTCTTGTGACTATGATGTATGAAACTCATTATCTCATGTTTTTAGTTTGCAATATTTCCTTGCATATCGAAGATTTCTAGAGATAGATACTCTCCATTCTTCTCGGCAACTCTACTTATGTGAGAAAATATCTCTTACTGGTGAGATGTACTTTGCCATCACCCTTGATAGGAAAACTACTGGTCCAGTATGTCATCTATCTCACTTTTATTTCATTGCTTATTTGTCTGAGAACATCAATTTATTCCTTATTACAAAATTGTAGATACTAATCAATTAACATATCCTTAATTGTCAGTACACGAAAGGAGTCCCTTCACTTCAATGAACCATGGGGTCATGAGCTTAAACCATGTGTCCTGCTGACTGAGTATGTGACAAAGTTCTATTGCATCTGGTCTAAGGTTATCTTCCCCATAATGCTCGGCACTGCTGGATGCACTTGATCATTGCATTTCTGATCCTTTAGTAGTCAACACTCTTCTCAAAAGCTTTCGTGTTATTCTACAACTCGCGATAGAACATACTCTAGCTTCATTTGAATTGTTGGGTGTAATTACAAGAGTCCTTAAGGCTGCTTGTCGTCAGGCACAAGAGCTACAGAACTTCAGCGTCATTTGAATCGTTGTTTGCTTTCCCTATTAGTAATGTATTTACACTTTTACAGACTTCTTGGCTACAGCCAGATGGTCTGGTTAGGCTTGCAAGCTTTTTGACCAGTCACATGCTCGGATGAGGCTTACCTCCCTGCTCCTCCAACATACGCGAATATTCCACCACGTGTTATTGATATTATCTACATACAGGTTAGATAGCACCTCTATCATTTTATCTTTTCAACATTTCAGTTTTTATGCCTTTCATGTTCCATTACACTTTCTGTTTTGTTCAGGTCAGGCCCGCAGGAGAAAAAATGAAGGTAATTCTAAATTTCTAATCTTACCCTTTCTACATGATGTAGATAAGTCATGAATGAAGAAAGCATAAGTTTTAAATTCTAGACGATCATTTCAGAAGACTATTATGTCATCCTTTTCTCATCTAGATGACTATTATGTCAGCTAAATGTTTTTTTTTTCAGGGTTCCCCGATTAACTTTAAGTCTGTAGCATTGCAATAGAACCAGTCTGTAGCATTGCAATAGAACCAAATGTTCATAGGTATGCCATATCCACGTCTTTGTAAAATATCTTGAAGACATGATTGTTACGATATATCTATTTGCATTGCATACTGCTTACTGAATCTTTCGATGCATGAAGAACCCTACAGTGTAAAATTCTTCCAATCATTCAATCCTCTCATGCTGTGAACAATTTAGGCTGATTCACTAAACTATTTAATGGTATTTTCTTTCTGAAGCTGATAACTTAGCATTTTTTTGTTGCTCAATAATCTTCCCATGTTATGCTTTGTTGCAGCAAACTACACTCCACGATACTCCATTTCTGCATCTATGTTCACCACTTGGCCTATTTTCAAAACATGCAGTGCCTCCTACTCAAGTGATTTGCTGAATTTTATAGTTTGGCTGCACTCATTCATACTATACACAAATGATACCTGCAACCTGCAGCCAATCTGCGATGCACGGATATTTTTCCCCTTTGTTACTGAACTAAATCCTACCTAGCTCCTCCATATATTTTTTCTCTATTTTCTAAAATTCATAACGGCTTTCATTTTTACTTAACCAACTCACGCACGCAAGTGGTTGTTAATCCTTTTTTCTTTTACTAATAGTTTTGGGGTACGGATGGCTATATCAAATACCTTAACCATGTACACATGTACGTATATGTTGCTAGAGTTTCTTTGCATTTACTAATATGCACTTGCTAACGGATTTCCTACTTGGTTATGCAGGCTGCCACATCCTGCTTGGTGAATACATCCCCAATCTTCCAGAGAGTGCAATACTTACGATAACAGGTACGATCAACTAAAACTATCAACAATCTTCGAGTCCTGGAATGTTTGTTTTGCATACTCTATATAATTATGTATGTATGGTTGTTCAACTCTTTAGAGACAATTTATGTAAATATAACAACTTGACTCTAGATGTTGAAACATATATTAAATCTTGACACAACTCACCTAAATCTATTTTAAATGAACCTGTTCGTTCCTGAACAAAGTATTGTCAGTTATGATTACCTGTGCTTTCTTTACAAACATAGAAGGTGCTCTCAAAGACATTGAAGGACCTCTCAAAGATATTGAGGGAACTCTGATCGCTACTGAAGGAGCTCTCATGACCATTGAATGACCTCTCTTTTCATGAAAAAATAGGTAACTTTATTCATGCTACAACAGCGACTTTGAACGAACATGAGACCACTGAGCTCTGGAGTGAATGAAGGACGTCGTCTTTGGAAGTCAGACATCACCTAGAGCTAGGGTGTTCATTCTTGACATGTTTCTCTTAGTGATAGGTGGATACTGTCTAGTTAGGAACAGAGTCTTGAGGGATTGATGGACGCATGCATCTTCAATTCCTGTGTGTTGTATTACTACTGGTACAATCTCCAATTCTTGTGAACTTTTGTATTTGGATTTGTGTGAATTTGTGATATGAACATATATCCATGTGTTTGAAATCTGTATTGTATGTGATATTCTGTGTTGCATGTGATATTATGTGTGTCTAATTTTTTATTTCTGTATTTTTTTTTGGAAAAGGGTTAAGAACGTGGGTACCCACGTTCTTAAGGTTAAGAACGTGGGTACAGAACGTGGATACCGTCGAACTTAATGGGCAGCCCTCGCTGACTCACGCAGGACCCTTAAGTTCGACGGCCACGTGGCCCCGTCGAACTTAAATGTAAGAACGTGGGTGCCGTCGAACTTATGGGAAAAAATTCGACGGCCCCCGTCGAACTTAAAAACCCACGTTCTTAACCTTAAGTTCGACGGTACCCACGTTCTTAATGTTAAGTTCGACGGTACCCACGTTCTTAACCTTAAGAACGTGGGGGCCGTCGAACTTACTTCTTTAAGTTCGTCCAAAAATCGCCGTCGACTATATTCGTCGGTAAACCCACGTTCTTATAGTAAGTTCGACGGCCTATTACATTAAGTTCGACGGTTTTTCACCCACGTTCTTTAACCAGTTTCTTGTAGTGGCTAACTTAGCCTTAAGTTTTTCATTCTTTTTAATAAGGAGGCTATCATTGGTAGCAGTGGATGGAGCACTAGATTCTAATAGCTCAATTTTAGTTGATAGCTCACTATTTAAGTTTGCAAAAGTTTCAAATTTTTCTAGCAAACCTTTGTAATCATTTTGAGAGCTAACCAACTTATTTTTCAAAGTTTTAAGTTGAGCTTTTTGCTTAGTGCAAACATCCTGGAAAAATTTTACGGCTTCCGCAAGCTCTTCTAGAGAGGCCTTTCCCTCGCCTTCATCATCACTACTACTTTCATCACTAGAGGATGGAATGCTTTTGTTACCTCTTGCCATAAGGCATTTGTGTGATGACCGTGATGATCGTGACGAGGACCGGTGGCTGCGCGTCCTTGGAGGTTCATCTTCACTTGAAGAATCATCCCAAGTTCTAACACTTGTGAGCGCCTTGCCTTTGCTCCTCTCCTTTTTGGGTTTGGCCATATTTGGACAGTTGTCCCTGAAGTGGCCCTTCTCCCCACATGCGAAGCATCCTCTCTTTCTTTGCTTTTTCCTGTCAATGTTAAAGAGAAGATCCTCGACCTGCAGGGGCACACCCATTAGATTAATCTTGCGGATCATCCTCATTACCTTTCCGACGCGTCGGATTGTTTCTTCGTCCTCGGAGGATGATGTGCACGGTTGATTATCTTCATCATCATCACTTTCTTCTTCTTCCTCCTCTTCTTCGCTTGAGGAACTTGGAGTGGGAGCCTTCTTTTTGCCCTTCTTTTCATCACATGCAAAAGCATATGGTCTTGAGGGAGTTGGCTCCTCTCCCCGACTCATTTTTCGCGACATCTCAAAGGCCGCGATTTTCCCAATCACAATGGTCGGGGTCATGTTGCTCAAATCCTCCATGTTGTGAAGGATGGTGATGATGCTCCCATATCTTTGTTGTGGTAGCAGGGAGATAATCTTCCTCACAATGTCCGCATCACCTAGCTTATTAATGCCAATAGAATTGAGCTCATTGATAATCAGATTCAAACGAGAATACATGTCTCTAACAAGCTCATCATCTTTCATGGCAAAAGAATTATACTCATTTAAGACTAGACAATGTTTTTGCTCACGGACATTGGATGTGCCGTCATGGAGCTCATGCAATTTTAGCCAGATCTCATTAGCAGTTTTCAAGGTAAATACTTGATTAAAAATATCCATGCTAAGAGATTCATACAAGCAATTTTTGGCTCTAGCATTTAAATGAATTTCTTTTTCCTCACTCGTGGTGGGTTTCTCGGGATTCCGGAGGGGTTTCATCCCGTCACGAGTGACTCTCCAAACACCTAGATCAACGGCCTCTAGGTAACAAGCCATTCTAGCACTATAATATGGGAAGTTAGTGCCGTCAAAGTGTGGTGGCCTATGGGTATCCATCCCTTCCTCTAAAAAGCGTCGGCTCTTTTAGCGGTGAAGCTAAAACGTTTCAAATGAGCCAAACCGGGCTCTGATACCACTTGTAGGAAACGGGTGACGCCTAAGAGGGGGGGGGGGGGGTGAATTAGGACTTCTAAAACTTTTTCTAAACTAGGCCACAATTAAATCCCTAGAGCAAAACCTATGCAAATAATCAAAACTAGAATGTGCAAACTAGGTTTTGTCTAAGTGTTGCTATCTCTACCGCAAAAGGCTAAGTTTCAATCTATACTAAATAAGTATGACTACAAGATTGAAACTTAAATGCTTAATATAAATGCGGAATGTAAAGAGCTAAGTAGAGAAGCAAACTCTCATGGATGACGCCGGTATTTTTACCGAGGTATCCGGAACCACGCAAGGTCCCGACTAATCCTCGTTGGTGCCCCTACGCAAAGGGAAGCCCACGCGAGGGCCAAGCACCACGGTCGAGTAACTCCGTAGAGAGCCGCGGGCCTTCTCCACGCGCAAGTGGTGCTCCGCTTCCGGCTCCTCTCGGACGCTCCCCGCCGTCTCCACTATCGAGCTTCCAGCCGAAACGCCGCGGGCCTCGTTCCCTCCGGTACACGGTGGCGGCTGTGACACAAACGCGGTTGTCACGGTCTCGCAAGACTCTCGCCCCACTCGGTACAATTACAACGACTCACGCAAGAGCCGAGGGGTTGTGAGGTTTTACAAAACTCACTCAACTAACTAGGATTCACCTAGAGCAAGCGCTAAAGCGGTCTGACTAACCTAAGCACTTCGCAAAGCACCTACGCTAATCACCGAGTGATTCTATTAAGCACTTGGGTGTTTGAGCTCTTAGAAATGTGCACTATATGCCTTGGTATGTTGCTTAGGCTCTCACACTTGAGAATGGCCGGTTGGGGTGGTATTTATAGCCTCCACACCTCAAACTAGCCGTTGGACAGAAAGCAGCAGCTTTCTGTCGTCGGGTGCACCGGACAGTCTGGTGCACCACCGGACACTGCACAGTAGATGTCCGGTGCACGCCACGTCAGCCGACCGTTGGCGCCTGTAGCAGTCGGCCGTTGGATCCGACCGTTGCCGTCTGCCCGTTGGCACACCGGACAGTCTGGTGCACACCGGACAGTCCGGTGCTACAGCCAGAGAGCGCCTGTCTGCGGCCTCTCTGCGCAGACTGTCCGGTGCCTTACCGGACAGTCCGGTGCACACCGGACACCAATGTCCGGTGCGCCACCAGGCGCTGGCTGACAGCCCTCATCTTGGATTTCTTCGCTGATTTCTTCGGGCTTCTTTGTTCTTGAGTATTGGACTCCTATGCATCTTTTTATGTCTTCTTTTGAGGTGTTGCATCCTCATTACCTTGGTCCAATTCTCTTCGCATCTTGTGAACTATAAACACAAACACTAGAAAACTTATTAGTTCACTGATTGTGTTGTTCATCAAACACCAAAACTCAATTAGCCAAATGGCCCGGGGTCCATTTTCCTTACAGGTGACCAACCGAAAAGTTTTCTGGGGTGTGCATGAGTGAGGACAAAGTGCACACAAAAGACT
Source organism: Zea luxurians (assembly GCA_029449295.1). Taxonomy (NCBI): domain Eukaryota; kingdom Viridiplantae; phylum Streptophyta; class Magnoliopsida; order Poales; family Poaceae; genus Zea; species Zea luxurians. Next base: position 69,774,899 of record JAOPSE010000012.1, read on the forward strand.
CGTGTTGGTCTATGGGGACAATAAATGATCCTAGAGAGCTGTCAGCAGTAAGCACCGTCGGTCCGGGAGTGGACGGGGTGTTACATCCGTGCAGTGGTGCACAATTTGGAAGAGCTACAAAGGGGTGTGTCGATGTTTCGAATAAGCACCAATGAGTAAATGTGTGTATGCACATTTTGGATCTGGATGGTGTGATCTGTGGGCGCAAGATTTATATTGGTTTGGGCAGAGCGTCCCTACTTCTAGTCTTCGGTGGCTTGCGCTACCGACACCTTGTTGGCGAGACAGAGATTCCTCCTAAGGCCATGGTCGGCTGTGCCTGGACATGCAGTCATGCTGGGAGCGGTCAGAATAATAGCAGGAATGGTCTCTCCTGTGTGATTCACGAGTAGTTGGTGGCATTTAATGTGCTACTGCTAGTGCATTTGGTCGAGAATGAGCTCGGGCGAGACGGAGTTTCCTCTCGAGGCCAAGGCCACCTTCGAGCGAGGCAGAGTTCTCTCCCAAGGCTGAGGATGTGCCTAGATGTCGCATGTCCCATCCGGAGTTGTTGAGAACAGTGGCCAGAGTGGGAGAGCAGTGCCTGGTATTCGCGGGCGGGTGTCATTGTAGATGGTGAGAGTAGATGGGACCATGGTCCCATCAACTTCTGTTGACTGTGGTGTCATTGGTGGAGCAGGTATTCGTATTGGTTGCATTTAATGCGCACGTCTTGTGGTTCTCGAGAACTTTGGCCGAGGTCAGGCTCGTGGCTGGCCTTCGTCCGAGATGCCCTTGGGCGAGTCGAGGATCCACGCGGGTGCAGCCTTCATTCGAGGATAGGCTCGAGCGAGGCATAGTTTTGAGCAGCCGTTGAGCGAGGTCTCGGACAAATCATGATTTGACCCTGCGTGACCTCGAGGAATGCGTTTTTGGTATATGATTTCCTGGTACTTAGGTGTTAGGTATGCTTAGGGGCATAATCCGGGTACCCCTAATTATGATACCCGACACTATGACTCGTTGTATCCCCTTGAGATCATTGATCAGCCCCATGTTTGCGATGGCGGCAATCTACTCGAGATTAGCCTCGATGACCCGCTTAGAGGCCAGGAAATCCAACAACCATCTCCTGGGATGCCAAAGACATAGTTTTTAGGGTTAATTTTAATACCATTTGTCTTCCGTTTATTAAATGCCTTCCCAAGGTCGAACACGAGGCCACTAGCCCGCTTGGTCTTGACCAGGATGTCGTCAAATTAGGCCTCTAGGACCCCTCCGATGAGGTCACCGAAACACTTGATCATGCACCACTGATATGTGGCCATGACAATCTTCAAACCAAAAGACATGGTTACAAAACAGTACGCTCCAAATGGGATGATGAAGGACATGGCGAGTTGGTCAGACTCCTTCATCTGATGATAACCAAATTAACCATAAGTGAGCCACAGGCCTAGGGCTCATAGGTCATAAGTGGGGCTGTAGCCTAGGGTGCATAGGCTATAAGTGGGAGGAGGACCTGCTCCTTCACATGCCTTGGCTCGATGTCAGGGGCTGTTAATGCAGTTAGTCATTAATGGCAGGACATCCCGTCGGTCACACGTGGAATCCACTCGAGTGGGTTCCTAACGGTCTGACCCCTCCTCCTGGTTCGGCCTCGCCTAGCCCCCGAGCTCGGTGCTCTAGGGCCATCTAGGGCGGGTCCTTCCGAGGCGGGCCTCTCCTCGACCTCCCTTCTAACTCATGGACCCCTTGGGTCCCGAGGATCCGATCCTCAACAGGTGTGAGGTTGAATGAAATATAGATCGCATATCTCCTGCATCCTTTGGTGTGTTTGGAGGCCATGGGGTAGTGTCTTGCAACCGTATCATATATAATTCCTAGTGGGTAAGCATCTTCCATGTTGGCTCCATCATGATGTCTAACTACTGCTTGATTTGCTCGCCCTCAGCTTGGATATATGTTGCACACCGGTTATGGTGGTAATGTTGGTCACTGGTTGTAGAGATTCTAGGGCTTTCGAACATGCCTAGAGAGATGCCACCAGATGGGAAAAGTTAGTCAACACCTTGGTTATTGGATCCTGCAATGGTTCATTGGAACATGGCATCTCTGATACGAGATGTTATGACAGTGGCTAGGGTTTGCTGAGCGCAAGGGGGCGAGCGAGGGCCTTGCCCCTAGTTGAGGCAAGGGAGAAGAGTTCTTCTAATTCTTGTTGATTAGATTGATACTTCTCCTCTCCTTATATAGAGAGGCTTAATTGACCCATAAGAAAATTAACTAACCAAATCAATATAACTTATCTCTTTCCTTATCTTCACTAAACAAATATTTTTCTTATCCTAACTAACTAAATCAATCTAACTTACCTTTTTCTTATCCTAACTAAACCAATATAATTGTTCGACATCGTTCATAAGACACCTGTTTATGCGTTATAGTGCCATTTGTATGTTTGACACTGTTTACATGCTATAGTATCATGTGGGCCCTTGGGCTGGTCCATTTGCCATAACAACTATGCATTGTGGTGGGTGTGTTATAATTTTTGTTTCAGTGGTTTATATATGAACAAAAATTAATTTTCAGTCGAGACATGATTAGAGGGTTGAAATACAAGACCAATCAAGAAGATTTATGTAAGGGAATCGTAGAATATTATGGACTCATCCTAACTGCTCATTTTCCAAGCACTAAGAGTTGAACAAACAAACTTTACTGAAAGAAGAAATTATTGATAAAAGTTGGACTAGAATGTTCCTATCAGTTTAAGTTACCTAATCTATATGGAACTACCTCAAGGCTCAAGCACCAATGGTCCATGTACCATCTTTCTAGAGGACCCATCTGATAAGAACATGGTATTTCAACAACATGACTTCACCTGTCATTAACCTGGCCCTCTAGATAGGCAAGATTTTCTCCCAGTAGTCATGGCAACGGCATGACACTGAATTCAAAACCTTCTTGATATGACCATGCCATTAAGCAACATGTTATAACGCCCAAGTCAAGCTACATCAACTCAAGTACAACCAACATCATCACCACCCCAAGTCTTTGATGGACCAATTACACGTAGCCGAGCTAAGAAGCTACAGCAAGAGGTGCATGCGCTACTTTATTAATTTCAATTAAACACTAATGAGAATTGTATGCTACCTAAGTTGTGTATGTTGATATTGCTTAGGTTCATCAAAGAGGAAGGACAAAACATATCAAGGGCAAATTAGAAAGAAGAGCTATGTTCGAGTCAGTCTAGCGCAATAGAACCGTCCAGAAGACACAATCATATCTTTTGATTCCCAAAAGCTATGAAGGCCCATAAGTACTTTTTGAAAAGCTCTTGAAGTCTAGTTTCCAATTCTTCTAAGGCTGACTTAATCAAATCTACTAGAAACGCAGATGACCTACTTTAGTGCTAACTGGTCAGAAGGTCAACAGTCTGTTTGATGACCAAGTTTCCATATTAAACCGCATCATTCTACAAAGTTTCATTAAGCATGCTATACATGGTGAGAAAGCTTATTAAGTCAGCTTTCCAATGCATCTAGCCCCACATCATTTGGAGATTCCTAGGAGAAGTTATTATCAAAATACTAAAGGTTGCGCAGAAGTCAAACAACCACACAGAATTCAGCTCTGCAGATCTCTCGAAGAGGCTCCTTCACATTAGCACATTAAAATACTTTCCTTTTGTGTTTATACCTCTCTAAGGCTGGTTGTTGCTAGTATAAATACCCCCCTATGTCTATGATGTAAGGCAACTTTGGATAATCTAAAAACATAATCCTTTTTGTTTAGCTGTGTGCTAACAAATTTTAAGAGTGATCTCTACCCCTTTGCTCTTGTGAATTCCTTCGCGGGATTGCAGAAGCGACGGATTCATCCGCTCCCAAGTGGTGCTCCTACTCCCTTCGAGGTCTCCTCGATTGATTGTAGGACGTGTTGGTTGGTTCTTTGAGAGTGTGGTTGGGCGAATCCTCGATTCAGGTTGTGGGTTAAAGATGGTGGTTAGCTTCGAGTTTTATTTGTTAGGTTGCACTAGTTATCGCTGCTTGCAGCAAGTTATCTTGGCTTCTTCGAAGCTAGTTATCTAAAGACTGATCCAACATCGTGAAGATCGGGCATCGTGACGCATCATCTGGTATCAAAGCCTCAGTTGCCATAGTAGGATTCTTTACCCTTAGCTACATCTTTTTTTATGTTCGTCCTATCCACCAAAAAGCCATAAAATATTTTGTTATAGCCCTTTGTTTCAATCTGTTGTTCCAGTGAGTTTTGTTAAGTTTCAGTCCTTAGTCTTTGTATAGTTGCTGGTCACTCTCTCCTTTGTGTTTGAGGTTCTTATATATATATATATGAAAATATCCACAAAAAGAAAAATCTGAAAACCCTTATCATTTCCTTCGCGTTAACTTTGATCCTATCTAAGCTATAGCTACTGGTTGAGTTCTTTGATAGTTATTATAAAGTGTGCAATATCATATCTGATCTCTATGTTTAAGTATCAAAAAATGAGAGAAGAAAGAAAGGTACTAAAAAGTGTTGAGGAAGGTTGTGAAAGAAAAGTAGAACAATCAGTTTGTTTATGTGCACAAGTGCTGAAAGTTTCATCAAGTTGTTCAACCAGATTGCTATTGTCTTTCGGTGCAAAATTTTGGTTGGGTCAGATCGCAACACTTGCATTCCAATCATATTCCTTATTTGTATCAAATCTAAAATTTCTTTGCGTGTGTGTTTGATCTACCTGCATCACTCGTATCTTGTGGTCAACACTAGGCAGGGAACTTCTAGTTGGATGGTTATTTAATTTTACAACAACTAGGATTTGGATTGCATTCCTTGTTTATTATTCCCCACCAAGCTCCACATACACACCATTGAAATCGATTCTCTGGTCTTGTATTCGCTTAACCATCACTTTCTTGTTACCACCACACATTTTTTCTTGCAACCCACAGGGACCTCATAAGAGCTTTGGTTGGTAAGAGTGATGAGGTTGTGAGATTCTATATTGCTTCATATTCCACCTATATTTGTTGCCTTGTCACCACTAATTTCGCAGGAAGATGGTTTCCAACGCTGAGATTGAAGAATGTGTCACCATGATACAATTCAATGAGCTCAAACAAAGCATAGAAGACAAGCAAGATCGATTAGCACAAGATCTTCAGGCACTTATGGCTGAAATCAGAGGTCATCATCGACCCCTTGATGGTGCAAGAAACCATGATGAAGATGTGGAAGAAGGTGAAAGAAATTATTCCTGAAAAGCAAGTGAACATGGGAGGAGGAATCAAGGTGCTACACGTGGTAGAGGAAGAGGGCGGAATCGAAGAAATGATGATAATGAAGAATCTGAATTTGGGATGACGATGATCAGTCCCAACAACGCTATGGTCGTCGTCACATAGAGGAGTCAACCAAGAAGAGAGATTTGGGAAACTTAAGTTTTCCATGCCAAAATTTGATGGTAGATCTGATCCTGAAGATTATTTCACATGGGAATTGAAGGTGGAGAAAATATTCCACCTACATAATTATTTAGAGGAGAAGAAACTCAATGACATCTCTTGAGTTTGAAGGATATGCTCTGATCGTGAAGAAGATGGAGAGGACCTTATTGTTACTTGGCAAGAGATGAAGCGAGAAATGAGAATTCGTTTTGTGCAGAGCATTATCGACATGATCTTTTTGATAAACTGTAGAATTTGAGGCAAGGAAGTTTCTCTATTGAGGAATATTATAAGGAGATGGAGAAGGCCATGATTAGAGCCAATGTGTATGAAGACGAAGAGCAAACCATTGCACATTTCATGGCTAGGTTACACCGCAACATTCAGCGCATTGTTGAGTTTCAGCTGTACCGATGTCTTATTGATTTCGTACATCAAGCCACCAAAGCTGAACGCCGGCTGCAGCAAGATGCTAAGAGAAGCAAGCCCTTATCATATGGTGCACGAACCATTACTGGAGGAAGCAAATCAATCTCAAGGTTTACTGTTGCATCCCCAGCGACAAAAGGTTCAACTGGAGGCTTGCGATCCAATATTCAAGGCAATTCTAGTGGAAAGAACGATGCTGCTCCAAGCACAGGTTATAAACCAGCAGCATCCACTTCTACATCATTGGGTTCAACAGCCAAGAGTAGTGGTATTCAGTGCTTCAAGTGTGGAGGTCGTGGTCATGTCATAAAGGAGGTCGTGGTCATGTCATAAAGGAGTGTCCAAATAATCGTGTGATCCTTATGAATGATGATGGAGAATATACATCGGCTAGTGAAGAGGAAGCTGAAGCAGGAAATGTAGATGACACTCATAAAATTGAGGAACATACTGGATGTGAATTTGAGCATGGTACTGCTCTTGTGGTTACACAAATCTTGAGTGTTCAAATGAAAGAAGCTGAAATTGGACAGTGCCATAATCTTTCTCAAACGCGAGCAAAAGTGCAAGACAAAGTAGTAAAGGTGATCATTGATGGAAGGAGCTTCCATAATATTGTAAGCCGTGAGATGGTTGAAAAGCTTGGTTTGAAGTTGCAGCGACTCCCTCATCCATACCATGTCTAATGGTTGAATGAATCGGGAGATATCAAGATTGGTTACAAGGTGAAAGTTTCATTCAAGATTGGAGAGTATGTTGACACAGTGGAGTGCGATGTTGCATCCATGTCTGTGTGTCACTTGTTGCTAAGAAGACCTTGGCAATATGACTGATATTCTCAGCATTATGGAAGAACAAATCAGTACACACTAGATTTGAAAGGGAGAAAGTTTGTACTCAAGCCTATGACCCCTCAACAAATCATGGCTGAACACTTAAAAAAGAAAACTGAAATTAGTGCAACAAGTAGAGGAGGAGAAAAGCAAAAGAGATTGAGTGCCATCCACAATTCAGTGAGTGAGTGCTACAAGCCAAATTCAAGAGATAAAAAGAAAGAAGAGGGAGAACATCTAGTTATGCTAGCCACAAAATCTGAGCTAAGAGAAGTGAGGAGCAACCCATATCAAGTGGTCTTTGTACTTGTGAGCAAAGATGTTTTGATTTCTCCTAATGACATAACATCTCTTCCTAGTGTTGTGGCTGATCTTTTGCAGGACTTTGAAGATGTGTTTCCACAAGAAACACCGGCTGGGCTACCTCCAATTCGTGGGATTGAGCATCAAATTGATCTCATTCCAGGGGCTGCACCTCCTAACCATCCACCATATCGAACCAATCCTGAAGAAACTAAGGAAATACAAAAGCAAGTGCAAGAACTTCTTGATAAAGGTTTTGTTCGTGAAAGTTTAAGCCCTTGTGCTGTTCTTGTGATTTTAGAACCTAAGAAAGATGGATCTTGGAGGATGTGTGTTGATTGTAGAGCTATAAATAATATTATCGTTCGCTATCACCATCCTATTCCACGGCTAGATGATATGCTTGATGAATTAAGTGGTTCCACAATTTTTACTAAAATTGATTTGAGATGTAGATATCATCAAATAAGAATGAAAACTAGAGATGAATGGAAAACTGCATTTAAAACAAAATTTGGGTTGTATGAATGGTTAGTGATGCCATTTGGTTTGGCAAATGCTCCTAGTACTTTTATGAGATTAATGAACCAAGTCTTAAGAACTTTCATTGGAAAATTTGTTGTTGTCTACTTCAATGATATTCTAATTTACAACAAATCTTTTGATGAACATGTGAACCACATTCGGGAAGTTTTAGATGTGCTTAGAAAGGATAAATTATTTGCTAATCCTGAGAAGTGCAGTTTTTGCACAGACCATGTTGTGTTTCTTGGCTTTGTTGTTTCAGCAAAAGGAATAGAGGTGGATGCATCCAAGGTGAAAGCAATCAAGGATTGGCTAGCTCCAACGAATGTAAGTCTAGTAAGAAGTTTTCATGGTCTTGCTGGTTTTTATAGAAGATTTGTGCGAGATTTCAGTACCATTGCTTCCCCTTTAACTGAATTGACAAAGAAAGGTGTTGATTTTAAATGGGGAAACTCACAATAAGATGCTTTTCAAGAATTGAAGAAACGTTTGATTGAAGCACCTATACTTATTCTTCCTAATTTCACTAAAACTTTTGAAGTAGAATGTGATGCTAGTGGGATTGGGATAGGAGGAGTTTTAATGCAACAAGAAAAACCTATAGCATACTTTAGTGAAAAATTGGGAGGTGCTCAATTAAATTATTCTGTTTATGACAAAGAATTGTATGCTTTGGTCCAAGTGCTTGAAACATGGCAGCACTACTTATGGCCAAAAGAGTTTGTTATTCATTCCAATCATGAAGCTTTGAAGTATTTGAAAGGGCAAGCCAAACTAAACCGTCGCTATGCCAAATGGGTTGAGTTCATCGAAACATTTCTATACATTATGAAATATAAGAAAGGTAAGGACAATGTGGTCGCTGATGCTTTGTCTCGAAGGAATGTGTTGTTGAATCAACTAGAGGTAAAAGCTTTAGGTCTTGAAAATTTGAAAAAAATGTATAATGATGATGCTTAATTTTTAGAACCATACAATCATTGTAAAGATGGAAAAGGTTGGGAAAAATATCACATGCATGATGGATTTTTGTTTAGAGCTAACAAACTTTGTGTACCAAATTCTTCGGTTAGATTGCTTTTATTGCAGGAGTCACATGGAGGAGGTCTAACTGGTCATTTTGGACAAAAGAAGACTAACGAACTGCTCAGTGATCATTTCTATTGGCCCAAGATGAGGAGAGACGTCATCAGATTTGTGGAGCGTTGTGTCACCTGTCACAAAGCTAAGTCAAAACTGAACCCTCATGGTTTATATACTCCTTTACCCGCTCCTAAAATTCCTTGGGAAGACATAAGCATGGATTTTATTTTAGGGCTGTGTAGGACTAAAAAAGAGAGATTCTATTTTTGTTGTGGTTGATAGATTTTCAAAAATGGCCCATTTTATTCCATGCAACAAGAGCGACGATGCTTCACATGTTGCTAATTTTTTCAGAGAAATCTTGAGGCTACATGGGATGCCCAAGACCATCGTATCTGACTGTGACGTGAAGTTTGTGAGCTATTTTTGGAAAACATTGTGGGCAAAGCTTAGAACTAAACTTTTGTTCTCCACCACATGCCACCCTGAAAGGGAAATGTGCCCTTGGGCCATTTCTAAGTATTTTGGTGATTGAATGCCAACACATGTGCTTAATTGTGAATTTATGTACATGGATGAACAAGGTGCAAATCATGAGATAAAGGTATGTTTCTAAGCCTTAGTACATTTGTTTTGTGGACTAACATATTTGTCTAAGTGTTAGAAACAGAAAGAAGAAAAAGAGAAAAGGGGAGAGAAAGACTTGGCTGTGTGCAGCCAAGGCTCAGCTCGGTCTGGAGCACCGGACTGTCCGGTGTGCACCGGACAGTGTCCGGTGCGCCAGGCCAACTCGGCGCGAACTGGCCGCTCTCGGGAATTCGCCGACGGCGTACGGCTAAAATTCACCGGACTGTCCGGTGTGCACCGGACTGTCCGGTGAGCCAATGGTCGGCCAGGGCCAACGGTCGGCCGCGCAATCCGCGCGGGACACGTGGCCGAGCCAACGGTCGGAAGACGGCACCGGACTGTCCGGTGTGCACCGGACTGTCCGGTGCGCCAACGGCTCTCAGATCTCCGCCGGTCTGCAACGGTCGGGAAGCGCTGGATAAGGAAAGAAATCGGTCACCGGACATGTCCGGTGTGCACCGGACTGTCCGGTGCCCCCGACGACAGAAGGCAAGGATGGCCTTCCGGATTTGCTCTCAACGGCTCCTAGCTGCCTTGGGGCTATAAAAGGAGCCCCTAGGCGCATGGAGGAGACACACAAGCAACCTTTGAGCATTCCTGATCATCCACACTAAGTCTCTGCGCATTCGTTTGTGTTTCTAAGTGATTCGAGCTCTGTTCTAAGTGAGAACTTTGAGATAGTCTTGTGAGCTCGATTCTTGGCCGTGTGTGTGCGCTTTTGCTGTGGATTTGTGTGTGTTGCTTCCCTCCCTTACTCTGAGCTTTCTTTGTGATCATATACTTGTAAGGGCAAGAGACTCCAATTTGTGGAGATTCCTTGCAAACGGGATAGTGAAAGGAAAAGCAAAACACCGTGGTATTCAAGTGGGTCTTTGGACCGCTTGAGAGGGGTTGATTGCAACCCTCGTCCGTTGGGACGCCACAACGTGGAAGTAGGCAAGCATTGGCTTGGCCGAACCACGGGATAAACCACTGTGTCCCTCTGTGCTTGATTCTTGTGGTATTGTGTTTTGTTGAGACTTCACCTTAGCCACTTGGCATTAATCGTGCTAACGCTTAACAAGTTTTTGTGGCTTAAGTTTGAAGTTTTTACAGGATCACCTATTCACCCCCCCCCTCTAGGTGCTCTCAATTGGTATCAGAGCCGTTCTCTTCTCAAAGGGACTAACCGCCCGAAGAGATGGATCCTAAGGGGAAGGGTATAGTGATCAACGATAAAGAGAAGGAGACCTTCGTCAACGAGCCGAAGGATGACAGGCCTACCGACTCCGGCTCGGGCCAAAGACGGAAGGAAGGGAAGAAGAAGAAGACCAGGCGCATCAAGGAGATTGTCTACTACGACAGCGACGAGTCTACTTCTTCCCAAAAGGACGAGGACCACAACGACTACAAACAAAAGACGGTTAACTCAAACTTTTCTTTTGATTATTCGCGTATTCCGCATAGCTCAAATACTCATTTGCTTCCCATTCCACTTGGCAAACCTCCTCACTTTGATGGAGAGGATTACGGATTTTGGAGCCACAAAATGCGTACTCACCTGTTTTCTCTCCATCCAAGCATTTGGGAGATTGTGGAAAGTGGAATGAAATTTGATAGCTCGGATAGCCCTATGTTTATTAATGAACAGATTCATAAAAATGCACAAGCTACTACTGTGTTGCTAGCCTCTTTGTGCAGGGACGAGTATCACAAGGTGAGCGGCTTGGACAATGCCAAGCAGATCTGGGACACCCTCAAGATTTCTCATGAGGGGAACGACGTCACCTTGCTCACCAAGATGGAGTTGGTGGAGGGAGAGCTTGGACGGTTCGCCATGATAAGGGGCGAGGAGCCGACGCAAACATACAACCGGCTCAAGACCCTTATCAACAAGATAAGAAGCTACGGGAGCACGAGATGGACGGACCACGACGTCGTCCGCCTAATGCTCAGGTCATTTACCGTTCTTGATCCTCACTTGGTGAACAATATACGTGAAAATCCCAGGTACACCAAGATGTCGCCCGAAGAAGTTCTTGGGAAATTCGTTAGCGGGCGAATGATGATCAAGGAGGCAAGATATGTGGACGACGCCTTGAATGGTCCGATCAACGAGCCGCAACCCCTTGCTCTCAAGGCAACACGAAGCAAGGAGGCGCTACCTAGCAAGGTGGCACAGATTGAAGCGGCTGGCCTTAATGATGAAGAGATGGCTCTCATCATCAAAAGATTCAAGACGGTGCTTAAAGGTCACAAGGGACAACCAAGCAAGACCAAAGCCAAGGGGAAGCGCTCATGCTTCAAATGCGGTAAGCTTGGTCATTTCATTGCTAACTGTCCCGATAATGAAAGTGACCAGGAAAAGGGGAACAAAAGAGAGAAGAAGAAGCAATACAAGAAGGCAAAGGGCGAGGCTCATCTAGGAAAGGAGTGGGACTCGGATTGCTCCTCCTCCGACTCCGACAACGAAGGACTCGCCGCCACTGCCTTCAACAAATCGGCTCTCTTCCCCAACGAGCGTCTCACTTGCCTTATGGCAAGGGAGAAGAAGGTAAGTACTCAAGACTCCACTTATGCTTCTTCTAGTGATAGTGAGTCTAGTGATGATGACATAGATTACTCATGCTTGTTCAAGGGCTTAGATAGATCAAAGATAGATAAAATCAATGAATTAATTGATGCTTTGAATGAAAAGGATAGGCTTTTAGAAAAGCAAGAGGATTTATTGTATGATGAACATGATAAGTTTGTAGAGGCACAAAAATCATATGCTTTAGAAGTGAAAAGAAATGAAGTGCTTTCTAGTGAAATATCTTCCTGTCATGAAACCATTGCTACTTTACAAAGTGTTAACCATGATTTAAATGCTAAATTAGAAGTAACAAATAAATCTAAGTCTTGTGTTGAAAATGTTACAATTTGCACTAGGTGTAAGGATTTTGATGTTAACACTTGTAGCAAACACTTAGTTTCAATTTCAAAACTAAAAGATGAAGTGGCTAGTCTTAATGCCCAACTTAAGACTAGCAAGAGTGAAGTTGAAAAGATAAAATTTGCAAGGGATGCCTATACAATTGGAAGACATCCCTCAATTAAGGATGGGCTTGGCTTCAAGAGGGAAGCCAAGAACTTAACAAGCCATAAGGCTCCCATCTTCGTCAAGGAGAAGGGGAAGGCCCCTATGGCTAGTAATGCTAAAAAGAATCATGCTTTTATGTATTATGATAGGAGACATGCTAGAAATGCTTATAATCATTTTGATTCACATGTTTATGATTCTCATGCCATGTTTGCTTCTAGTTCTTCTTATAAGCATGATAGGAGAAATGTTGTACATATGCCTAGGAGAGATATTGCTCATGTACCTAGAAAGAATGTTATTCATGCTCCTAGGAAAGTAGTGAATGAACCTTCTACCATTTATTATGCTTGTAATTCTTCCTTTGCTATTTGTAGAAAGGGTAAGAAGGTTGTTGCTAGGAAATTAGGGGCTAGATGCAAGGGAGATAAATCTTGCATTTGGGTCCCTAAAGATATTTGTGCTAACCTTGCAGGACCCAACATGAGTTGGGTACCTAAGACCCAAGCCTAAATTTGCCTTGCAGGTTTATGCATCCGGGGGTTCAAGCTGGATTATCGACAGCGGATGCACAAACCATATGACGGGGGAGAAGAAGATGTTCACCTCCTACGTCAAGAATAAGGATTCCCAAGATTCAATTATATTCGGTGATGGGAATCAAGGCAAGGTAAAAGGGTTAGGTAAAATTGCAATTTCTAATGAGCATTCTATCTCAAATGTATTCTTAGTGGAGAGTCTTGGATATAATTTGCTATCTGTTAGTCAATTATGTCAAATGGGATATAATTGTTTATTTACAAATGTAGATGTGTCTGTCTTTAGAAGATGTGATGGTTCACTAGCTTTTAAGGGTGTACTAGACGGCAAGCTTTATTTAGTTGACTTTGCAAAAGAAGAGGCCGGTCTAGATGCATGCTTAATGGCTAAGACTTGCATGGGCTGGCTGTGGCATCGCCGCTTAGCACATGTGGGGATGAAGAACCTCCACAAGCTTCTAAAGGGAGAACACGTGATAGGTCTAACAAATGTTTATTTCGAAAAAGATAGACCTTGTGCAGCTTGTCAAGCAGGTAAACAAGTGGGAGGAGCACATCACAGCAAGAATGTGATGACCACGTCAAGACCTCTGGAGTTGCTGCATATGGACCTCTTCGGACCCGTCGCCTATCTAAGTATAGGAGGAAGTAAGTATGGTTTAGTTATTGTTGATGACTTTTCCCGCTTCACTTGGGTGTTCTTTTTGCAGGATAAGTCTGGAACCCAAGGGACCATCAAGCGCTTCCTCAGGAGAGCTCAAAATGAGTTTGAGCTCAAGGTGAAGAAGATAAGGAGCGACAACGGGTCCGAGTTCAAGAACCTTCAAGTGGAGGAGTTTCTTGAGGAGGAAGGGATCAAGCACGAGTTCTCCGCTCCCTACACACCACAGCAAAATGGTGTGGTAGAGAGGAAGAACAGGACGCTAATCGATATGGCGAGGACGATGCTTGGAGAGTTCAAGACCCCCGAGTGCTTTTGGTCGGAAGCCGTGAACACGGCTTGCCACGCCATCAACAGGGTCTATCTTCACCGCCTCCTCAAGAAGACGTCATATGAGCTACTAACCGGTAACAAACCCAATGTATCCTACTTTCGTGTTTTTGGGAGCAAGTGCTACATTCTAGTAAAGAAAGGTAGAAATTCTAAGTTTGCTCCCAAAGCTGTAGAAGGGTTTTTATTAGGTTATGATTCAAATACAAAGGCGTATAGGGTCTTCAACAAATCATCGGGTTTGGTTGAAGTCTCTAGCGACGTTGTATTTGATGAGACTAATGGCTCTCCAAGAGAGCAAGTTGTTGATTGTGATGATGTAGATGAAGAAGATGTTCCGACGGCCGCTATACGAACCATGGCGATTGGAGACATTCGGCCACAGGAACAGGATGAACGAGATCAACCTTCTTCCTCAACGACGGTGCAACCCCCAACTCAAGACGATGAACAGGTTCATCAAAAGGAGGCGTGTGATCAAGGGGGAGCACAAGACGATCATGTGATGGAGGAAGAAGCGCAACCGGCACCTCCAACCCAAGTTCGAGCGATGATTCAAAGGGATCATCCCGTCGACCAAATTTTGGGTGACATTAGCAAGGGAGTAACTACTCGATCTCGATTAGTTAATTTTTGTGAGCATTACTCTTTTGTCTCCTCTATTGAGCCTTTCAGGGTAGAGGAGGCCTTGCTAGATCCGGATTGGGTGTTGGCCATGCAGGAGGAACTCAACAACTTCAAGCGCAATGAAGTTTGGACGCTGGTGCCTCGTCCCAAGCAAAATGTTGTGGGAACCAAGTGGGTGTTCCGCAACAAACAAGACGAGCACGGAGTGGTGACAAGGAACAAGGCTCGACTTGTGGCAAAAGGTTATGCCCAAGTCGCAGGTTTGGACTTTGAGGAGACTTTTGCTCCTGTGGCTAGGCTAGAGTCCATTCGTATCTTGCTAGCATATGCCGCTCACCATTCTTTCAGGTTGTACCAAATGGATGTGAAGAGCGCTTTCCTCAACGGGCCAATAAAGGAGGAGGTGTACGTGGAGCAACCCCCTGGCTTCGAGGATGAGCGGTACCCCGACCACGTGTGTAAACTCTCTAAGGCGCTCTATGGACTTAAACAAGCCCCAAGAGCATGGTATGAATGCCTTAGAGATTTCTTACTTGCTAATGCTTTCAAGGTTGGGAAAGCCGATCCAACTCTTTTTACAAAGACATGTGATGGTGATTTGTTTGTATGCCAAATTTATGTCGATGACATAATATTTGGTTCTACTAATCAAAAGTCTTGTGAAGAGTTTAGCAGGGTAATGACGCAGAAATTCGAGATGTCGATGATGGGCGAGTTGAACTACTTCCTTGGGTTCCAAGTGAAGCAACTCAAGGACGGCACCTTCATCTCCCAAACGAAGTACACGCAAGATCTGCTGAAGCGGTTTGGGATGAAGGACGCCAAGCCCGCAAAGACTCCGATGGGAACCGACGGACACACCGACCTCAACAAAGGAGGTAAGTCCGTTGATCAAAAAGCATACCGGTCAATGATAGGGTCTTTACTTTATTTATGTGCTAGTAGACCGGATATTATGCTTAGCGTATGCATGTGTGCTAGATTTCAATCCGATCCTAAGGAGTGTCACTTGGTGGCGGTGAAGCGAATTCTTAGATATTTAGTCGCTACGCCTTGCTTCGGGATCTGGTATCCAAAGGGGTCTAACTTTGACTTGATTGGGTACTCAGATTCCGACTATGCTGGATGTAAGGTCGATAGGAAGAGTACATCAGGGACGTGCCAATTCTTAGGAAGGTCCCTGGTGTCATGGAACTCTAAGAAACAAACATCCGTTGCCCTATCCACCGCTGAGGCCGAGTACGTTGCCGCAGGACAGTGTTGTGCGCAACTACTTTGGATGAGGCAAACCCTCCGGGACTTTGGCTACAATCTGAGCAAAGTCCCACTCCTATGTGACAATGAGAGTGCTATCCGAATAGCGGAAAATCCTGTTGAGCACAGCCGCACAAAGCACATTGACATCCGGCATCACTTTTTGAGAGACCACCAGCAAAAGGGAGATATCGAAGTGTTTTATGTTAGCACCGAGAACCAGCTAGCCGATATCTTTACCAAGCCTTTAGATGAGAAGACCTTTTGCAGGCTGCGTAGTGAGCTAAATGTCTTAGATTCGCGGAACTTGGATTGAATTGTAGCATACATGTATTTATGCCTTTGATCATGTTCCTTTCTGCATTTTTGTTGCTTATTATGGTGCTCAAGTTGTACAAACACTCCCTGGACCTCACAAGTCCGTTGCAATGTGATGCACATGTTTAGGGGGAGATGTGTTACAACTTGACCCTTTGAGACTAACCATATGTTTGAGTTTGCTTGTGTTAGTCACAAAGGAGAATTGAAAGGGAAAAGGTGGACTTGGACCATGAAAGACTTCCACTGCACTCCGATGAGGGGTAACTTATTCCAAGTCCATCTCATGAACTCTTATTGCCATTTGCTCTTAATTGAAGATTTTGGTGAGGCAATGGGGTTAAAGGGCCAAAATTGATCCCGTTTTGGTGTTTGATGCCAAAGGGGGAGAAAATAAAGGCCAAAGCAATAAATGGATCAGCTACCACTTGAGAGAGATTTTGAAAATAGTAGAATAGAGTTTTTGGTTTGTCAAAATTCTTAAGTTGTCTCTCTTGTCAAAAGTTGGCTTCTTGTGGGGAGAAGTATTGATTATGGGAAAAAGGGGGAGTTTTTGAAATCCTTGATCAATCTCTTTTTGAATGACTCTCTTTATGCTTAAACATGTGTGTTTAACTTAGAGATAGAGATTTGTGTTTGATTTGCAAAAACAAACCAAGTGGTGGCAAAGGATGATCCATATATGCCAAAATTGATTCAAAATAAATTTAAGTGTTATTTGAATTGAGTTTGCACTTGTTCTAGTGGCTTTATGTTGTGTTGGCATAAATCACCAAAAAGGGGGAGATTGAAAGGGAAATGTGCCCTTGGGCCATTTCTAAGTATTTTGGTGATTGAATGCCAACACATGTGCTTAATTGTGAATTTATGTACATGGATGAACAAGGTGCAAATCATGAGATAAAGGTATGTTTCTAAGCCTTAGTACATTTGTTTTGTGGACTAACATATTTGTCTAAGTGTTAGAAACAGAAAGAAGAAAAAGAGAAAAGGGGAGAGAAAGACTTGGCTGTGTGCAGCCAAGGCTCAGCTCGGTCTGGAGCATCGGACTGTCCGGTGTGCACCGGACAGTGTCCGGTGCGCCAGGCCAACTCGGCGCGAACTGGCCGCTCTCGGGAATTCGCCGACGGCGTACGGCTAAAATTCACCGGACTGTCCGGTGTGCACCGGACTGTCCGGTGAGCCAATGGTCGGCCAGGGCCAACGGTCGGCCGCGCAATCCGCGCGGGACACGTGGCCGAGCCAACGGTCGGAAGACGGCACCGGACTGTCCGGTGTGCACCGGACTGTCCGGTGCGCCAACGGCTCTCAGATCTCCGCCGGTCTGCAACGGTCGGGAAGCGCTGGATAAGGAAAGAAATCGGTCACCGGACATGTCCGGTGTGCACCGGACTGTCCGGTGCCCCCGACGACAGAAGGCAAGGATGGCCTTCCGGATTTGCTCTCAACGGCTCCTAGCTGCCTTGGGGCTATAAAAGGAGCCCCTAGGCGCATGGAGGAGACACACAAGCAACCTTTGAGCATTCCTGATCATCCACACTAAGTCTCTGCGCATTCGTTTGTGTTTCTAAGTGATTCGAGCTCTGTTCTAAGTGAGAACTTTGAGATAGTCTTGTGAGCTCGATTCTTGGCCGTGTGTGTGCGCTTTTGCTGTGGATTTGTGTGTGTTGCTTCCCTCCCTTACTCTGAGCTTTCTTTGTGATCATATACTTGTAAGGGCAAGAGACTCCAATTTGTGGAGATTCCTTGCAAACGGGATAGTGAAAGGAAAAGCAAAACACCGTGGTATTCAAGTGGGTCTTTGGACCGCTTGAGAGGGGTTGATTGCAACCCTCGTCCGTTGGGACGCCACAACGTGGAAGTAGGCAAGCATTGGCTTGGCCGAACCACGGGATAAACCACTGTGTCCCTCTGTGCTTGATTCTTGTGGTATTGTGTTTTGTTGAGACTTCACCTTAGCCACTTGGCATTAATCGTGCTAACGCTTAACAAGTTTTTGTGGCTTAAGTTTGAAGTTTTTACAGGATCACCTATTCACCCCCCCCTCTAGGTGCTCTCACACCCTCAAACTGAGGGACAAACTAAAGTGGTGAATCGTACTGTTGGGGGCCTTCGTCTTCCGAAGGTCCTCAAAAACATGATTAACAATGTTTTCCCAAGTGTAATATATGTACAGGAGCCTTCGGAATCGGAATGAAGTTGTCCACAATATGAAAAGAACGGTTGGGACGAAGGTCGAACCAGTTCCGAAGCTATGCGCAAGGAAGCTTCGGCTCAGTAGCAGAAAAGGAACTGACTTAAAGAGGAAAAGGCTTTTTAGTCCTCGATAGATTGTCCTAATGTCAATAGTAAACATGAAGGGCATGAATGTAATTTTGCACAGGCTGCGCCCTGTGCCTATAAATAGATGAACAGTACCCCCGTACTGTTCACGCTGACTTGTATTCATTTTTGCGTCACACTTGTACTTTTGTCTTCCATCAAGCCGAAGGTACATTTGTAATTCAATATTGTTTCTGTCTTTTCATAATAATATAATGAGAATGAATTAATAATGTTATATGATTGCTTATGTTATCTTCTATATTCTGTATGCTTCTTCTTCTGTTATCATATACTATGGTGATGAAGGTATGTCCTTCGTAACCTTCGTCTGAAGATCATTATATCCTAAGGGGAATAATGCTTCGAAGGACGAAGGGTATTGACATTTAACATTTTTGTGTTGCCTTGTTCTTAACTCATAGCATTTGAGAACAAGTCCCCAACATTGGCACCCACCTCCGATGAACTCATTCGACCACCTTTGGCAAGCACTGACCTTCGTCATGCCGCCGAAGAAGATAACTGCACCAGGGGCTGCTGCACTGCAGCCACTGGACACAAATCAGGAGATTCTTTCTCTTCGAGAGGCTCAAAGCTAGAAGAGAAAGGCCACTAGTCCAACACTCCAGGAGGAGGAGTTGGACCAAGAGATTAGGGCATGGAAATCATCCATCAACAAGTGCAAAGGAAGAAGGAGAAGATGGCCCGGCTGGCCGATCTTCAAAGGAAGATTGACGAATGTAACACCCAAATTCTGAATTTGGAATTGGTAGAAGAAATCTGAACAAAGTATCATTAGGGAAATAAAAAAATGAGGAGAAAAAGAATTTTTCTTTTAAAGGAAACCATTTATACAACTTATGAAATAAATAAACAAGGAGAATAAAAATTAAACTAGTAATAATAAAATAGTATGGTTTATATTCACCCTTGGATTTCAATTGATACATTTGAAAAATCTGAAAACTAAAATAGAAGTATAAATTTGAATTTGGAATAGAAAAATAGAAAATAAAAGAAAAGGGGAGAACTAAGAAAAATACTACATAAAATAAAATAAAATAAACATCCTTCACACTTGTATTATTAAATTATACCTTTCAAACTGAGGACAAGTTATTCACAAAGTTTAAACTCAAACTTGAATTCAAATTGGATTTGAAAATGGAGAAAAGAAACTACAAAATAAAAAGAAAAAGAGGAAAAGCTTAATTGGGCCACCGGGCGCCAATTCGGCCCACCTGGACTTCCCCTGCGCTCGGCCCAACTCCACGTTCGACGCGCGCCGACAGGAGGGCCCCACCGGGCAGACTCACGCGCGCGCGCTCTCGCTGTTTCGCTGACATGCGGGGCCCCCTGCCCAGTCTTGTGTCCCGCGCTCGCCTGCTCTCTCTGTCTCTGGTTCGCGGGGCCCGCTTGTCGGGTCCGTCTTCAACGGCCTTGCCGATCGCGCCGCGCGGACTCCGCATGGCTCACCGTGGACCTCGGCGTCCGTGCAACGGCCGCGGGTCGCTCCTTGGGTATAAAGCCGAAGCTCCACGACCCCTTCCCTCATCCACCGTGAGCTCAAGCAGAAGAAGACCGCCGCCACCTCCAGAAATTGCGTCCGCAAGAAAGGGAGTGACCCGCCGCCGTCGACTCCGCTCTATATTGCCGCCGGGCGGCCCGTGGGTGGCCGGTGGTGTTCGCCGGACCACGGGGAAACTATACGCGCGCTCGGACCGTGAAGTTTGGCTTCAGCTCGGCGTGAATTGCTCGCCGGACTTCGCTTTCGCCGCAGATCCGCACCGCGCCGTGGCCAACGCCAACGAGTCAACAATCCGAGGTAAAAAGCCCACGATCGATCTCGCCTTGACCTCTTGTACGCGTAGCACTGTTTAATTTTGGGCACGGGGTAGCGGATGACCGGATTGTGCGCTCGCCGGTGGTGCCCCGCCGTGGAAGGTTGGTGCGCCGCCGGGCTCCGGTTTGGTTGGGACGATGAACTCGCACCGTCGGATTTGGGACGGACGAACCCGATTAGATTAAGCATACCTCTTCGCGCGATCGATGTGAGCCGTAGATCCGCGATCCAATGATTACGACGCAATCCCGGGTATTTTAAATCCGCGCCGTTGATCGCCGATCCGACGACCACAACCGCGTACCGATTCGGTCGGGGGAAAGATCTAATCTGGTCCCTTGATTCAAGATCGGACGGCCCTGAATTCTTGATACCCTTTCGGCCGGGATCTTTTGCTAAAGAGCCCCTCGGCTTTCACGGAATAAACCCGCCGTCACTCGGGCACTGTTCCCTGTGTCTCGGTATTTTTAGCGCCGAGCCCCCTGCGCTTTCTGAAAATTGAGGCCCGGTCCTGTGCAGTATTAAAATGATTAAATGAATTAGAAAATAGATTTTTAATATGAAAATAATTGCTAAAACTTAGATAATTCATAGAAAATTTATTTTAGCTCCAAATTGAACCATTCCAGTTTCTAAAATTTTGTAATAATATTCTTTATCATTTAGTATCTTTGTTTTGACATGAACTCTGTCAGAAAATTTATTTATCATTTAATCATATTTTAATCACATTAAACCTTAGGAAAATCATAACTTGAATTCTACAACTCCAAAATTAATAATTCTTTTTCCTGTGATCTTATTTTAATATGTAGAATATTAATATGTATTTTGGCATACATGTTTGGTGTAATGTTAATCTTGCCTATACACTGTTTGTTTGTATTGCTACGACTAGTGCGAGGTCACGAGTCACCTGAAGATCATCCTGGTACCTGGATTCTCAAGGCCCAGGCAAGTTGTGCCCTTGATCACTTCTTTTCACCTACTCATGTTCTAATTAATCATAATGATCTGCATAGGTTAATTTTGATGGGACCCAATAGGTTTCCCTAGTTTGTCTATCTTTATACCTTGTTTACCACTGAACTTTCTGGGTAGTACTTGCTAGTGCTATATGTGGTTTTGGGTATGGAGATACACCATTCATGATTATATTTTTGTTATCAGTTGTTATTTAATGTTCATGTTAAGATCATTATGTTAATTGGAACATGGAGAACCACCCGGGAAAACAGTGCTACCATGAGGGTGGAATGGGACGCCCTTGGCTGATTAATTAGGAAAGCTAGTGGAAGACTACCTTACCCGAAAGGGGCAAGGGCAGTAGGGGAGAGGTCAGTGTAGGGAGGCCCTCGGGAGGATTTTGCTGCGATGGCGGTCCTGCAAGGGATTCCTGCACTGGATCTTCCTATAAACTGTAGCGGGTTTTCGGAAGCTAAGTGGAACTTTGTAAAGGCCTCGTAGTGGATCCCTAGCCATTCACCTCGGAAGTGTCTAAGGGCTTTGCAAACCCTGGCGACATGGGATACACGACTTGTGGGTAAAGATGCGCAACCTCTGCAGAGTGTAAAACTGGTATACTAGCCGTGCTCACGGTCATGAGCAGCTCGGACACTCACATGATTAATTTATGGAACTAAATTCAATTTGTCATACGCATTGCATTGCAGGTGATGTTGTTGTTACTTTTGTTCTACTATTTAACTGGGTTGGTATTTACTTATACTTAGTAATTGCTAATAAAATTTTGACCAACTTTAAAAGCAATGCTCAGCTCTAACCATCTTCTTTGGTAAGCCTTACACTTCACGTGAGCTCCCACCTTTGGCGAGTTCATGCACATTATTCCCCACAACTTGTTGAGCGATGAACGTATGTGAGCTCACTCTTGCTGTCTCACATACACCACAGGTCAAGACCAGGTACTGCAGGATGATGCTCATGGAGGATGCTGCGATGAGTTCGTGAGAGGTCTAGGTCGTCGTCTCCCAGTCAACTTTGGGTTGCTGGACCGTTGTCTCCTTATAATGTAATTATTTATTTTGTATAGAACTCCTGTTATAAATAAAGTTGTGACATTCGATCCTGTGCCACTATACATCATATGTGTGAGACTTGGTCCCAGCATACCTGGTGTTTTTGTTAGCGCCCGGGTTTTGGACCCCAAAAATCCGGGTGTTACAGAAGTGGTATCAGAGGAATGTTGACTGTAGGACGAAACCTAGATAGAACTGGACAACCATTCTTTACTTACCTTACTCTGATTCTTTTCTAAACTTTTCTTAATCTTTTCTCATCTATTTCCGCTTAACTCTGATTATTCTTATCTTTTCTTTCTAAAGACAAATGTGGATTTCACACTTTGAAATCCTGTGACTGAAGTGACCTTTAGGAATAGGAGACCTAATCCTAGGACAAAAACAAAACTATTTTTATAAGTGTCTATGTATTTGAATGTTTGTTCTTGTGATATCTGTCTGATTTGGATCTTTGATTGAATGTGATGGGTTGTGGAGTAATGTCCACAATTGCATCTGCATATACACATAGGTATAAAAATATATTTATAACTAGACAAACTAGATTAACACTCATTAAAGTATCTAGCCTAACAATATTCATCTCAACTTAAAAGATTCTATCCTACACTCATAGATCTATCTTATCTCAAAAGATCCTAACTTATCCTAATGTATCTAGATCCATCTTATCTTGAAAAGATTCTATCTCATCTTAATAGACCTAACTGACCTTGAAAGATTCTATCTTATCTTATGAATTCATCTTATCCTAACCACTTTACTTATCCCATCTTGATAAGACTAACTGACCTTAAAAGACTTTATCTTATCCTTATGGATCCATCATATCCTAATAGGCATACTTATCCACCCTAGTTTAAACAACCATGATCTAATGCAAACTAATTAGATCATATCTAGTTAAACTAGTCATACCAATCTAATCTAGATCCCATCTAACCTATTATGATCTAATCTAATGTGGTCTGCTAAAACAGATTAGTGATAGAAGAGATTAGACCCTACTAGCCATGTATTAACTTAACTTAGCACATTGGATCAATTCAACCATGAGCTAACCCAACCCATAGTGCCATAATGAATAGTATGACCTTTCTATTCCCACCTAATAACAAACAAACTTTTAACCTACATCTTGTAGTCTATCTCACCCATATATATCTCTCATCTTGACAGATTCTATCTTACCCTTGGATATTCACCTTATATGATTGGTTACCCCCAATCTGGACATAAAACAAAGATTAAGCCCTACTAAAGAATCTTCAGAATTATGACCAGCTACTAGCTTATTCATTCCGCTTATTGAATAAATTCCTTTGCAAAACTATTGCCATATGCTTCTAACTTTCATGGTCAATACCAGGAAAGGAAAGATTATCACGTAAACGCAAGCAGAAAATGAACCCTCCAAATCCTCCACCTGTTGTAATCAATCAAGTGGTTGCTACCCAAAGACTAGTAATACAACAGTTAACAGACATGGTGACCGAGATGCAGAATCAGATAAGACAACAACGCGAGGAAATACGTCAGGCCCGCCAAGAAATAAGGCAAGCACGGTTGGAGAGACAACAACAACAACCTCCACCACCACCACCAGCATCACCAAGCTACATAGATATAAATTATGATGATTTGTAAGGTCTAGATGTTACTTTAGTTAGTAGATGATATGATATTATTCTAGAAGGAACAATAAGGTCTATTGACCCTATGTTTTGTTAAAGAATTATACTTCATGCTGAGATTTCTTTGTTTGTGCATATGTTCCTTTTTATTACAAATCTCGAGGACGAGATTATTTTTAAGGGGGGTAGGATTTGTAACACCCAAATTCTGAATTTGGAATTGGTAGAAGAAATCTGAACAAAGTATCATTAGGGAAATAAAAAAAATGAGGAGAAAAAGAATTTTTCTTTTAAAGGAAACCATTTATACAACTTATGAAATAAATAAACAAGGAGAATAAAAATTAAACTAGTAATAATAAAATAGTATGGTTTATATTCACCCTTGGATTTCAATTGATACATTTGAAAAATCTGAAAACTAAAATAGAAGTATAAATTTGAATTTGGAATAGAAAAATAGAAAATAAAAGAAAAGGGGAGAACTAAGAAAAATACTACATAAAATAAAATAAAATAAACATCCTTCACACTTGTATTATTAAATTATACCTTTCAAACTGAGGACAAGTTATTCACAAAGTTTAAACTCAAACTTGAATTCAAATTGGATTTGAAAATGGAGAAAAGAAACTACAAAATAAAAAGAAAAAGAGGAAAAGCTTAATTGGGCCACCGGGCGCCAATTCGGCCCACCTGGACTTCCCCTGCGCTCGGCCCAACTCCACGTTCGACGCGCGCCGACAGGAGGGCCCCACCGGGCAGACTCACGCGCGCGCGCTCTCGCTGTTTCGCTGACATGCGGGGCCCCCTGCCCAGTCTTGCGTCCCGCGCTCGCCTGCTCTCTCTGTCTCTGGTTCGCGGGGCCCGCTTGTCGGGTCCGTCTTCAACGGCCTTGCCGATCGCGCCGCGCGGACTCCGCATGGCTCACCGTGGACCTCGGCGTCCGTGCAACGGCCGCGGGTCGCTCCTTGGGTATAAAGCCGAAGCTCCGCGACCCCTTCCCTCATCCACCGTGAGCTCAAGCAGAAGAAGACCGCCGCCACCTCCAGAAATTGCGTCCGCAAGAAAGGGAGTGACCCGCCGCCGTCGACTCCGCTCTATATTGCCACCGGGCGGCCCGTGGGTGGCCGGTGGTGTTCGCCGGACCACGGGGAAACTATACGCGCGCTCGGACCGTGAAGTTTGGCTTCAGCTCGGCGTGAATTGCTCGCCGGACTTCGCTTTCGCCGCAGATCCGCACCGCGCCGTGGCCAACGCCAACGAGTCAACAATCCGAGGTAAAAAGCCCACGATCGATCTCGCCTTGACCTCTTGTACGCGTAGCACTGTTTAATTTTGGGCACGGGGTAGCGGATGACCGGATTGTGCGCTCGCCGGTGGTGCCCCGCCGTGGAAGGTTGGTGCGCCGCCGGGCTCCGGTTTGGTTGGGACGATGAACTCGCACCGTCGGATTTGGGACGGACGAACCCGATTAGATTAAGCATACCTCTTCGCGCGATCGATGTGAGCCGTAGATCCGCGATCCAATGATTACGACGCAATCCCGGGTATTTTAAATCCGCGCCGTTGATCGCCGATCCGACGACCACAACCGCGTACCGATTCGGTCGGGGGAAAGATCTAATCTGGTCCCTTGATTCAAGATCGGACGGCCCTGAATTCTTGATACCCTTTCGGCCGGGATCTTTTGCTAAAGAGCCCCTCGGCTTTCACGGAATAAACCCGCCGTCACTCGGGCACTGTTCCCTGTGTCTCGGTATTTTTAGCGCCGAGCCCCCTGCGCTTTCTGAAAATTGAGGCCCGGTCCTGTGCAGTATTAAAATGATTAAATGAATTAGAAAATAGATTTTTAATATGAAAATAATTGCTAAAACTTAGATAATTCATAGAAAATTTATTTTAGCTCCAAATTGAACCATTCCAGTTTCTAAAATTTTGTAATAATATTCTTTATCATTTAGTATCTTTGTTTTGACATGAACTCTGTCAGAAAATTTATTTATCATTTAATCATATTTTAATCACATTAAACCTTAGGAAAATCATAACTTGAATTCTACAACTCCAAAATTAATAATTCTTTTTCCTGTGATCTTATTTTAATATGTAGAATATTAATATGTATTTTGGCATACATGTTTGGTGTAATGTTAATCTTGCCTATACACTGTTTGTTTGTATTGCTACGACTAGTGCGAGGTCACGAGTCACCTGAAGATCATCCTGGTACCTGGATTCTCAAGGCCCAGGCAAGTTGTGCCCTTGATCACTTCTTTTCACCTACTCATGTTCTAATTAATCATAATGATCTGCATAGGTTAATTTTGATGGGACCCAATAGGTTTCCCTAGTTTGTCTATCTTTATACCTTGTTTACCACTGAACTTTCTGGGTAGTACTTGCTAGTGCTATATGTGGTTTTGGGTATGGAGATACACCATTCATGATTATATTTTTGTTATCAGTTGTTATTTAATGTTCATGTTAAGATCATTATGTTAATTGGAACATGGAGAACCACCCGGGAAAACAGTGCTACCATGAGGGTGGAATGGGACGCCCTTGGCTGATTAATTAGGAAAGCTAGTGGAAGACTACCTTACCCGAAAGGGGCAAGGGCAGTAGGGGAGAGGTCAGTGTAGGGAGGCCCTCGGGAGGATTTTGCTGCGATGGCGGTCCTGCAAGGGATTCCTGCACTGGATCTTCCTATAAACTGTAGCGGGTTTTCGGAAGCTAAGTGGAACTTTGTAAAGGCCTCGTAGTGGATCCCTAGCCATTCACCTCGGAAGTGTCTAAGGGCTTTGCAAACCCTGGCGACATGGGATACACGACTTGTGGGTAAAGATGCGCAACCTCTGCAGAGTGTAAAACTGGTATACTAGCCGTGCTCACGGTCATGAGCAGCTCGGACACTCACATGATTAATTTATGGAACTAAATTCAATTTGTCATACGCATTGCATTGCAGGTGATGTTGTTGTTACTTTTGTTCTACTATTTAACTGGGTTGGTATTTACTTATACTTAGTAATTGCTAATAAAATTTTGACCAACTTTAAAAGCAATGCTCAGCTCTAACCATCTTCTTTGGTAAGCCTTACACTTCACGTGAGCTCCCACCTTTGGCGAGTTCATGCACATTATTCCCCACAACTTGTTGAGCGATGAACGTATGTGAGCTCACTCTTGCTGTCTCACATACACCACAGGTCAAGACCAGGTACTGCAGGATGATGCTCATGGAGGATGCTGCGATGAGTTCGTGAGAGGTCTAGGTCGTCGTCTCCCAGTCAACTTTGGGTTGCTGGACCGTTGTCTCCTTATAATGTAATTATTTATTTTGTATAGAACTCCTGTTATAAATAAAGTTGTGACATTCGATCCTGTGCCACTATACATCATATGTGTGAGACTTGGTCCCAGCATACCTGGTGTTTTTGTTAGCGCCCGGGTTTTGGACCCCTAAAATCCGGGTGTTACAACGAAGCTACTAAAGAAGTGTGTCATCTTGTCCAAGATGAACAAGACCGAAGGC
This sequence comes from Zea luxurians, assembly GCA_029449295.1. Lineage (NCBI taxonomy): Eukaryota > Viridiplantae > Streptophyta > Magnoliopsida > Poales > Poaceae > Zea > Zea luxurians. The sequence goes on from JAOPSE010000012.1 coordinate 69,802,315, forward strand.
CCTAGCACAGGGAGCTTCGTCAAGAGGGTCTATTCAACGAAGATGGATGGTATGATGATTTCAGTCATGATACTTTTACTTTTGATGATGCTTCTCCCTTGGCAGCAGAACTACAAACTACTCCATGGCCCCCACCATACAAGCCACCCCAGCTTCCCATGTACGATGGGCATTCAGATCCGAAGCAGTTTCTGATGAGTTACAAAGCAACTATATCTTCGTACGGGGGCAACACTGCAGTCATGGCAAAGTCTTTCGTCATGGCAGTCCGGAATGTAGCCTAGACATGGTATTCTTCTCTTCGGCCAGGGACTATCACGTCATGGCAGAAGCTCAAAGACATGCTGGTTACCAGTTTCCAAGGCTTTCAAACGAAGCCAGTCACAACTCAGGCCCTGTTCCAATGCGCGCAAGACCATGAAGAATACCTTCAGGCATATGTCTGAAGGTTCTTGCCACTGAGGGCACAAGCACCTATAGTGCCCAATGAAATTCTCATTGAGGCCATGATCAAGGGTCTTCGGCCAGGACCTACTGCTCAATATTTCGCAAGAAATCCCCCACAGACTCTGGAGAAGCTGCTTCAGAAGATGGATGAGTACATCCGGGCTGACAACGACTTCCGCTAAAGAAGGGAGGAAGCTTACAGATTCTCTGAGATGACCAGGGGCTTCGGAGGATGAATTCACCCAAGGCATGTTAGGTCGATCCACAGCTCCAGCCAGAGCGATGACAAGGGAAGTCAGCCTCAGATGTCACAGTACACCTCACAACCTTTGGGGCAACAGCGAAGCTCTTTTAGGCCGCCAGCTCCAAGGGGCAGAGGCGCCAGGGGCTTCGGAGGAAGATATGGGGATCAGCCGAGGAAGATCTACTGTTTATTCTATGGTGAGGACAAGGGCCATACTACAAGAATGTGCCAAATCACTATTCAGAAGCAAAAGGAAATCGCAGAAGCCGAAGCATGGTAGAATCAGCCGAAGCAGGTCTTGCACACTGCTTCATGTCACTCTCCTTACATACCAGAGTATGTGGGCAATCATCCTGCAGCTTCTGTCGCTTCGGCTAGCCATTCACAGGCTTCCTGGCCACAACTCCCACCCCCACCACCACTACAACCGACCTACTCCCGAAGCTAGCAGCCAGAAGGGTGCCAGCACACCCAACAACAACGGGAGTTCACGGAGGAATTCGAAGCTCACACAGTCAACAGTACTGTGCCAGAATCAAAGCACATTTATTGAGCGATATCCTACCCCCAAAATACTTTTATGGTTTATGTCATTTTGTTTTTTAATAAGAAACAAGCAATGTAAATCTAGTTTTAATTCTCCGTAATAGTTTCGCTTTTATTAGAATGAAATATATCTTTTTCACAGACTTACGAAGCTCAAAAAGTGCCGAAGCTCAAAAATTGTTCCTAAGGGAATGCAGAGCTAAAAATTGCCGAAATTACAAAAAAGTCATTCCTAAGGGAGCGCAGCGTAAGTTCTGCCGAAGATACAAAAAGTCGTTCCTAAGGGAGCACAGTGTAAGTTTTCTGCTCAAAAATCGTTCCAAAGGGAATGCAGAGCCAAATACCGCCGAAATATAAGGCGAAGAAGTTCAAAAGACGTTCCTAAGGGGATGCAGAACTTATACCATTGAAATAGAAGGCAAAGAAGTTCAAAAGACATTCCTAAGGGGATGCAGAACTTACACCAAAAAATAAGCGGTGAAACCAAAAAATAAACGGCAAAGAGATCGTTCCTAAGGGGACGCAGAGATCGTGTGTTTTAGCGTGGGTGTGTGAGTGTGTGTCTTCGGCATTAGCATCATTCTTTGCATCATATCATCACATCATCTTGCATAGCATCACATCATGCATCATATCGCACCAATGACATGAATTGAATATGAAGTCGATCTTCAGAGAATGTTTTATAAAAGTGAAAATATGCTAAGGAACAAAGTATACAACTTCATCAGCTCTGTTGCAAAAGAAGGGATCCCTTGTCTTTACGAAGCGTGGACGTACTTACAAAGCATGGATATTCTCACGAAGCATGGATCTTTTTCTTTACGAAGCATGAAAAGAAGGGAAGGTGTTTTTTCGCCGAAGGCTCAAAAACGGTATGTACATAAAAGTTTCATGCATCGCAAAGAAGTGAATTATAAATAATTTACATAATAGATTCAAAGATATACATATTGAATATTACAGTCTTTTTACAACAAAGCTACATTGACCATCTAAAAATGTTTTTTCAATAACAACTAGTCTTCCTTCAGGACCTTCTCCGCAACCTCATTCAGCAATTTATTGACGACTTCGTCAACAATAGATTCAGCTATATTGATGATCTCCAATGCTTCCTTCGTCTCTGGGTCGGCCAGGGGGTCGAACGGTTCCGGTGGCAGAGATAATTCAGCTATAGTAAAAATTAATTAGTCCGAAGCTACAAAAACAAATACCAAAGCTAGATGCCGCAAAGCAATACCTATGCGTCTCTCGCGCTCTGCAGCTTCTTCAGCCTGTTTTGCTTGTACTCGGGCATCATGAATGTCTTTCTCACTTTTCTTCATGATTTCATGAGCCATCTCTCGGCCACCATTTACCCAGATGTCATTGTAAAATTTCCCACCCATTAAGCTTGCTTCAGCCGAGGGATCCTTTATGTCATCCACGGAGAAGGCAGCTTCGGCCTGGGCCAGGGTCTTGACATGGTCGCATCCCGCCTTCTCTAGGATGGCTGAAATTCCCCTTGCATCGGAGAACGCACAGACATCCCCACGATCACTTAAAATCTCTTCGAAAGCTTCGGCTTCTCCACTTATCCATTCGATAACACCTTCAGGGTCGCCTCGTATGAAGTTACCTTCGTTAGAATAAGTGCCCACATTGGCGAAGCTAGCCTTTATTTTCTCCACGCAGCCCAATGATTTTTCAAAGCATCTTTCTTTGGATGCACGAAGTTCTTCAACTGTTTTTTCTAAACAGTTTCTCCAATATTCACTAATATCTTGGTTAGCTTCTGCGAGACCGCACTTTTCTTTGGCTTCAGCCAATTGTTTCCGAAGGTCTTCGATCTTATTCTTTTGAATCTCAGCTTGAGCCTTGAAACTAGCTTCATCTTCTTTCACTTTGTTTATCAATGAAATCAAGATCTTGTCTTTTTCAAGACCTTCGTTTCTTAGTTCGATTACCTCTAAACGAAGGTTGTTTAGAGCCATTGTATATCCTTCATCTTCAATGTTTTCTGTTCTCTAAGGGCATTGCTAAGAATTAAGCCTTGCAAGAGGAGGACAGAATTAAGAATAAACAAATAAAATATTTCATTTTCAAAATACAAAATTAGCTTTTTATACCTTTATGCTATTATACGCCACTTTTTCCCCTGTCCCCGCAGCGGATAGCGGTAGTCGGGGTAGACAAAGCCAATGCTGTCAAAAACTCTGTTCATTCTCTTTTTTCCCCGACCTCTGAAGGCTGCAGACAGCACATTATCTTCTACCTTGGAATATGCTCCAAGCAGTTCATCACTTGTAGCTTCGATACATTTCAGCCAGTCGTTGTTTGGTTCATCGAACTTATCCCCAAACCTGAATATATACATCAGCCGGACCAAACCACCTTCGCTAGACTTAGTGATGGTCTCCTTCGGCATTTCCCAGCTTTCTACAAGCGGCCACACTCTGAAATGCTATATGCTCTTGAACTAAATCTCTTGTGCCGATGAAGGAGCAGACAGTACTGAAGGCCTTCTGACACGCTTCAACGGCGTCATCAATTTCGACCTTCGGCCTTCGGAGGCCGAAGCGAGACCAAATGGGGCGCATAATGACTTCCTTAATATCATCCCTCGCTGACAAATCATTCTTCACATAGAACCATTCTTCCATCCAAGCCCTGGGCCATCTCTTCCGAAATATTGGCACTGGGTGGCTTGCGTTGGGGCGAGCGATAAATCCATAAGAACCAAAGTTGTTGTGGTATTATTCTTTACCCGTGGCCTTCGTCTCATACAGAAGTTCGTGCATACTACAGAAGCACTTCGCACTTGGCTCTAGCCCTTGGCTTCTTACTGCCCAGACAAAAATCCCCATCCTTATTATGGCTTCGGGGGTGACCTGATGAAGGAAGATTTGGTAGGTCTTCAGCACTTCAACTACAAACTTACTTAAAGGGAACCGAAGCCTAGCCTTGAAGAAGCTTCAGAAAATCACAACTTCGTTCTCCTCAGGAGCAGGGACATTGTTGTCACCGCCAGCCCTAACAATAGACATATCTCGAAAGTACCTTCCTCTCATATTTTCAAGATGACTATGTTTGATGGTTGATTTTCCGAAGATTGTATGACTTGGCCTCCAAGGCCGATCCTCAGAATCTTCGTCCCCACTTTCCACATCATAGCTATCGCTGTCTCCAGTATCTTCAGACAAGCCCTCCAATATCTCTTTAGTAATTTTCTCTGTATTTGTTTTTGCCATCGACTCCACAAATCCAGCAATATAAGGATCGACAGTCTTCTTCTCCTCAAATAGCTTCTCCTCCTCAGTCGGCTTCGTCTCAGCAGCAACCTTCTTGCCTTGAGACATTTTTTCTCTTCAGACACGGAGAAAACTGTAACACCCTAAAGTTCAATCTTGTGAAGACAAGGAAAATTTTTCAAAGGTTTTAAATCAAAACTCATTTCCTTAAAAATAATCATGATTTGGAAGTTCTACTCCCAAAAGGAATATGTTAAAAAAAATATATAATTAAAAGATCTTTAGATAAACTAAATTGCCTTTGGATTAGGTTATACAGAAGAATTATGATTAAACTATTTCTTAAAATATATAGTCTACAATATAAATTTTATTTCCCTAGAATTAATAAGGTATGGATTATTCTCTACTATATGATTAAAAGCTTGTCCAAAAGAACTAAAATAAATAAAGAAATAAATAAAATATGTTTTTGCACATTATGCTGAAGTTCTATATGTGTATTCAAATTAAGGGTTTGAACTTTAAACTTGTGTTGATTTGAAATTCAAATGGAAAGGAAAATAGAAAAAAAGGAAATTTTGATAAAGTTATTCTTTTCTTCTATATTTACACAATATAGAGAATAATAAATAAATAATTGCAGTACAGGCAATAGAATAATTAGAATTTGATTTGATATTTGAGATCTGGAAATTAAAAACCATAATTTGAATCTAGTTTGAGTTTTGATTTGGAAATAAAATAGAAATTATAAAAGAAAAAGAAAAACGAAATGGAAAAACGCACCTGGGCCCAAACCGGAGCACTCGGCCCACTTGACTCCCCGCGCCAGCCCATTACACCGCGCTCCACTTCTCTGGACCAATGACACGCGGGTCCCGCTGCGCAGTTTGCCTCTCCCGCGCGCCGGTCACTTACAGGCGGGTCCCACGTGCAGCCTCCTCGCGCGCGCATCTACTGGATACCGACTGGTGGGGCCCCCCTGTCAGCTGTTCCTTTCCCCCCCGACAACAGAACACGCGACTCCGCCGCACGCTGGGCTACCGAACTCGCCGCGGAATCCGCGCGGTGGCCGAATCCCCGCCTCTGTCGCGCTTTCCTCTGACTATAAAACCAGCCGGGCACCTGGGACCCCTCCTCCATCGCCGACCGTTCCACCGCAAACTCCATCAGTCGAAACGAAGTCCGCCGCGGGCATTGGTGGCCAAATCTGCGACTCACCGGCGCTAGCACCTCGGTATCGAGTTTGGGGACCGCACCAAGTCGCGTGGGATCGGATTGTGACTTCGCCTGGGCAGATTGAACCCTGCTCAATCCGGAATTGCTCGCCGACCTTTACCGTCCGCCGTGAAGCCGCTCCTCACCGTGGACAGCCTTCGCCACAACATTATCGCTGGTGAGTACCCCACCCAAGTAGTCGCCACGTCGCAAGGATTGTGTAGCACCAATTATTGTTGCGAATGGGGTACGGAATCACTCGAATTGAACTCCTCCGGCGATGGCTCGCCGCGGGCAGGGCGGCGCCGCCGCAGGTGGGCTCGAAGTGATGACGATGGCGTTGGGCCGTTGGATCTAGTATGTGCGGCTCAGATTAGAAGGGAGAATACCCTTTCGCGTGGATGATCTGGGCCGCTGATCTGCTAATAGACGGACCCGGTTGGATCTCGTTTCATAAAATCGTGATCGTAGGATTTGGATCATGCGGTTATGAATGCGTACCGGTTCGCGGGGCTCGGGATTTAATCTTGGCTGCTCACGCTTGATCGGACGGCCGAGATCTGAGAATACCCCTTCGCCGTGGCAATCTTCATAAAGAGCCCCTCGGGTTTCAGTGAATCAACCCGCCGTCCCACGGGCACTGTTGACTGAGTCTCGGGTTTCTTGCGCTGTAGCCCCTGAGTTTCTTTTTATTTGACGCGCAGTCCAGATAACAGAGAAATAAGATTATTAATATTAAAAATTGATTTTTAGTATAAAAATAAATCTTAAAACTTGTATAATTCATATTTAATTCATTTTAGCTCTAAATTGAGTCATTCCAATTCCTAAAATTTTGTAATAATATTCTCTATCATTTAGAATTACTGTTTTGACATGAACTCTGTTAGGAAATTAATTTATCATCTAATCCTATTATAATCACTTTAAATCTTAGGAAATTCATAACTTGAATTCTATAACTCAAAAATTAATAATTCTTTTTCCTGTGATCTTATTTTAATATGTAGATTATTAATATGTATTTTGGCATACATGTTTGGTGTAATGTTAATTTTGCCTATACACTGTTTGTTTGTATTGCTACGACTAGCAGTGAGGTCACGAGAATCTGAAGATCATCCTGGTACCTGGAATCTCAAGACCCAGGCAAGTTGTGCCCTTGATCACTTCTTTTTACCCAGCCATGTTCTGATTAATCATAATGATCTGCATAGGTTAATTTTGATGGGACCCAATAGGTTACCCTAGTTTGTCTATCTTTATACCTTGTTTACCACTGAACCTTCTGGGTAGTACTTGCTAGTGCTATATTTGGTTTTGGGTATGGAGATACATTATTCATGATTACACTTTTGTTATCAGTTGTTATTTACTGTTCATGTTAAGATCATTATGTTAATTGGAACATGGAGAACCACCCGGGAAAACAGTGCTACCACAAGGGAGGAATGGGACCCCTTGACTGATTAATTAGGAAAGCTAGTGGAAGACTACCTTACCCGAAAGGGGCAAGGGCAGTAGGGGAGTGGTCAGTGTAGGGAGGCCCTCGGGAGGATTTTGCTGCGATGGCGGTCCTGCAAGGGATTCCTGCATTGGAACTTCCTATAAACTGTAGCGGGTTTTCGGAAGCTAGTGGAACTTTGTAAAGGCCTCGTAGTGGATCCCTAGCCATTCACCTCGGTAGTGTCTAAGGGCCTTGCAAACCCTGGCGACATGGGATACACGACTTGTGGGTAAAGATGCGCAACCTCTGCAGAGTGTAAAACTGGTATACTAGCCGTGCTCACGGTCATGAGCAGCTCGGACCCTCACATGATTAATTTATGGAACTTAAACTCAATTTGTCATATGCATTGCATCGCAGGTGAAGTTGTTACTTTTGTTCTACTATTTAACTGGGTTGGTATTTACTTATACTTAGTAACTGCTAATAAAATTTTGACCAACTTTAAAAGCAATGCTCAGCTCTAACCATCTTCTTTGGTAAGCCTTACACTTCACGTGAGCTCCCATCTTTGGCGAGTTCATGCACATTATTCCCCACAACTTGTTGAGCGATGAACGTATGTGAGCTCACTCTTGCTGTCTCACACACCCCACAGGTCAAGAACAGGTACCGCAGGATGATGCTCATGGAGGATGCTGCGATGTGTTCGTGAGTGGTCTAGGTCGTCGTCTCCCAGTCAGCTTTGGGTTGCTGGACCGTTGTCTCCTTATAATGTAATTATTTATTTTGTATAGAACTCCTGTTATATATAAAGATGTGACATTCGATCCTGTGCCATGATTCATCATATGTGTGAGACTTGGTCCCAGCATACCTGGTGATTATGTTTACGCCCGGGTTTTGGACCCCTAAAATCCGGGTGTGACAGAAGTGGTATCAGAGGAATGTTGACTGTAGGACGAAACCTAGATAGAACAGGACAACCATTACCTACTTACCTTACTCTGATTCTTTTTATACTTATCTTGATCATGTCTCACCTTCTACTGTTCTACTCTGATTAACCTTATCTTTGCCACTCTGATTCTTTCCTAAACTTTTCTTAATCTTTTCTCATCTATTTCCGCGTTACTCTGATTATTCTTACCTTTTTCCTTCTAAAGACAAATGTGGATTTCACACTTTGAAATCCTGTACCTAAAGTGACCTTTAGGAATAGGAGACCTACTTTTAGGAACAAAAATAAAACTAATTTTGTAAAAATTTATATGCTTGAATGTTTGTTCTTATGACACTTGTTTGATTTGGATCTTTGATTGAGTGTGATTAGTTGTGGAGTAATGTCCACAATTACATCTGCATATACGTATAGGCTTAAATAGAATTCATAAGAAAACTAAGCAATTTAGATTATCCTCCATTAAAATGAATCTATCTCATAGAGATCCCTCTAATCTTAAAAGATTCTCCCATATCTTAATAGATTCATCGTATCTCATAAGATTCTCTCTTATCTTACTAGATCCACCTCATCTTAAAAGATTCTTCTTACCTTAATAAATTCATCTTATCTTGAAGAGATTCTATCTTATCTAACTAATCTCAAAAGATTCTAACATATCTTAATAATACATATTCTACCCTGTTGGACCTATCTAACCTAAACTAGTCCAATCTAGTCATATCCAATCTAATCTAGATCTTATCTTACCTAATGTGACCTGATCTAGTGTGATCTAATGTTATCTAAATATGGTCCACTTAAACAGATTAATGACACTAGTAGAAGAGATTAGACCCCACTAGCCATGTAATAACTTAACTTAGCACATTGGATCAACTCAACCATGAGCTAACCCAACCCATAGAGCCATGATGAATGGTATAACCTTTCTATTCCCACCTAACAACAAACAAACTTTTAACCTACAACTTGTAGTCTATCTCACCCATATATACCTCTCATCTTGACAGATTCTATCTTACCCTTAGATATTCACCTTATATGACTGGTTACCCCAATCTGGACATAAAACAAAGATTAAGCCCTACTAAAGAATCTTCAGATTATAACCAGCTACTAGCTTATTCATTCCGCTTATTGAATAATTTCCTTTGCAAAAAAAAACTATTACCCTGTGCCTCTAACTTTCATGGTCAATACCAGGAAAGGAAAGATTATCACGTAACAGCAAACAGAAATGAATCCTCCAAATCCTCCACCTGTTGAGATCGATCAAGTGGTTGCTGCCCAAAGACTGGTAATACAACAATTAACAGACCTGGTGACCGAGATGCAAAACCAGATAAGACAACAACGCGAGGAAATACGTCAGGTCCGCCAGGAAATAAGGCAAGCACGGTTGGAGAGACAACAACAACAACAACCTCCACTACCACCACCAGCTCCACCAAGCTACATAGATATAAATTATGATGATTTGTAAGATCTAGATGTTACTATAGTTAGTAGATGATATGATATTATTTTAGAAGGAACAATAAGGTCTATTGACCCTATGTTTTGTTAAAGAATTATACCTCATGCTGAGATTTCTTTGTTTGTGCATATGTTCTGAGAACAATATGTGTATACATCCCTTTTATTACTAATCTCGAGGACAAGATTATTTTTAAGGGGGGTAGGATTTGTAACACCCTAAAGTTCAATCTTGTGAAGACAAGGAAAATTTTTCAAAGGTTTTAAATCAAAACTCATTTCCTTAAAAATAATCATGATTTGGAAGTTCTACTCCCAAAAGGAATATGTTAAAAAATATATATAATTAAAAGATCTTTAGATAAACTAAATTGCCTTTGGATTAGGTTATACAGAAGAATTATGATTAAACTATTTCTTAAAATATATAGTCTACAATATAAATTTTATTTCCCTAGAATTAATAAGGTATGGATTATTCTCTACTATATGATTAAAAGCTTGTCCAAAAGAACTAAAATAAATAAAGAAATAAATAAAATATGTTTTTGCACATTATGCTGAAGTTCTATATGTGTATTCAAATTAAGGGTTTGAACTTTAAACTTGTGTTGATTTGAAATTCAAATGGAAAGGAAAATAGAAAAAAAGGAAATTTTGATAAAGTTATTCTTTTCTTCTATATTTACACAATATAGAGAATAATAAATAAATAATTGCAGTACAGGCAATAGAATAATTAGAATTTGATTTGATATTTGAGATCTGGAAATTAAAAACCATAATTTGAATCTAGTTTGAGTTTTGATTTGGAAATAAAATAGAAATTATAAAAGAAAAAGAAAAACGAAATGGAAAAACGCACCTGGGCCCAAACCGGAGCACTCGGCCCACTTGACTCCCCGCGCCAGCCCATTACACCGCGCTCCACTTCTCTGGACCAATGACACGCGGGTCCCGCTGCGCAGTTTGCCTCTCCCGCGCGCCGGTCACTTACAGGCGGGTCCCACGTGCAGCCTCCTCGCGCGCGCGTCTGCTGGATACCGACTGGTGGGGCCCCCCTGTCAGCTGTTCCTTTCCCCCCCGACAACAGAACACGCGACTCCGCCGCACGCTGGGCTACCGAACTCGCCGCGGAATCCGCGCGGTGGCCGAATCCCCGCCTCTGTCGCGCTTTCCTCTGACTATAAAACCAGCCGGGCACCTGGGACCCCTCCTCCATCGCCGACCGTTCCACCGCAAACTCCATCAGTCGAAACGAAGTCCGCCGCGGGCATTGGTGGCCAAATCTGCGACTCACCGGCGCTAGCACCTCGGTATCGAGTTTGGGGACCGCACCAAGTCGCGTGGGATCGGATTGTGACTTCGCCTGGGCAGATTGAACCCTGCTCAATCCGGAATTGCTCGCCGACCTTTACCGTCCGCCGTGAAGCCGCTCCTCACCGTGGACAGCCTTCGCCACAACATTATCGCTGGTGAGTACCCCACCCAAGTAGTCGCCACGTCGCAAGGATTGTGTAGCACCAATTATTGTTGCGAATGGGGTACGGAATCACTCGAATTGAACTCCTCCGGCGATGGCTCGCCGCGGGCAGGGCGGCGCCGCCGCAGGTGGGCTCGAAGTGATGACGATGGCGTTGGGCCGTTGGATCTAGTATGTGCGGCTCAGATTAGAAGGGAGAATACCCTTTCGCGTGGATGATCTGGGCCGCTGATCTGCTAATAGACGGACCCGGTTGGATCTCGTTTCATAAAATCGTGATCGTAGGATTTGGATCGTGCGGTTATGAATGCGTACCGGTTCGCGGGGCTCGGGATTTAATCTTGGCCGCTCACGCTTGATCGGACGGCCGAGATCTGAGAATACCCCTTCGCCGTGGCAATCTTCATAAAGAGCCCCTCGGGTTTCAGTGAATCAACCCGCCGTCCCACGGGCACTGTTGATTGAGTCTCGGGTTTCTTGCGCTGTAGCCCCTGAGTTTCTTTTTATTTGACGCGCAGTCCAGATAACAGAGAAATAAGATTATTAATATTAAAAATTGATTTTTAGTATAAAAATAAATCTTAAAACTTGTATAATTCATATTTAATTCATTTTAGCTCTAAATTGAGTCATTCCAATTCCTAAAATTTTGTAATAATATTCTCTATCATTTAGAATTACTGTTTTGACATGAACTCTGTTAGGAAATTAATTTATCATCTAATCCTATTATAATCACTTTAAATCTTAGGAAATTCATAACTTGAATTCTATAACTCAAAAATTAATAATTCTTTTTCCTGTGATCTTATTTTAATATGTAGATTATTAATATGTATTTTGGCATACATGTTTGGTGTAATGTTAATTTTGCCTATACACTGTTTGTTTGTATTGCTACGACTAGCAGTGAGGTCACGAGAATCTGAAGATCATCCTGGTACCTGGAATCTCAAGACCCAGGCAAGTTGTGCCCTTGATCACTTCTTTTTACCCAGCCATGTTCTGATTAATCATAATGATCTGCATAGGTTAATTTTGATGGGACCCAATAGGTTACCCTAGTTTGTCTATCTTTATACCTTGTTTACCACTGAACCTTCTGGGTAGTACTTGCTAGTGCTATATTTGGTTTTGGGTATGGAGATACATTATTTATGATTACACTTTTGTTATCAGTTGTTATTTACTGTTCATGTTAAGATCATTATGTTAATTGGAACATGGAGAACCACCCGGGAAAACAGTGCTACCACAAGGGAGGAATGGGACCCCTTGGCTGATTAATTAGGAAAGCTAGTGGAAGACTACCTTACCCGAAAGGGGCAAGGGCAGTAGGGGAGTGGTCAGTGTAGGGAGGCCCTCGGGAGGATTTTGCTGCGATGGCGGTCCTGCAAGGGATTCCTGCATTGGAACTTCCTATAAACTGTAGCGGGTTTTCGGAAGCTAGTGGAACTTTGTAAAGGCCTCGTAGTGGATCCCTAGCCATTCACCTCGGTAGTGTCTAAGGGCCTTGCAAACCCTGGCGACATGGGATACACGACTTGTGGGTAAAGATGCGCAACCTCTGCAGAGTGTAAAACTGGTATACTAGCCGTGCTCACGGTCATGAGCAGCTCGGACCCTCACATGATTAATTTATGGAACTTAAACTCAATTTGTCATATGCATTGCATCGCAGGTGAAGTTGTTACTTTTGTTCTACTATTTAACTGGGTTGGTATTTACTTATACTTAGTAACTGCTAATAAAATTTTGACCAACTTTAAAAGCAATGCTCAGCTCTAACCATCTTCTTTGGTAAGCCTTACACTTCACGTGAGCTCCCATCTTTGGCGAGTTCATGCACATTATTCCCCACAACTTGTTGAGCGATGAACGTATGTGAGCTCACTCTTGCTGTCTCACACACCCCACAGGTCAAGAACAGGTACCGCAGGATGATGCTCATGGAGGATGCTGCGATGTGTTCGTGAGTGGTCTAGGTCGTCGTCTCCCAGTCAGCTTTGGGTTGCTGGACCGTTGTCTCCTTATAATGTAATTATTTATTTTGTATAGAACTCCTGTTATATATAAAGATGTGACATTCGATCCTGTGCCATGATTCATCATATGTGTGAGACTTGGTCCCAGCATACGTGGTGATTATGTTTACGCCCGGGTTTTGGACCCCTAAAATCCGGGTGTGACAAAAACGTGTCTTTTAAACCGAAGCTCAGAGAGCTTGAAAAACTATCAAGCGCTAGTGAGCAAGAGCTATAAAATTGAGAAAATAAAGCAAATGGCACAACCAGTGTATCAAAATGCAGCTGGTGTGAGTTCTTATTTATACGCTCAGCGCGCTGCAAGTTGGAGGGCCCTGTCTGTCATTGACTGTTGCTATTCTAGCAAAGGAAAGGTGTTTTTTCGGACCTTCGGCTTAAGGCCTTCGTCCATGTCGCAGTCTGAATTCGTTAACAAATTAATACTGTGAGGGGCTACTGTTGGGGGCCTTCGTCTTCCGAAGGTCCTCAAAAACATGATTAACAATGTTTTCCCAAGTGTGATACATGTACAGGAGCCTTCGAAATCGAAATGAAGCTGTCCACAATATGAAAAGAACTGTTGGGACGAAGGTCGAACCAGTTCCAAAGCTATGCGCAAGGAAGCTTTGGCTCAGTAGCAGAAAAGGAACCGACTTAAAGAGGAAAAGGCTTTTTAGTCCTCGATAGATTGTCCTAATGTCAATAGTAAACATGAAGGGCATGAATGTAATTTTGCACAATATGGTCGCTGATGCTTTGTCTCGAAGGAATGTGTTGTTGAATCAACTAGAGGTAAAAGCTTTGGGTCTTGAAAATTTGAAAGAAATGTATAATGATGATCCTGAATTTTTAGAACCATACAATCATTGTAAAGATGGAAAAGGTTGGGAAAAATATCACATGCATGATGGATTTTTGTTTAGAGCTAACAAACTTTGTGTACCAAATTCTTCGGTTAGATTGCTTTTATTGTAGGAGTCACATGGAGGAGGTCTAACTGGTCATTTTGGACAAAAGAAGACTTACGAACTGCTCAGTGATCATTTCTATTGGCCCAAGATGAGGAGAGATGTCATCAGATTTGTGGAGCGTTGTGTCACCTGTCACAAAGCTAAGTCAAAACTGAACCCTCATGGTTTATATACTCCTTTACCCGCTCCTAAAATTCCTTGGGAAGACATAAGCATGGATTTTATTTTAGGGCTGTGAAGGACTCAAAAAAGAGAGATTCTATTTTTGTTGTGGTTGATAGATTTTCAAAAATGGCCCATTTTATTCCATGCAACAAGAGCGACGATGCTTCACATGTTGCTAAGTTTTTCAGAGAAATCTTGAGGCTACATGGGATGCCCAAGACCATCGTATCTGACTGTGACGTGAAGTTTGTGAGCTATTTTTGGAAAACATTGTGGGCAAAGCTTAGAACTAAACTTTTGTTCTCCACCACATGCCACCCTCAAACTGAGGGACAAACTAAAGTGGTGAATCGTACTGTTGGGGGCCTTCATCTTTCGAAGGTCCTCAAAAACATGATTAACAATGTTTTCCCAAGTGTAATATATGTACAGGAGCCTTCGGAATCGGAATGAAGCTGTCCACAATATGAAAAGAACGGTTGGGACGAAGGTCGAACCAGTTCCGAAGCTATGCGCAAGGAAGCTTCGGCTCAGTAGCAGAAAAGGAACTGACTTAAAGAGGAAAAGGCTTTTTAGTCCTCGATAGATTGTCCTAATGTCAATAGTAAACATGAAGGGCATGAATGTAATTTTGCATAGGCTGTGCCCTGTGCCTATAAATAAATGAACAGTACCCCCGTACTGTTCACGCTGACTTGTATTCATTTGTGCGTCACACTTGTACTTTTGTCTTCCATCAAGCCGAAGGTACATTTGTAATTCAATATTGTTTCTATCTTTCCGTAATAATATAATGAGAATGAATTAATAATGTTATATGATTGCTTATGTTATCTTCTATATTCTGTATGCTTCTTCTTCTATTATCATATACTGTGGTGATGAAGGTATGTCCTTCGTAACCTTCGTCTGAAGATCATTATATCCTAAGGGGAATAATGCTTCGAAGGACGAAGGGTATTGACATTTAACATTTTTGTGTTGCCTTGTTCTTAACTCATAGCATTTGAGAACAAGTCCCCAACATGTACATTGTCAATGCTGCTGTGACAATGGTAAAGAAGAACTTGAAGGATTGGGAGGAATGTTTGCCACACGTGGAGTTTGCTTATAACAGAGCAGTACATTCTACAACTAATTTATGCCCCTTCTAAATTGTATATGGGTTCAAACCTATTGCTCTGATAGATTTGTTGCCCCTTCCATTGCAGGAAAGAACCAATATGGAAGCTTCCAAGCGTGGAACATATATAAAAAAGATACATGAGAAGACCAAGGAAGCAATTGATCTCAAAGCAGTGCGCAAGGCTGCAAGCATGAACAAGCATAGGAAGAAAGTGTTATTTGAACCGAGAGACTTGGTTTGGATTCACTTGTGCAAGGAGCGTTTTCCTGATCAGCGCAAATCCAAATTGATGCCATGAGGGGATGGTCCATTTCGTGTTCTTGCCAAGATCAATGATAATGCATATAAGATAGATCTTCCACCAAGCTATGGCATGAGCAACATGTTCAATGTTGCTGACCTCTTACCATTTATGAGTGAAGACACTTTGAAAGTCGCCTAGAGGGGGGTGAATAGGCAAAACCTGAAAATTATAAACTTTGAACATGCACTACACCCGGGGTTAGGGTTAGAAATAAATTTGGAGTGTGGAAGATTGTTCCTCTTGCTATGAGTTGCTCAATCAATGCGGATAACTTTGGGAGCCAACTCAAAACAATATGAGCAAGAGAACTTTAGAGAGAGAGGAGAGGGGAGAAACAAATCGAGTGATGAGGATCAATACAAATGAACACAAAGATTTGTTTCCCGAGGTTCGGTTCTAAAGAACCTACTCCCCCTTGAGGAGGCCACAAAGGCCAGGTTTATTCCAACTCTTTCCCTTTCTCAATCGATCACTTAGACCGGTCGAGTGCTTCTTATTAATCACACGGATCACTAAGACCCTGCAAGGATCACCACACGATTAGGTGTCTCTTGCTAGATTTACAAAGCACTTTGAAAAATTAGAGTGAGAAGAAAGCAATCCAAGCGACAAGAGCAACAAAAGAACCACAAAACACACTCTCTCAAGTCACTAAGCACTTGATTTGATTTTGGAGCTTGGAGAGGATTGAATGATTTGATTGTGTCTTTGGAGTGTATTCTTTGCTCTTGTATTGAATGAGAAGTGTGAGAGGCTTGGATGGCTTGAATGGAGGTGGTTGGGTGGGTATTTATAGCCTCCAACCGCTTCCTAGTCGTTGGATGACTTTACTGTCGATGGGCACACCGGACAGTCTGGTGGTGCAAAGGACATGGTACTGTTCACTATTCGGTGCGTGCCACGTTAGCCAACCGTTGGGGTTTGGAGCTGTTGACCGTTGAAGTCCTTTGTCCTCTTGCGGCACCGGATAGTCCGATGGCACACCAGACAGTCCGGTGCATTCTGACTTCTACTATGTCCACTGTTCCTTCGTCAGCGCAGTTAGGGCTAGAAAATTAGCTCATGGCTTGCGAGCTAGCTCGAGCCCGTCGCGGCTCGGCTCAGCTTGCAGTGGCTCGTGAGCTCAGACCGAGCTGAGCCGAGCCTGTTCTGTAGGCTCGTTGTACCATCGAGCCGAGCCGAGCTAGCTTGCCTGGCTCGCGAGCAGCTCATGAGATGAGGCTCGGGCCGATGGAGTGATGGGCATGGGGTAGATCCGCAGATGGGCCGTGACCGTGACCCACCAGGCCACCACGAGTCGTCACTCGCCCTCACCCTAACCACGACACAGACGGAGACAGCCCCCTGCATTGTCACACCCGGTTTTGGAAGGTAAACCGAATGCGAACCATGTACGTGCTAGGATCAGAAATTCACGTACACAGCGATTACATAAATGACTCATCACAGCACAATGCCTCGAATTACAAGTAAGAGTAAGTAATAATATTACAGACTAGAGCCATTTACATAATATAAATCAAAGTACACATAATCGAAAACGTAGCCAACATAAACAACGCACCACAGGCAGCTGACTGGGGGAGGTCGCTAGCCTAATCCTCGAACTCGTCGAAGTCCTGGAACTCCTGCAGATCCACCTCGACACCTTCTTTACCTGAGCATAGATTGCACCAAATGCAACCTGATGTTTTGTGAAAGCAAGGGTGAGTACACATCAACGTACTCAGCAAATGTCATGTTTGGCTGAGGTGGACTAGCTTTATGTGGGGTTAAGTTCAAGCAGTTGCTTTTAGTTGGTCAGATAATTATTAATAGTAGAGAGCCAGGTTTTAACATTAACCCAAGTTGTTAACCCAAAAGTACTCTTTCCAAATGGAAAGAATACTAGAAACCGTAAGCATAATCATAATCATAAAAGCCATCATTATCCTCATCATCATCTGTAACCAAAGCATCTCTGATCAATGTGTCTCTAATCAATGGAGCTCCCTTGGCCGCTCATAACCGCGAGCATGGCTGATATATCAGTTTCATAACACTCTGCAGAGGTTGCGCACTTTACCCACAAGCCGTGATTCCCTTTTGCCTCGGGCCGATCAAACCCTTAAACACTACCAAGGTGAATAGGCAGGGTTTCACTACGTAGCCTTTACAAAGATTCCCCAAAGCTGTAGCCACCCGTTAGGTTTCCTAAATGTACTGTAGTCCTCCCCAAGGGACAAATCAACCTTGGCAGAGCGAGCCGCATACTCCGAGCCCCATTGACGGCACGACGGCTAAGCGAACTACACCCTGGTTCCTCTAATTATTCAGCTAAGGGCGTCCCATTCCACCCTCATGGTTGCACTGTTTTCCCGGGCGGTCATCCAACGAACAGGTCCTTACGAAGAGGCACTCGAGAAACAGCTCGAGCCCCTTAAATGCCACAAGTATATCATCATATCCAGAATAAAACCATAGTGTCATCATTGTATCTCATCATGTTCATTGATTAAAGTAAAGTGCTAGCATGAAGCCAACCATAGTAACCCAAAAGGTAATCAAGGACAAGGTAAATAAAAAGCTAGTCAATCCTTAGGTTGTTCATAGTATGCGGGATAGTGAATTATAAAGTAAATGGGACATAATGAGTCAGAGGACACTTGCCTTCACCAAACAGATGCTCAGGGTCTTCGATCTTGTAGAACTCGAAGAGTTCGATCATTTTGTTGCCATGCTTGATCGTCGATTCCTCGAAGCTCAGAAATAAATCGCGATCCAATCGCAACGCGAAGCGAAGACGAACAGGCACAAGCAAACAAACATATATATATGCATAAGAACATTACACCATTCAAAGAAAAACATAATAAAACATGCAAAATGATAAAGAGCGCGTTACTACGGTCGAGAAAAAAGAAACGTCGAACTCGAAGCTACGGTCGAGAAGATAACGGGTTTACGCTAGACAAATACTAATTAAAACATTTGATTTGACCTGATTATATTAACCGATATTTATTATGTAAGCCTAAGTGGAATGCTACACATTTAATCTAGTTAGAGTATTAATCTAATAAATATTAGTCGAGTGACTCCTAAGTTAATTATCCAAAACATATGACTTGATGAATTAATCTTATTAACATGAGTGATTATAGGTGTTGGGGACTTGTTCTCAAATGCTTCAAGTTAAGAACAAGGCAACATAAAGAATTAGATGTAAAATCCCTTCGTCCGCTGCCACATTATTCCTTCGTGGATTTAATGAGCTTCGAACGAAGGTTATGAATAATATATCACGAAGATTATATTTTCATGATCAGAGATAAAATAACGTGAAAAGAAAAATAAAATACAGAAAATGCTTCTGTATGGTAAAAATGAATAACATTATTTACTCTTTCTGTACAATATGGATTCGGATATTAAAACACGGTAATTAGGTACATTTATACCTTTCGTCTCGGCAGCACGGCGTTAGTAATTACAAGATTGCGTGAACAGTAAAGGAGTACTGTTCATCTATTTATAGGCATAGGGCGCAGCCTTGAGAAATTACAATTATGCCCCTTACAGAAGATCATAATTGTAACTCAGACTCTTTATGGACTAAAAAGTCATTTCATCTTTAAGTCGGTTTGTTCCTTCGTCTTTGGATATGTTCTAGTGTCGAAGCTTCATGAGCGATAGCTTCGGTATTACGTACAAGCGGATTTGCCGAAGGTGTTTCTTTCCGTAGGACCTTCGACGACGAAGCATGGTCCCAACAGTAGCCCCTTCGCGGTGCCAGATCATTTTTCGTAACGAGCTTGAACCGTGAAAAAATCTCCTTAAGCTTCGGGCAGCCGAAGGTCCGAAAAACACCTTCCCTGGGCTCGTTGCCGAGAAACGATATAACCTCCGAGCGCAAAGTAGTCCTAGCATGCACATTTACCTTCTTGGGTTTTGTGGCCCACTGTTCAATGAGTGCGGGCGACTGTCCGTCCGGTGTAAGAGGCTTGACGATTCACCTTTTTACCTGCAACACTATATAAACAGACAGGTAGGTGTAAAGTTACCACAGCATTCATTGCAATTGCACTGTTTTGCTGCCAAAAATTTCACCATAGCCGAAGCTTGATTCTTGCACTCAAACGAAGCACCATTCCGGATTCTGCTTCATCACAAGAAAAGCTTCGAGAAAAAAGGTTATTAATTTCAAAAAACCTTTAGGTGTTCATAATCAAATTGCTAGGTTGCGCTCCACTACCAGGATTGAGCGTGAGGGAGACGAAGCCGAAGCTTCTGAAACTGTTCCTATTTCCGAAGCAATGAGGCGGTCCGGGCTGGCAACATCAGAGGATGCACCTGCTGCCGAAGTGAAAGGAGCTGATGTTGAAGAAGTTGAATTTGAAGATGAATACGGTGCAACGCCATCCAAACCCAGTCACTTGGAATTTGGGAAATCCACCATTAACAAAGGTGATATGGCTAAGTTATTGAAGTTAGGCTAGTTCAGCGAAGATAAGAAGGAGCTAATTCGCTTCGGGGGAGATGAGGTTACCCCGAAGCCCGAAAAAGATGAGGTGGTGGTTTATAAAAGCTTCTTCAAAGCAGGGCTAAGATTTCCCCTACACGAGGTGATTGCAGATGTGTTAGAGAGATTTGGAATTTATCTTCATCAATTAACTCCCAACGCTATTGTCAGGCTCAGTGTTTACATCTGGGCACTCTGAAGCCAGGATGCAGAACCTCTTGCCGAAGGTTTCTGCCGGTCGCATGAACTTCATTATCAGACCAAAGCTAGAGAAGATGGGTTACATGATAACTTTGGCTGCTACAATTTTGCATACCGGAAAGATGCCAAGTACCCAGTTATTAGCTACCGTACAAAATGGCCAGCCGGCTGGAAAGGTGAATGGTTTTATGTCAAAGTGGATGTAAAGAAGGAAAAATTGGTTCAGAGCCCTTTAAGGTTAACCTTCGGGGAAACTAGGCCTCAATGCACCATGGATCCAGATAGCACATGCCAGACCGTGCTGATGGAATTTCGGACTGTTGCAGAGCACATTGGCACCAGGGATCTAGTCCAAGAGTTCTTAGCATTTAGAGTATTCCCAACTTTTAGGGAATGGGACATGCCAAAGCTGAAAGGAGAGAAGAAGAAAAAAGAGCTTGTTCAACTTCCTTATCATTTCAAGTTTAAAAAACATTTTAAGACACCTTGCCAAGAGTGGCTAGATACAATTGAGGTTATGTGCAATGAGATCCTCGGCAACTATTCTAAAAAAGAAGATCAATTAATGACCGCAGCTTTCTGCACTCGTCCGAAGCGAAGGATGAATCGGGTGATGGATGCTTTGAATTTTGATTATCCTGATTATGAGCAGTTGGGCAAGGTTGCTGAAGGGCAAAAAAGAAAACGGGTTGCCAGCGTCCTTGATAAAGAAGGCACCAAGTTGGCTAAAAAGGACAAAGAATATTCTGAGAAAAGAAAATTAAGCCCTGAGCCGAAGATAACTGCTTCAAAGAGAAGAAAAGCTGCAACCCCAGAACCGAAGGCGCCAGCCCAAGAAGAAGAAGCTCCTGCAACACCTTCTGCTGCCGAAGTGGAAGAGATTCTAAAGGTAATGACTGATCCTTTGCCTATCAAGCTAAGTCCGCTGGCGCCAGAACTGACGAAGTTTTTTCAAAAGGAAAAAGAACCTTCGGCAACAGAGAGTCCTGCCAAGCCGAAGAAGAAAAGAAGAATTATGCAAGTGGCCGATGTCATTCACCAGACGCCACCACCGACATCGGCGCCAAAAGTAATTGAGAGCGCTGTTACTGCCGAAGCTGAAGCCACCAGAGCCACCGGAGCCGAAACTGAGATCACCGAAGATCCTAACCTAGAGACCACACTTGGTGATATTGACAACATACTTTTGAAAATGGCTGAAGAAGAAGCTGCTGCGGTCGCGGTGGGCTCGACGATTGAGAAAGGAAAAGAACAAATTGAAGACACTTTGGAAGAAGAAAACTTTGATTTTCAAGATATACTTGGACAAGATTTATCAGAAAGTGAAAAAGAAGAGCTAAAGAAATGCGCTATATCTTGCGGATACAAGCCAGGGGCTCTACTATTTGGCGGAGTTAATGAAGGTAAACTGAGATGCCTTCGAAATCGAACCGAGGCCAAAGTTGTTAGAACCTTCTCAAAGAGTGTTGGGCTACCAAAGATTGAAGCGGACCTGTGCAGGTACCAGCGACAACATATCGCCGGTAGCCTATTCTACGCTAATTTCAAGGTAAAAACTTCTCAACTGTTATTGTTCTACACTGATTAAAATGTTTTCTGACGAAGGTTGTTTTGCTAGAGTATATTACTAAGTAAAGTGCTAAGGATGCAACAAGATCTTGAGGACAAGAAAAATGAAGCTATCATCAAAGATCTAGAAAACAAAATTGAAAATTACGAAGCTGCTCTGAAGGAAAAGGACTTCGTCATTCAAGATCTTGAACATAAAGCTAAAGATCACGAAGCTGCCTTGGATAAGAAAGACTTCGTCATTCAATCTATGGAAGGCTCGCTGGCTGAAGCTCAGGTTGAAATTGACAAATTAAACAATAAATTACTCGTTCAATCAGAAAAATCTGAGGAAGAAAAGAAGAATCTTGAAGCAAGTCTCAAGACTGAAATTGAGAAAAATTCAAGTTTGCAGAAATCATTGAAAGAGCTTCAGGAAAAGTGCTTAGACTTCGGAAACCGATGTGTGCAGCGGTTGAAGGATGTGTTTCACTCAATCGGAGCCAGCTCTGACAAATTTACACCTTCAGCTGAAAACTTGCCGAGCACTTTTGAATACATTGAGGGCGAAGTTGATGCACTTGATGAAGTTATCGCCGGGCATGCCGACTTCTGCGCCCTGTTAGCTTCTCGAGGCACGGCTTCTGCTTTCCTGAAAGCTGGCTGCACACATGGGAAAGTTGTTAACAGACCAAATTTCAGTCTGTCACCAGCAGATTTAATTGATATCCCCAGCCTAGCTCGAAGCATAGGAAACAGATTTATGACGCAAATTTGGATAAATGGCGGGCGAAAAATGGCTGGTGACGAAGCTCGGAGCCACCTTAAGCTAGTGAGAAACTTATACTCGTTACTTTTACCTTCTCCTTGAACTCTGCGCTTTTCTCATTCCGTTTTAATATGTACAGGATGATGGAGCTAAAGAATGATGAACTGAAGCTTTAACCAATGCTCCGAAAGTCTTTTGCTGCACAAGATTCTAGAAAAAGTTTTGTAACATGATTATAAAGAAACTTATGTCAATTTGTGCATACCTTGTAGTATATCTTTCCCCCTTTGTTCACGTACGATCTGCTTTGCTGTGGACGAAATTTTCTTTTTGAGCCGAAGGCGAAAAACACCTTCCCTTCTTTTCGTACACAACGAAGCACAAAAATTTCTTGTTTGTGTTTTTCTCCGAAGCTTTATCCTCATAGCCGAAGCATCTGCCTTTTCTGTATGATATGATAATGATCCTATGTATGTCTAAATGAATGTTTATGAATGCAAATGTCATGATGTGATGTATTGTGCGAACGAATGTCCAAGTACATATTCAGATCCATAATCATAGTCGTCATTCCCTTAGGAATGACTCAAATCTTTCGATGCATCAGCGTTGACTTTTCGCTGTAAGTCTCTCTT
The DNA here is from genome assembly GCA_029449295.1 of Zea luxurians. NCBI lineage: Eukaryota > Viridiplantae > Streptophyta > Magnoliopsida > Poales > Poaceae > Zea > Zea luxurians. The sequence goes on from JAOPSE010000012.1 coordinate 69,825,623, forward strand.
AGGAGCTTCTTCGCCTTTTACTTCAGCGGAATCAGCGTTTATTTTTCGCTGTAAGCCTCCCTTAGGAGCTTCTTCGCCTTTTACTTTCGGCGGAATCAGCATTTATTTTTCGCTGTAAGCCTCCCTATTTTCTTTTCTTTCTTCGTTTGCACTCGATGGTGCATTCTCAGCTTTTACATTTACATTTTTTGGGGGATATCGCTCTTATAGAGCTGAAATAATGAAAAAGGGAAATTACATGCTATGGCCCCATTAAAAACCTTTCTCCCCCTTTGGAAAGGAAAAGGGTGCCATAAGAAAAAACTAGAAAAATAAAAATAAAAAAGATTACATCATGTTACACATAATACCGCCGAAGCTCATCCGCATTCCAAGATCTAGGAATATCGTTGTTGTCCATATCCTTTAATCTGTAGGATCCGGGTCTTGACGAAGATATTACCAGAAAGGGATCTTCCCACTTTAGCTGTAGTTTGCCCACTGTGTCTGGGTTGGCCACACTTCGAAGCACCAAATGTCCTGGCTTAATGTTCTTCAACCGAACCTTTCTATCACGCCATTTTATTGTTTTGGCTTGGTATTTATTGATGTTTTCTACAGCCTGAAGCCTGATCTCTTCTATAGCATCTTTGTCCACAGAACAATCAGCTTCATCTTTCGTCGAAGCCACTTTTCTTATTGACCCTGCCTTAGCCTCTTCTAGGGTTATTGCTTCATCACCAAACATCAATTTGAATGGTGTAAAACCTGTTGACCTTGACACTATTGTGTTGTGGCTCCACACCACTTTGATTAATTCATCTGGCCACTTTCCCCTTGGCTGATTGAATATTAACTTCATTATTCCTGTCATTATGATGCCATTAGCCCTTTCAACTAGTCCATTTGATTCCGGATGTCGAACTGATGCAAAATGGATCTTTGTGCCAATTTGTTCACAAAATTCTTTGAAGGCTTCGGAATCAAACTGCGTTCCATTGTCCACAGTGATGGCCTTCGGCACTCCGAAGCGACAAACAATGCTTTGCTAGAAAAACTTTTGAACAGTAACCGAAGTTATTGTGGCTAAAGGCTTGCCTCAATCCATTTAGAAAAATATTCCACTGCCACTACAACATATCTTAAGTTGCCTTGTGCTGGTGGTAGCGGACCTAACAAATCAAGACCCCACCTTTGCAATGGCCAAGTGGGTTGTATTAACTGGGTTAGGGACGAAGGTTGTTTTTGATCTCTTGCACATTTCTGACAACCTTCGCACTTTTGGACTAACTCCGCTGCAACCGAAGCTGCTTTTGGCCAATAAAATCCTTGGCGAAAAACTTTTCCCAGCAAAGGCCTAGATCCAATGTGAGATCCACACAGGCCTACATGTATTTCCTTCATCAATTCTATACCTTCGGCTCTGGATAAACATTTGAGTAACGGAGAGCAGACCCCATGCTTGTACAGTTCCCCTTCTATTATTACATATGGACGAGCTCTTGCCTCTATTCTCTTGTTATAAGCTTCGTCATCTGAAAGGAAGTTACCCTGAAGGTAGGAGATGATCTCAGTTCTCCAGTCTTCACTATAAACATGAGATATATTGAGGACCGCTCTTTCAAGGAGTTCAACCGAAGGTGCTTTTATTGTTTCAAAAAATACTTCTGAAGGTAAGGGCAGCCCCTGTGCTGTTGACTTGGCTAGCAAATCAACATGTTCATTTTCTCCTCGAGGAATATTCTTTACAGAAAACCCTTCAAAGGAAGCTTCAATCCTTCTGACCGTGTCTAAATACTTCTCAAGCTTTGGGTCTCTTGCCTTACAACTCTTGTCAATATGACCAGAGATAACCTGGGAATCAGTTTTAAGAACCGCCTGTGGGGGACAGATATCCCCCGGGTCCACTAGAAGGATAAAAGACCTCACGAAAAGCCCAAGGGCCCGATAGATCGTAAGGTCACTCCTTCATGGGCCTAGGGAGGAACAATCAGTAAAGCAGATCGACGCAAGGCCGGGTCGGTGCAAGCCCGGATGGCTCCACAACGTCGAGCAAGTGACCACAACAGAAGATCCGACTTTCCCGCGCTGGAGCCCCGTACAACGGAACCAGGAGAGGATAAGTCGGCAAAATCATAGGAAGGTAGGCTCAAACAGTTCACTATCTTTTAGGTGCACATTGTTATCATATCAGCTTGTATTGCCTCACGGTCGAATATATAAGGCCTAGGGGGCACCCCTTCAAGACGATCGATCCCACTACTTAGCCATCCACCCTAGCTCTCTACGTTCTAGCTTTAGGGAATTCCTTTGTAACCCATTACATAACGCATACTCGCCAGGACGTAGGGTGTTACGCATCTCAAAGCGGCCCGAACCTGTAAACACTGTCCATCGTTCCTCATGCATCTGGCACGAACCATTTAGCTATAGTCGGCGACACCATCCTACTCCTAAAACACCTTGAGGGGCAACCCAGGGTGTGAGGTCGGACCCAAAACATCGACAGCTGGCGCGCCAGGTAGGGGGTGTGTCGACGATCTAAGCTAGCTCAATGGCCGTCACCTTCCACAGCAAGACCACCCTCCGCCCCGGGTCTGTGTTCTGCTTCGGAACAATCTCATCCGTGGCAGACGAAGAAGGAACTCTACATCCCATTGCGGATCCGCCAAAAAAGAAGTCTCCTCCAACGAAGTCCGAGAATATCGGATTAGGGAAAGAAAAAATGCAACCTCCAACGCTCCTAAAAAAGATCGCCTTCAGCAAGCCAGGGGCTGAGGGCCCGCTGACCCGGAGAACTCCACTGTCTACTTCCCCGATGAAAGAATGGACACGAATCGCAAGGAATAAAGAGACCGGGAGGAAGCAAGTCGTTCTTTCCGTGCCTCCGCCCTCAAAGGAGAACGGAAAGAAGATCGCCACGACAGCCGCGCCATTCTACCCCGACGTTCTTTTCATCGGGAGAGTGGAGTCGCCCCCGTCTCCGACGACGAGCCGACCGCGCCCGGAGAGGAACCACCTCAGCGGGAGTCCCGCTGACAAAGAAATCGGTGCCGAAACATCCGGCGACATCACCAAGCCGGAGAGCGGGATCCAAAGCAGCCTGTCTCGCGAGACGAGGTCTCAGAGATAGGAGAAACTCCGAAGGAACGCGTCTTCAGAGAACGAAGGAACTCCAGACGACGCGATCGTCGACGAGTTCAGGAACAAGACAAGCAGGATGCGAGGCAACGCCAGGAAAATCCACTTTTCGAGCGTAACCTGAATCCCGACTTCGCCTGAGCCATGAACACGCCGAGTGAGTCGGAGGAGTACTAGCTCGGATAGCTAATGGACTCCCTCGGACTCCCGACGCCGAGGGCTATCGACGATTGTTCACACAAGCACCCAACCATCTTCTACCTCTCGCTCATCCGCCGAACGATCTGCGACACACCATCAACAGTCGCCGAGACACGCGAAGCTCCATCAATGCTTCACGTGAACGACGACATGAGAACGAGATCCGCCGCCGGGAGGAGTATGACAGGGATCACGGCATCCCAGCTCGGAGTCAGGCCACCAGAACCGAGTCAACGACGGCCTCGACTGGCGGTACTACCTAGGGACGGTCGAGGAACCACAACAACTACTCCCCTCCCCGGGACAGACATCATCCCCGACGACAGGAGGACACGTGTGGAGTGTCTGCCCTTACTCCACGCCTTAGGGCCATTCAGTGGCCCCCTAACTTCAAGGTATCCAATGTCGATAAATATGAACCTAAGCAGGATCCAGGAGGTTGGCTGGCCATCTACACCACCGCCGCTCGAGCCGCCGGAGCGTCCGAGGACGTAATGACTGCGTACTTACCCATTGTCCTCGGGCAAGACGCACTACAATGGCTGCGGCATCTACCCCGACACTGCATCGACGACTGGAGCGACTTCAGTCGACGCTTCACCGCCAACTTTCAGTCCCTCTCCGACAAACCAGCGCAACCATGGGACCTCAAATCCATCAAGCGCCCAGGGGACGAAACTCTTCGTTCGTACCTCAAAAGGTTCCAGACCATGAGAAATCGTATCCCCGAGGTCACGGAGGCGGCCGTGATCGATGACTTCTACAGAGGATCCAATGACTCGGCCTTCGTCCGAGCCATATTGCAGAAGGCGCCGACTACCTCCGAACAGCTGTTCCGGGAAGCCGACCTCTACATCACCGCCGACGAGCGAGCTCAAGACCTCATCAGGGGAGCGAAGCCCACACCTGCAGCACCACGACGCGACGCGAACCAGCAACCTGACAAACGCTGGGAGAAGAGACCGTGCGAAGAAGTGCACGCCGCCGGACCACCTGCCTCTCGCGCCCGGGGAGGACCCCGCGGAGGCGAACGCATGCTGGACGACATCCTCGACACCCAGTGCCCGTACCACAAGGACATGCGCCACACTCTTCGGAATTGCAGGGATTTCAAACACTCCATCGGACACGGCCGACCCTTCAAACCTCTACCTCCTCCTCCACCGCGGGGAGGACCAGAAGAACCACGACAACCCCAACGGCAGGAGGAGGGAGGAGGAGGAGCCTTCCCGCGCATTGACAGGGAGGTCAACGTCATCTTTGGCGAGCACAGATCGCAGGAGAACAGAAGACAACAAAAGCTCAACGATCGCCGGATATTGATGGCGACCACCGGTCCTCCCGCTCCGTACCGATGGTCGGAGCACCCGATCGCCTTCACTCGGGCAGATCAATGGCTCAACTTCGACCACCTAGGCAAATACCCGCTCCTCGTCGATCCGGTGATCCGAGAAAGCAGGGTGAAGAAGGTGTTAGTGGACGGGGGGAGCAGCATCAACGTCACCTTCCCTCGGACACTCCAAGGCTTGGGAGTTCGCCTCAAAGAGCTCCACGAGTCAGACACTCCTTTCTTCGGCATCGTGCCGACTGAAGGGGAATACCCGCTAGGCCACATCTACATGCCCGTCACCTTCGGAACTCCGGAGAACTACAGAACCGAGTTCCTAAGGTTCGAAGTGGCGAACTTCGACTGCGGGTACAACGCCATCATCGGGAGGCCGGGATTGGCAAAACTCATGGCCATTCCGCATTACACGTACATGATATTGAAGATCCTGGGACCGCAAGGAATCATAACTGTGCGCGCTGACTTCCAAGGCACCGCAGAGTGTTTCCGAGTAGCCATCCAGGCGGCCCTCACCACCAAACCGTCAACAACTTCTTCAACACAGGCAAACTCTAAGCCTGAGGAAGACCTTGCCGCACCGGTGAATGAAGCTCAAGCTGCGACCTCTATGCGGCCGATTGAAGAAACTAAAAGGATCAACCTTGGGTTCGCTGATGAGCGCAAGACTGCCATCATCAACTCTAGCCTGGACGATAAATAGGAAGGCGCGCTCGTCCAGTTTCTGCAAGATAACCAAGACGTATTCGCGTGGCAACCTGCGGATATGCCGGGAGTCCTGAGAGAACTGGCCGAGCACAAACTAAAGGTCTATCCCCAGGCAAGGCCGATCTGGCAAAAACTATGTCGTTTCACGCCCGACAAGAGAGAGGCCATTCGCGCTGAGCTGGCCCGCTTGGTCGCGGCTGGGTTCATTAGAGAAGTGTTACATCCTAAGTGGTTAGCCAACCCTGTTCTTGTACTCAAAAAGAATAGAGTGGATTGGTGCATGTGCGTCGACTATACGGATCTCAACAAACATTGTCCAAAGGATCCCTTCGGGCTCCCTAGGATAGATCAGGTGGTAGACTCCACCGCTGGATGTTCAGTGCTGTCTTTCTTGGACTGCTATTCCGGATACCATCAGATTAGTTTGGCAAAGGAAGACGAGGAAAAACAACGTTCATTACTCCATTCGGTGCTTTCTGCTATACCTCCATGCCGTTTGGCCTCAAAAACGCTGGAGCGACTTATCAGAGAGCCATTCAAACATGCTTAGCCGATCACTGGGGCAAGCGTGTGGAAGCCTATGTAGATGATGTGGTAATCAAAATGGAGAACTCGGAAAACTTCATCGAAGACTTACAATTGGTTTTCAACAGTCTGCGGCGATATCGATGGAAGCTTAATCCCGAAAAATGTGTCTTTGGGGTACCAGCAGGAAAGCTACTCGGATTTATTGTCAGCCACCGGGGAATTGAAGCTAATCCGGATAAGATTGAAGCTATCATGAAAATGGAGGCACCGCGATCACAAAAGAAGGTTCAGCGACTTACCGGATGCATGGCAGCTCTGAGTAGATTTATATCCAGGTTGGGAGAAAAAAGTTTACCATTTTACAAGCTACTCAAGAAAGTGGACAAGTTTCAGTGGACTTCAGAAGCACAGGAAGCCCTAGATGCACTGAAAAAATTCTTGACAACGCCGCCAATATTGAAGCCACCACGACGAGCCACGTCGACTCAACCCGCTGAAGATCTGTTGCTTTATATCTCTTGCACGACTCACGTGGTAAGCACCGCGTTGGTAGTCGAGCGAGCTAAAGAAGGACATGCCTACCCAGTGCAACATCCTGTTTATTTCATCAGTGAAGTTCTGGGTCCCTCAAAGAAAAAGTATCCTCAAGTTCAGAAACTATTATATGCAGTACTTCTAACTGCCCGCAAGCTACGTCACTACTTTGACGACCACAAAGTCATAGTAGTCACTAGTTTTCCGATAGGGGATATCCTTCACAACAAGGAAGCCATTGGCCGAATAGCCAAGTGGGCCTGTGAACTGGGATCTCATGACATCGAATTTCGACCTCACACCACCATCAAAACTCAAGCGCTGGTCGACTTCGTATCAGAATGGACTGAACAACAAGTACCAGACAACCCTGAAACTGCAGAAGTATGGCAGATGTATTTTGATGGCTCGCTGAGGCTGCAGGGAGCAGGCGCGAGAATTCTCTTCACCGCACCTGGAGGCGAGCACCTCAAATATGCCCTCCAGCTGCTATTTCCAGCCTCTAACAACGCAGCCGAGTACGAAGCTCTGATCCATGGACTGAACATCGCTATATCGTTAGGCATCAAGAGATTAATGGTGTACGAAGATTCGTTGGTGGTCATAAGCCAGATAAACAAAGAATGGGATTGTTCAAGCGATTCAATGGGAAAGTACTGCGCTGCCATCCAAAAACTAGAAGATAAATTTGAAGGTCTGGAATTTCATCACGTAGAAAGAGATTGGAACACGGCGGTCGATGTACTGTCCAAGCTAGGGTCCAGTCGAACTCAGGTCCCACCTGGAGTCTTTGTGCAAGAAATACCACAACCGAGCATCTCAATGGACCAGGCAGAAGAGTGTAATATCGTAAATCAACCAGAATCAGACTCTGATGACTGGAGAAAGCCGATCACCAGGTATATAAAGAATGAAGAGGAACCAGATGACAAAAATGCAGCCGAGCGCATCGCTAGATAGTCAGCTCACTACACACTCATTGGGGAAGCATTATACAGAAGGGGTGCATCAGGCGTCCTCATGAAGTGCATTCTCCCATCCACTGGGAAGCGACTTCTAGAGGAGGTTCATGCCGGGCAATGTGGAATACACGCAGCATCCAAAACGCTAGTCGGGAAGGTCTTCAGGTCAGGATTCTATTGGCCAACAGCGAAAAGTGACGCAACCGAGTTAGTTCAGAGGTGCGAAGCTTGCCAGTACTTGTCAAAGCAACAACATCTACCAGCACAGCAACTGCAGACCATACCAGTAACTTGGCCTTTCGCATGCTGGGGACTGGATATGATTGGACCCTTCAAGAAAGCTCAAGGAGGATACACTCATGTACTGGTAGCAATCGACAAATTCACTAAATGGATAGAGTTCAAACCCATTGCTTCTTTAACCTCAGCCAAGGCCATGGAATTCATACAAGACATAATATTCAGGTTCGGAATACTGAACAACATCTTAACTGACCTAGGATCCAACTTCACAAGTTCAGAGTTCTTCGACTTCTGTGAGCAAAAAGGCATTCAGATCAAGTATGCTTCAGTAGCGCACCCAAGAGCCAACGGGCAGGTTGAATGAGCTAACGGGATGATATTGGAGGCACTCAGAAAAAAGGTCTTCGATTAAAATGAAAAGTTCGTAGGAAAATGGATAAAGGAATTGCCCTACATCGTTTGGAGCCTAAGAACCCAACCTAGCCGAGCTCTGCATGGAAACACCCCTTTCTTCATGGTCTATGGGTCAGAGGCAGTGCTACCCGCTGATCTCAAGTTTGGGGCACCGAGGTTGATCTTCGAAAGCATAGCGGAAGCCGAAGCTACTAGGCTGGAGGACATTGATGTACTCGAAGAAGAACGGCTGAACACAGTAATTCAATCAGCACGATACCAGCAAACTCTAAGACGCTATCACGACAAAGCCGTGCGACAACAAGCCTTTTCAGTGGGAGATCTCGTCCTCTGCCGAATTCTAACGGGGGAAGGACGACACAAGTTGTCGCCCTCATGGGAAGGACCATTCATAGTAGCAGAAGTCACTCGACCGGGATCATATCGCCTCACTCAAATGGACGGCACAGAAATTGGGAACTCCTGAAATATAGAGCACCTCAGGAAGTTTTACCCCTAGTCGTATTTCAAAAGCTATCGGGACGATAATTGTCACACCCGGGTTTTAGGGGCACCAAGACCCGGGCGCGAACATAAACACCAAGTATGCTGGGACCAAGTCTCACACATATGATGTATAGTGTCACAGGATCGAATGTCACATCTTTATATATAACAAGAGTTCTATACAAAATAAATAATTACATTATAAGGAGACAACGGTCCAGCAACCCAAAGTTGACTGGGAGACGACGGCCTAGACCTCTCACGAACTCGTCACAGCATCCTCAAAACGCCTCATCCTGCGGTACCTGCTCTTGACCTGTGGGGGGGTGTGAGACAGCAAGAGTGAGCTCACATACGTTCATCGCTCAACAAGTTGTGGGGAATAATGTGCATGAACTCGCCAAAGGTGGGAGCTCACGTGAAGTGTAAGGCTTACCAAAGAGGATGGTTAGAGCTGAGCATTGCTTTTAAAGTTAGTCAAAATTTTATTAGCAGTTACTAAGTATAAGTAAATACCAAACCCAATTAGAACAAAAGTAACAACTTCACCTGCGATGCAATGCATATGACAAATTGAATTTAGTTCCATAATTTAATCATGTGAGTGTCCGAGCTGCTCATGACCGTGAGCACGGCTAGTATACCAGTTTTACACTCTGCAGAGGCTGCGCATCTTTACCCACAAGTCGTATTACCCATCTGCCAAGAGACGGCGAATCCCATACACCTCTACCGAGGAGGCGAGGCAGGGCAACACTACGAGGCCTTTACAAAGTTCCACTAGCTTCAGAAAACCCGCTACAGTTTATAGGAAGTTCCAATGCAGGAATCCCTTGCAGGACCGCCATCGCAGCAAAATCCTCCCGAGGGCCTCCCTAGCAGGAATCCCTTGCAGGACTGCCATCGCAGCAAAATCCTCCCGAGGGCCTCCCTACACTGACCACTCCCCTACTGCCCTTGCCCCTTTCGGGTAAGGTAGTCTTCCACTAGCTTTCCTAATTAATCAGCCAAGGGGTCCCATTCCTCCCTTGTGGTAGCACTGTTTTCTCGGGTGGTTCTCCATGTTCCAATTAACATAATGATCTTATCATGAACAATAAGTAATAACTGATAACAAAAGTGTAATCATGAATAGTGTATCTCCATACCCAAAACCACATATAGCACTAGCAAGTACTACCCAGAAAGTTCAATGGTAAACAAGGTATAAAGATAGACAAACTAAGGTAACCTATTGTGTCCCATCAAAATTAACCTATGCAGATCATTATGATTAATTAGAACATGAGTGGGTAAAAGAAGTGATCAAGGGCACAACTTGCCTGGGACTTGAGATTCCAGGTACCAGGATGATCTTCAGGTGACTCGTGGCCTCACTGCTAAACGTAGCAATACAGACAAACATTGTATAGGAAAATTAACATCACACCAAACATGAGAACAAACTGAATAGTAGTATTCTACGCGATGCTACGAGATAGTGGGATCGATAATCACTAAATTCGGAGTTACGATTATGAAGTTAGGGTTTCCTAAAGACCCACGTGGTTAAATATAGAATAGATTAAGGGCAACATTTTAACCTATATTTCATGACAAAACAAAGTTACAAGATGATAATAAATATTATTGTGAAACTAATGCAACTAGAATGGATCAAAACAGAGTTACAGTTATTGAGTTATGAATTTCTGGAGTTATTTAGTGCTTATATCAGATTAATCCAAATGAATAATTTTAATTCAAGTTTCATGGCTAAACACTGTAACTAGTTGATAGACAATATTAATACAAAATTATTGCAACTGGAATGACTTAATTCGAAGGTAAAATGAATTTAATATGAATTATGCAAGTTTCTGAATTTATTTTTGTATTAAAAACAAATTCCTATAATTAATTTTCTATTTTCATTATCCTCTGGACTGCGCACCAAATACCAAAACGGTCTGGGGCTAACCCGCAAGATTTACGCAGACTCAGAAATCCCCGAGTTGGACGGCGGGTTTATTTCAGTAAATCCGAGGGGCTCTTTAGTAAGATATCCATGGCGAAGGGGTACGGATAAATCTCGGTCATCCGATTTAATACTGACAACACAGATTAGATGCGTGTGAATGTGAATCAGGATGCGATCACGTCCATCCATCTTGAAATCATTGGTCATAAGACCTTCTTCCCCAAGGCGGCGGCCAGGATGCATGAGTCCGAGCCCCAATCCCCTAGGCGGCGCCCCAGTGTTTTCGTGCTCCTACCCCAACCGCGACGACGCCATGGCCGCGACACTAGACCTCGACGCCATGCGTGCCTGAGCACTAGCCAAACCGTGGCCGCGCATAGAAGGAATGGATAAGGTCATCGCAACAGAAAAAAAACTCACCGACGATGGGCTCACCACGACGTTGACCACAGCTTGCCACGACCCAGTGACGAACCACGGACTCAAGATGAATTTCGCCAAGGCTTTGGTGTTCTGCTTGCTGGCGCCGTTGTTCAGTGTCTGCTTATCCACCGTGACCTCCTCGGTGTGCAGCAGCAGGGCACCACGTGGCCGCAGGCCTCGGCGCCGACGAAAGCAGGATTACGGGCACTCCTTCCACATCGGGTGCCTGTCGACGTCGCAGCCGGCCGCGTCCTTGGCATCGCTGGTGGAGGCGAGCGGGGTGGCTGGAGTTTCGTCGATGGACGCGACCAGCGAATCCTCCATCCCTAGGTTAACCCTAAGGCCAGATAGAGGTTCGCCGTTGCACTGCCTGTAGCCTGCCAGAGCCCCCACACACCGACGAGCCATCAACCACCAGGACCCGAACGTCGACTCGGACACCGTCGGCCTCGGCGACTACCCCTTTCTCCTTCGTGCTGCTCGACGGAGTTCACATGGGGTCTTCTGGTTTTGGATTTGGCTTTCTGGTGTTGATGAGGGCGAGAGGCTCACGGTTTATATCAGAGCCTAGACCATAAGATTCCACCGAAACCAGGGCGACCAGCATGCAGGATCCGATGTTCTAGGGAGTTTGCTGCGGACGCATTCGTGTGCTAGAGTTTGTTACAGGTTCTGTTGAGATTGCTACGGTAAGATAAGGATAGAGATGACAAGGCGGGACCCGCAGCTAGCATCACAGATTCGTCACGTGCATGAGCCTAATTTTGGGTCTGGTCGGCGGTCAGTGAAGCGAGCGAGCGCAAGGAGAAATGGGCTGCACGTGGGTTTCAGCCAACAGTGATAGCATGCAAGTTCTTGTCCCTTTTTTTTGTATTTTCAGTTTTCGACTTGTTATTTAAATTAAAACTTCAAACTTAAATGCACAATAGAGTTCCAGCATGAGATGCTAATATTTTAAATGTATTTTTAGTTACTTTATTAATTTATTAGGCCCTGCCTCAAGTATAAACTATATATCATTCTTTATAGGAAATAGTATTTCGAGTGTATGATAAAATTGTGAGTTTCTTCAAAAATGAATATCCATCAACCATTTAGTTTGAAGGAACATAACACATACCTTTCACCAAGATTCAACTTAGTTCATGCACACACACAAATAACTTATATTAAGATAATACTCTTTTAAAATGCATGGTCTGATTAAAGGCACATTCGAAAATTCATTTTTTTTACTACTTATTCATTTATCTTGTTATTTTTCTCTTATATAGATTTTGGGCTTTACAAATTCTACCCCCCTAAAAAAATCTCGTCCTCAAGATTTGTAAGAAAGGGACACATAAGGATTGGTCTGTAATTCGGCTTTTAGTCTATAATTGGTTCAAAAATCCAGAGTCTCATATTTTTTTATATAGTCAATAGTGCATGATTAGAAGAGCATAGGTATCCAGCTATTTATTATGTAGGATATATACTGGACAGGTTGAGGTGGGAAAGATTATGGTAAGGACAAGACTTCATCCGAAATGTTTAAGTCTTGATTCACTTTGATTGTTATCTCCTTCCTTGTCGATATTGATCTTTTCTTCTCCAGTCTTGGTCTCATTAATTTCGAGGTTAGTGTATATCATCGGAGTTGGGCATATGGTTGAAATAGTTATGGGTAAGATGGACTACATGATGTAGGTCAAAAGTTTGTTGGTTGGTAGGTGGGAATAGAAAGGTTATACCATTCATCATGGCTCTATGGGTTGGGTTAGCTCATGGTTGAGTTGATCCAATGTGCTAAGTTAAGTTAATACATGGCTAGTAGGGTCTAATCTCTTCTATTAGTGTCATTAATCTATTTAAGTGGACCACATTAGGTTAGATTACGTTAGACCACACTAGATCAGATTACATTAGGTAAGATAAGATCTAGATCAGATTGGATATGACTAGATTAGACTGGTTTAGGTTAGATAGGTCTAACAGGGCAGGATATGTATTATTAAGATATGTTAGAATCTTTTGAGATTAGTTAGATATGTTATGATAAGATAAAATCTCTTCAAGACAAGGTGAATTTATTAAGGTAAGAAGAATCTTTTGAGATGAGGTGGATCTAGTAAGATAAGAGAGAATCTTATAAGATACGATGAATCTATTAAGATATGGGAGAGTCTTTTAGAGGGATCTCTATGAGATAGATACATTTTAATGGAGGATAATCTAAGTTGCTTAGTTTTCTTATGAATTCTATTTAAGCCTATACGTATATGCAGATGTAATTGTGGACATTACTCCACAACCCATCACACTCAATCAAAGATCCAAATCAGACATGTATCATAAGAACAAACATTCAAGCGCATAGATATCTATATATACAAAAAAATAATTTTGTTTTTGTTCCTAAGAGTAGGTTTCTTATTCCTAAAGTCACTTTAGGCACATGATTTCAAAGTGTGAAATCCACATTTGTCTTTAGAAAGAAAAGATAAGAATAATCAGAGTAAAGCGGAAATAGATGAGAAAAGATTAAGATAAGTTTAGAAAAGAATCAGAGTAATAAAGGTAAGTAGATAAGGGTTATCCAGTTCTATCTAGGTTTCGTCCTACAGTCAACATTGCTCTGATACCACTTCTGTCACACCCGGGTTTTAGGGGCACCAAGACCCGGGCGCGAACATAAACACCAAGTATGCTGGGACCAAGTCTCACACATATGATGTATAGTGGCACAGGATCGAATGTCACATCTTTATATATAACAAGAGTTCTATACAAAATAAATAATTACATTATAAGGAGACAACGGTCCAGCAACCCAAAGTTGACTGGGAGACGACGGCCTAGACATCTCACGAACTCGTCACAGCATCCTCAAAACGCCTCATCCTGCGGTACCTGCTCTTGACCTGTGGGGGGGTGTGAGACAGCAAGAGTGAGCTCACATACGTTCATCGCTCAACAAGTTGTGGGGAATAATGTGCATGAACTCGCCAAAGGTGGGAGCTCACGTGAAGTGTAAGGCTTACCAAAGAGGATGGTTAGAGCTGAGCATTGCTTTTAAAGTTAGTCAAAATTTTATTAGCAGTTACTAAGTATAAGTAAATACCAAACCCAATTAGAACAAAAGTAACAACTTCACCTGCGATGCAATGCATATGACAAATTGAATTTAGTTCCATAATTTAATCATGTGAGTGTCCGAGCTGCTCATGACCGTGAGCACGGCTAGTATACCAGTTTTACACTCTGCAGAGGCTGCGCATCTTTACCCACAAGTCGTGTTACCCATCTGCCAAGAGACGGCGAATCCCATACACCTCTACCGAGGAGGCGAGGCAGGGCAACACTACGAGGCCTTTACAAAGTTCCACTAGCTTCAGAAAACCCGCTACAGTTTATAGGAAGTTCCAATGCAGGAATCCCTTGCAGGACCGCCATCGCAGCAAAATCCTCCCGAGGGCCTCCCTAGCAGGAATCCCTTGCAGGACTGCCATCGCAGCAAAATCCTCCCGAGGGCCTCCCTACACTGACCACTCCCCTACTGCCCTTGCCCCTTTCGGGTAAGGTAGTCTTCCACTAGCTTTCCTAATTAATCAGCCAAGGGGTCCCATTCCTCCCTTGTGGTAGCACTGTTTTCCCGGGTGGTTCTCCATGTTCCAATTAACATAATGATCTTATCATGAACAATAAGTAATAACTGATAACAAAAGTGTAATCATGAATAGTGTATCTCCATACCCAAAACCACATATAGCACTAGCAAGTACTACCCAGAAAGTTCAATGGTAAACAAGGTATAAAGATAGACAAACTAAGGTAACCTATTGGGTCCCATCAAAATTAACCTATGCAGATCATTATGATTAATTAGAACATGAGTGGGTAAAAGAAGTGATCAAGGGCACAACTTGCCTGGGACTTGAGATTCCAGGTACCAGGATGATCTTCAGGTGACTCGTGGCCTCACTGCTAAACGTAGCAATACAGACAAACATTGTATAGGAAAATTAACATCACACCAAACGTGAGAACAAACTGAATAGTAGTATTCTACGCGATGCTACGAGATAGTGGGATCGATAATCACTAAATTCGGAGTTACGATTATGAAGTTAGGGTTTCCTAAAGACCCACGTGGTTAAATATAGAATAGATTAAGGGCAACATTTTAACCTATATTTCATGACAAAACAAAGTTACAAGATGATAATAAATATTATTGTGAAACTAATGCAACTAGAATGGATCAAAACAGAGTTACAGTTATTGAGTTATGAATTTCTGGAGTTATTTAGTGCTTATATCAGATTAATCCAAATGAATAATTTTAATTCAAGTTTCATGGCTAAACACTGTTACTAGTTGATAGACAATATTAATACAAAATTATTGCAACTGGAATGACTTAATTCGAAGGTAAAATGAATTTAATATGAATTATGCAAGTTTCTGAATTTATTTTTGTATTAAAAACAAATTCCTATAATTAATTTTCTATTTTCATTATCCTCTGGACTGCGCACCAAATACCAAAACGATCTGGGGCTAACCCGCAAGATTTACGCAGACTCAGAAATCCCCGAGTTGGACGGCGGGTTTATTTCAGTAAATCCGAGGGGCTCTTTAGTAAGATATCCATGGCGAAGGGGTACGGATAAATCTCGGCCATCCGATTTAATACTGACAACACAGATTAGATGCGTGTGAATGTGAATCAGGATGCGATCACGTCCATCCATCCTGAAATCATTGGTCATAAGACCTTCTTCCCCAAGGCGGCGGCCAGGATGCATGAGTCCGAGCCCCAATCCCCTAGGCGGCGCCCCAGTGTTTTCGTGCTCCTACCCCAACCGCGACGATGCCATGGCCGCGACACTAGACCTCGACGCCATGCGCGCCTGAGCACTAGCCAAACCGTGGCCGCGCATAGAAGGAATGGATAAGGTCATCGCAACAGAAAAAAACTCACCGACGATGGGCTCACCACGACGTTGACCACAGCTTGCCACGACCCGGTGACGAACCACGGACTCAAGATGAATTTCGCCAAGGCTTTGGTGTTCTGCTTGCTGGCGCCGTTGTTCAGTGTCTGCTTATCCACCGTGACCTCCTCGGTGTGCAGCAGCAGGGCACCATGTGGCCGCAGGCCTCGGCGCCGACGAAAGCAGGATTACGGGCACTCCTTCCACATCGGGTGCCTGTCGACGTCGCAGCCGGCCGCGTCCTTGGCATCGCTGGTGGAGGCGAGCGGGGTGGCTGGAGTTTCGTCGATGGACGCGACCAGCGAAGCCTCCATCCCTAGGTTAACCCTAAGGCCAGATAGAGGTTCGCCGTTGCACTGCCTGTAGCCTGCCAGAGCCCCCACACACCGACGAGCCATCAACCACCAGGACCCGAATGTCGACTCGGACACAGTCGGCCTCGGCGACTACCCCTTTCTCCTTTGTGCTGCTCGACGGAGTTCACATGGGGTCTTCTGGTTTTGGATTTGGCTTTCTGGTGTTGATGAGGGCGAGAGGCTCACGGTTTATATCAGAGCCTAGACCATAAGATTCCACCGAAACCAGGGCGACCAGCATGCAGGATCCGATGTTCTAGGGAGTTTGCTGCGGACGCATTCATGTGCTAGAGTTTGTTACAGGTTCTGTTGAGATTGCTACGGTAAGATAAGGATAGAGATGACAAGGCGGGACCCGCAGCTAGCATCA
Source organism: Zea luxurians (assembly GCA_029449295.1). Classification (NCBI taxonomy): domain Eukaryota; kingdom Viridiplantae; phylum Streptophyta; class Magnoliopsida; order Poales; family Poaceae; genus Zea; species Zea luxurians. The sequence continues at coordinate 69,842,252 of JAOPSE010000012.1, forward strand.
CAGATTCGTCACGTGCATGAGCCTAATTTTGGGTCTGGTCGGCGGTCAGTGAAGCGAGCGAGCGCAAGGAGAAATGGGCTGCACGTGGGTTTCAGCCAACAGTGATAGCATGCAAGTTCTTGTCCCTTTTTTTTGTATTTTCAGTTTTCGACTTGTTATTTAAATTAAAACTTCAAACTTAAATGCACAATAGAGTTCCAGCATGAGATGCTAATATTTTAAATGTATTTTTAGTTACTTTATTAATTTATTAGGCCCTGCCTCAAGTATAAACTATATATATCATTCTTTATAGGAAATAGTATTTCGAGTGTATGATAAAATTGTGAGTTTCTTCAAAAATGAATATCCATCAACCATTTAGTTTGAAGGAACATAACACATACCTTTCACCAAGATTCAACTTAGTTCATGCACACACACAAATAACTTATATTAAGATAATACTCTTTTAAAATGCATGGTCTGATTAAAGGCACATTCGAAAATTCATTTTTTTTACTACTTATTCATTTATCTTGTTATTTTTCTCTTATATAGATTTTGGGCTTTACAATAATGTACTCTGTAAAGCGGGAAATATGTCATCAATAAAGAAAGGTTTCAAGAATACTCAGTTTGTTCATGATTGACTGGCATTCTTACTTAACTCGGGGTGACCACTATGCCCTGCTAACGGAGCAATCGGCTTAAGTCGGCAACGATTTAAAACGGTGCAACATGCTCACGCTTACTTAACTCAGGGTGACCACTATGCCCTGCTAACGGAGCAATCGGCTTAAGTCGGCAACGATTTAAAACGGTGCAACAAGCTCACGCTTACTTAACTCGGGGTGACCACTATGCCCTGCTAACGGAGCAATCAGCTTAAGTCGGCAACGACTTAAAACGGTGCAACATGCTCACGCTTACTTAACTCGGGGTGACCACTATGCCCTGCTAACGGAGCAATCAGCTTAAGTCGGCAACGACTTAAAACGGTGCAACATGCTCACGCTTACTTAACTCGGGGTGACCACTATGCCCTGCTAACGGAGCAATCGGCTTAAGTCGGCAACGATTTAAAATGGTGCAACATGCTCACGCTTACTTAACTCGGGGTGACCACTATGCCCTGCTAACGGAGCAATCGGCTTAAGTCGGCAATGACTTAAAACGGTGCAACATGCTCACGCCTACTTACCTCGGGATGACCACTATGCCCTATTAACAGAAGCAATCGATTTAAGTCAGCAGCGACTTAAGGCGATCTCACATGCTTACGATTACTCATAAATAGGGGTGACCTCTATATCCCGTAGACAAGTTTCAAAATCATCACACATCATTTTACTCTAGCAAATTTACGTACTGCCGAATTCTAAAACAACAGGAGAGCAACAATATCATTCAAATACCAAACTAAAGTCTTCTAGCAAAATATCCGATCGTGATAACCGCGCGCTCAAAGCACGCAAATATTTCTCTATTTTGCAATGTCTTTCTCAGGAGCAACCGACGAAGAAAGGCGACTTGAGGAATCAGGAGCAGCGTTCACGTCAGCCCTTATATCATCAGGGACAACCACGCCGGGTCTCCTCATCAAGATTCGCCCCGCGCGGATGGCTTTATCCATGGCTCTGTCACGCTGGGCCCTCAGAGTAATAGATGTTTCTTCAGCAACTTTGGCAGCCAACTGAGCGGGCTCCAGCTCCTGGGCGATGGACTTCTTAGAAGCGCGCAGTTCCTTGATAGCAGCATCCTTAGCCGATATCAACTGCCTAAGACGGATCACGTCATCCGTGGATTCCTGCAGCCTACAGCGAAGATTGTCTAACTCCTCCATGGTGAAGCGATGACTCCTTTCTAGGATGGTCAACGAATTGCTAGAGTCACGATATAGCCTGTCAAGATTGTCACGGGAGGCAACAAGGGCGCGTTTTTCTTCCTGCAAACAAGAATTAGCCTTTTTAAACATCAAGCAGGCAATAAGAGCACAGCAACACAAGACGCAGATTCATAAATCACCTTTTCAGAATCAAGCTGAGCGTGAAGAGTAGAATTCAGCATATTAGCATCATTCAGGGCATCAGAGACCTGGGCCAGCTCAGTCTGGCTCTGGGAATACCTTTCCTCAAAATCGGAGCATCGCCGGACCAACTCAGCTTGACTTTGAGAATGTTTCTCTCCAAGAACAGAAAACCGCCGAGTCATATCTAGTGAAGAAACAATCAAACAAAAGAGTCAAATTGAGAAGCAGTTTAACAAGATAGACGAGGGGAAGCAGAAAGGCACCAACCAGCATTCGCCGCCTCTAAGTCAGAGACACGTTGTTGAAGCAGCACCGGATTCCAGCGGGCCAGCGACGAAGCTCTTTCCGGAACAGAAGCACCCTTTAATTTCAGCTGACTAGCCATCTCGTCCACTAGTGCCTGATAACGATAGCAAATGAGTGCAAAGACAGTGATTCGTCAGGTGTAAAGGTCAAACTCGAATATGGCACAGTACCTGGAGGTTGGAGAAGAACAAGGAGACTCCCAGATCGTGAGAAATCAATTGATGGCCTGGCACAAGGTCGCCACCCAAAGCAGCTTGCAATGAACCAGCAGGGATCAACTCAGTACCATCAACAGAGCTCAAAACTTGGTCAGTGGGAACGCTAGCCTCTAAAGCGACTCCCTGACCAGAAACTTGGGCCACCACCATGCAACCAGAACGTGAAGGAGATCCGACGTGAACATCCATGGAAGTACAAGAGGGAGATCCCGCTCGGACACCCTTGGGGGCTGGATCATGGCTTGCGCTACCCACTTGAGCCGGATTATCCCCGGCAACACCCTCGGGGGCTGGGTCGTGACTCGCGCTGCGCACCCGAGCCGAATCATCCCCGGCATTACCCTCGGGGGCTGGGTAAGCGTCAACACCATCCCTGAGGGTCAAGTTCTCTGCGGCAGCCACCTCTAAGGCTGAAGGCCCCTCAGTTACTTCCATAAGGCCAAGACGATCCAAGTCAGTCTCCTGACCCTCAGGACTGCGCTCTAAAGTCGATGAGGTGCGGGACGCTTCCCGGGATGACCCCAACCCAGCGTCGAGCACATCAGCACAAACCCCCATCACACCATCATCTGCTGGTTCTGATAACAGATCCTCTGGAACCATATCTTCAAGAGTCTGATCAAAGTTCGCCAGGGACAATTCTTGTAGACCAATGAGGGCAGACAAAGCAGGAGAAGGAACTCCACTACTTTCCCCACTGGCGACATACTGCCGACTGTTCTTCCGAGTCAGAGGGACCTCATTCTCTTCCTCCCCGTTGTTTTCATCAGCAACACAGGTAACACCCCCATTGGGATCAGCGACAGATGAAGCACCCCCATTGGGGTCAGCAACAGATGGAGCACACAGACTGGGGTCAGCGTCAGTAAACTTAGGCACGAGAACTTCCTCAGCAGCAAAAACCGAAGGACCAGCGTCCCGATCCAAACTAGATACTCGCCGAAGATGTCTCTTTTTCTTTTTCTGCTCATTAGCAGAAGGATCAAGTTGATTGGCTCGGCAAGCACGTCTCGGGCGAACACTGACAGGCCTCTGAACATCCAAGGTTGTACCAGCTTCCGGGAGAGGCACCACTGCCAATGTCCCAGCAGGAGCAGCATCAGAAGAGTCTTCAGCCAGCATATCAAGCATAGCATTTATTTCTGCATCACTAGGATCCAAAGGCACCTCAAAGTGGACTTGCCGTTCATCATCGGGAATTTCTCCAATCGAAGCAACCAAAGCACTAACTTCTTCGACAGAGGGTCGTACTCTAAGGCCCAAACCGCTGTCAGTAACTGGAGGATTCGACACAAAATGGGTAAAAGCCTTGGAAGGAGGCAGGTTCCAGGCCGAGTATGCGATAGGGGCACCAACATTGGACACCTTACCTCTAAGTATCATTTCAAGCCGGTTCACCAAGTCTACAGCGGGAATTCTTATATTGGTGACCCGGGTTGAGTCAGCTAAACCTCGGTACAAGTAGGCTGGGTATGCCCTATCCTTCAACGGCTGGATGTTTTTGAAAACAAAATCAGCAACCACAGCCTCTGCAGTCAAACCCTTCTCCTTCAGCAGTCTAACTTCAGCCAGCAAAGCCCCTGCCTCAGCCACCTCCTGGTCTGTAGGAGACTCGGTCCAACTCGGAGTGCGAACATCCGGCTGTCTCCCTGACCGTGGGGGGAGAGATTTTCCGTGGTTCTCAACAATAAACCATTCCAAGCGCCATCCCTTGATACTATCCTTGAGAGGGATTTCAAGATATTCAGTCTTCCTCCCATGGCGCATCTCCAAACTAGCACCCCCAACTAGCTGATGCTGCCCCCTGGCCATCCCAGGGCGACAGTGATACAAGTACTTCCACAATCCAAAATGTGGCAGCACGCCAAGAAAAGCTTCGCATAAATGAACGTAAATGGAAATTTGCAGAATGGAATTGGGATTCAGATGGGTCAAATTAAGACGATAGAAATCAAGGAGGCCGCGGAAAAAGGGAGAAATAGGAAGAGCGAGACCGCGGAGAAGAAAAGGAACGTAAATCACAGATTCGTGGGTATCCTCTGTTGGGACAGTGACCCCGTGGCAAATCCGCCAAGAACAGAGCTCCTTCGGAGGAAGAACCCCGATGGACACGAGGTGGAGAAGGTCGGATTCAGAAACAACAGACATGTGGTTACCTGCAAAGGGAAACTGGCTGTTGGGTCGATAGAGGGAATCACCGCAGCGGATGAACTCGAGGCTTTTCACTTAGGCGCCATATCAATTCCACCGACGAACCGAACGGGAGCCGAATTTCAAAAGGACAGAAAGGATCTGAAGGCAGGAAAGCAAGAACTAGGGCGTGGAATGCAGAGGCAGCTGAAAGCGCAGCACTTATGGGATATTCCTGAGTCAGATACCATTTCCAAAAAGCGCCCAGTCACCCGGCAGTTGCTTCTAAAAACGCCAGCGTGCCATGTCATCACCCAGCGATTACTTCTAAAACACTAGTATGCCACATCATCACTCGGCTATTGTCCTCAAAGTGGCCAACGCAGCCCGTTCTAACTCGGCCGTTATCTCTAAAACATCGATGTTACCACCAGTCGCTCGGCAGTTATCTCCAAAACTCCGACGTCGTCTTCAAGTCACTCGGCAGTTACCTCTAAAACACCGACGTCGTCTTCAGTCGCTCGGCGGTTACCTCTAAAACGCTGGCGTCGTCATAAGTCACTTGGCCGTTACCTCTAAAAGCGCCGACGCGATCATCAGTCATTTCGACGCAGACACGGCTTCGTCATCACTCGGACGCCATTTCAAATGCGTAAATATTGACAATAATAGCTCGGCCATCACCCCTAAAAGTGTCGATACAATGCCCGAGTTATTTAATTACTATTCCAAAGGAATCAAGTTCGTAAAAAAGGCGGGCGGAGGAATGATTCAAGAACTCTAAGTTATGCCACAAACATAACAGACAGAAGAACAACATCCTTCATTAAGGGAAGTTTCAGAAATTACAAATCAACTCATTATGAGTTGATACTTCCCTATTGCTACTACTACACTACATTTCTACCACTACTATACTACATTCTACTACTAACTACTACTACATTATTTCACTATACTACTTCTAATCTATACTAATATCTAAGAACCAGTGGCATCTAGCCACTGGCCCTGTTGCTGCCCTTGCTGCTGCTGCTGCCGTTGCCGCCCCTGCCGCCGCCGCCGTTGCCACCCCTACTGCTGCCGCCGCTGCCACCCTTGCTGCTGCCGTTGCCGCCCCTGCCGCCGCCGTCACTGTCATCGCCGCCGTCATCATCATCGTCATCGTCGTCTTCGTCTTCGCCGCCACCGTCCTCCTCGGACGAGTCCTCCTCGTCCGAGGAGTACTCCGACTCATCCGAGCCCGCGAGCCCGGAGCGCTTGACGGCCCGGATATAAGTCCAGACCTCCGCGGCAAGCCCCTGTGAGTCGTCTGAGTCGTCAGACGACGCTGGGGGAGAGACGGGAGCCGGAGTCCCCTTGGACTCGGAGGAGAACTCCTCCTCCGAGTATTCCGAGTCGCCGAAAAATCCTCCGAGGGAGGAGTCGGCTCACGCTTGCGTTTGTTGCTCTTGCCCATGGTGGAAATGGAAGGAGAGGAAGAAAGCAAGCAGCGGAGAACAGCAAGAGATGTGAAAAAACCAGAGAGGCGGAGGCACTATTTATAGAAGAAGAAGGCAACCGCTCACCTCCTACCACGGTCACTGAACAGTCGCAAAATATTCGATATACACTTCAACCCGTCTGAAGATGCGTCAGATAGCTAACACCGTTTCACGCAACGCAACACCCATTGGGACTCCAGTCAACCGCGTGGGCGATATGATTACACCCGCTGTCACATCACATTACTACTCAGAAGCAGCCGGCTAAAACACTCAGCGTACCAAGCCGTCCCTTGCTCACACCTATTGGGGGGGACGCCCAGGAATTATCAGTATATTTTTCAAAACTATCACATCTGTGCAGGGCATGCAATGAATACCTCAAGAAAAAAATGAGATATCAGTAAGGATCAAAGGAAAGCCAAATATAGCCGGTGAAGTATAAAATCTGACCGACAGAAGCGACGTGAAGACTAGCCAGGGAAGGTCTATCAAATGTCCAATCAGTTGCAGAGCAAATAAATTGCACCACCTAGCAAGATATGGGCGGATCACGAGCTTGGCTGCAAAAGACAAAACACATGTTGACCTCTAAAGCATAATATCGATGACATATTGCTGACTTCTAAGGCATTCAAAAAAAGAAAATATGACTCTCGGCAAAAGGACACGAAATAAAGACCTTTGAGAGGATTGTTTTCAAAAATCCACTCAAAGCTCGGGGGCTACACCCATTGGGTGCACCTTCGGTGCACCCCATGGATCACCATTTCAAGCCAAGATAATGCCGACTTCTAAGGCATAAGGCAAGATTAAAGGCAAGGCTGACCTCCAACCAAAGTGCAAGTGGGAAATAAAAATGATTTCTGATGAAGACCTTCGAGTGGATTATTATCCAGAATCCACTCGAAGCTCGAGGGCTACACCCATTGGGTGCACCTCCAGGTGCACCCAATGAAATTCAAGGTCCTGTAATACGAAATGCCGATCTCCAAGGCATGAGTATGAGGCAAAACTCCAGATTTCGAGTGAAGCAAAGCAGAAGGAGACAGTAAGAAATCGTTTTTACCAAACTGCCCGAGAAGCATTTCTTATCGTAAACGAAGCCCGCAAGTTGGACCTAGGATCTTTGGACCGATTATCTCAAAATCAACCCAAAGATCGGGGGCTTATGGGGGACAGATATCCCCCGGGTCCACTAGAAGGATAAAAGACCTCACGAAAAGCCCAAGGGCCCGATAGATCGTAAGGTCACTCCTTCATGGGCCTGGGGAGGAACAATCAGTAAAGCAGATCGACGCAAGGCCGGGTCGGTGCAAGCCCGGATGGCTCCACAACGTCAAGCAAGTGACCACAACAGAAGATCCGACTTTCCCGCGCTGGAGCCCCGTACAACGGAACCAGGAGAGGATAAGTCGACAAAATCATAGGAAGATAGGCTCAAACAGTTCACTATCTTTTAGGTGCACATTGTTATCATATCAGCTTGTATTGCCTCACGGTCGAATATATAAGGCCTAGGGGGCACCCCTTCAAGATGATCGATCCCACTACTCAGCCATCCACCCTAGCTCTCTACGTTCTAGCTTTAGGGAATTCCTTTGTAACCCATTACATAACGCATACTCGCCAGGACGTAGGGTGTTACGCATCTCAAAGCGGCCCGAACCTGTAAACACTGTCCATCGTTCCTCGTGCATCTGGCACGAACCATTTAGCTACAGTCAGCGACACCATCCTACTCCTAAAACACCTTGAGGGGCAACCCCGGGTGTGCGGTCGGATCCAAAACACCGACACCGCCCTTCTGATTCCCATTGCCTTTAACTTCCGAAGACCCAAAAGTAAAGCTTCGTACTCAGCAATGTTATTTGTGCGGCTAAAATCAAGTCTTGCTGCGTTGCAAGTTTTAACTTTGGAGGGTGCGACCAACACAGCGGCTGCCCCTGCTCCGAAGGTTCCCCAAGAACCATCGCAGAATACTGTCCATGCTTCGGCATCTTTACTTGCCTCTTCTACCTGAGCCCCTGGCGTCCAGTCAGCAATGAAGTCAGCTAACGCCTGGGACTGAATCGAAGATCTGTGCACATAATCAATGCAGATTTCATTAAGCTCCGTAGCCCACTTTCCAATCCTTCCAGTAGCTTCTCTATTTCTCATAATGTCCTTCAATGGTTGTGAAGAATGGACAATTATATTGTATGCTTGGAAATAATGCCGAAGCTTTCTGGAAGCCATCAAAACAACATATAGCACCTTCTCCAATTCTGTATAATTTTTCTTTGATAAACTAAGAACTTCAGATACAAAGTATATTGGAGCTTGTTTCTTGACTTGCCCTTCAAGCTTCTCTTGGACAAGTGCCGCACTTACCGCTGAGTGCGAGGCTGCCACATATAACAATAGAGGAGCCCCTGGCGTTGGTGGAGTTAACGTCGTTAAGTCTATCAAATATTGCTTGAGCTCTTCGAAGGCTCTCTGCTGAACTGGTCCCCATTGAAAAACTTCGGCTGATTTCAGCACTTCGAAGAATGGTAAATTTATCTCTGCTGATCTAGATATGAATCTGTTGAGAGATACCAATCTTCCTGTCAATCGTTGAGCCCCCTTCTTTGTGATTGGTGGTTCCATTCGAAGAATAGCTTCGATTTTATTTGGATTAGCCTCAATGCCTTTTGTGGAAACTAGGCAACCAAGGAATTTGCCTTTCTTTACTCCAAAAACACACTTTTCTGGATTCAGTTTTAGACCGGCCTGTCTAAAATTAGCGAAAGTCTCCTGCAAATCAACAATGTGATTTTCTTGCTTCGTGCTTTTTACAATGATATCATCGACATAAGTTAGCACATTTCTGCCTATATGAGAATGGAGAACATTTGCTGTCATTCTGCTGAAGCTTCCTCCAGCATTCTTGAGCCCCTCAGGCATCCGAAGGTAACAATATGTTTCGCTAGGGGTTATGAAGCTGGTTTTTGACTCATCCTCCTTCTTCATCCAAATCTGATGATAGCCTGAATAACAGTCCAAGAGACTCATAAGTTCTGATGAAGCTGCTGCATCAACTAGGGAGTCTATCCTTGGCAATGGAAACTCATCCTTCGGACAAGCCTTGTTGAGATCAGTGAAATCAATACACATCCTCCATTTGTCGTTGGCCTTTTTTACCATAACAGTGTTAGCCAGCCATTCTGGATATTTCACTTCTCTAATGACTCCGGCACTGAGGAGTCTTTTTACTTCATTTCGAGCTCCTTCAGCCTTGTCATTAGACATCTTTCGAAGCCTCTGCTTTCTGGACCTGAAGGATGGATCAACATTGAGCGAGTGTTCAATAACATCCCTGTTGACTCCACAAAGATCATTAGCGGACCATGCAAAAACATCTTTGTTATTGAACAAGAATCTTAACAGGGTTTTCTCTTGTTCCTCAGACAATTGAGATCCCAGCAGCACCTTCTGTTCTGCGATGTCTTCGCATAAGAGCATGGGTTTCGGCTGATCGGCCGAAGCAGCCTTCTCCCTTCTATGCTTGTACTGCTCACAAGCTTCGGCTTCATCTATGTTGTGGATTGCCTTTGAATCAGTCTAATTCCCCTCGGCCTTTCTGGCGGCTTCCTGACTCCCATGAATAGCAATAGGTCCCTGATCCGAAGGTATCTTCATGCAAAGATATGCTGGGTGAAGAATTGCTTCGAAAGCATTGAGTGTTCCGCGACCAATGATAGCATTGTAAGGATACTCCATGTCAACAATGTCAAACACAATTTGCTCAGTCCTTGTGTTGTTGACGAATCCGAAGGTCACTGGCATGGTAATCTTGCCAAGCGCTACAATCTGTCTCCCTCTGAAGCCACAAAGAGGGTGCGTAGCATCATGAATCTTGTCTTTGAGCTCTTGCATTTGTCTGAAGGCCTTAGCAAATATGATATCTGCCGCACTGCATGTATCAACCAAGACATTGTGGACCAGAAACCCCTTGATCACACAAGAGATAACCATAGCATCATTATGTGGGTAATCCTTGAGCTGAAGATCCTCTTGAGAGAAGGTAATTGGGATGTGAGACCATCTTGACTTGATGAAGGGTCCTTGCACCCCTACATGTTGTACTCTTCTTTGCGCCTCCTTCTTCTGCTTCTTGTTGGCCGGCTCTGAGCATGAACCGCCTATTATCGGGAGAATCAGCTTCGGAGCCGAAGCATTTCCAGTTTGGTTCTTGAACGAAGACATCAGCTCAAAAAGTGAAAGTGAGTTCACCGGAGGTGGGCGCCAATGTTGGGGACTTGTTCTCAAATGCTTCGAGTTAAGAACAAGGCAACATAAAGAATGAGATGTAAAATCCCTTCATCCGCTGCCACATTATTCCTTCGTGGATTTAATGAGCTTCGGACGAAGGTTATGAATAATATATCACGAAGATTATATTTTCATGATCAGAGATAAAATAACGTGAAAAGAAAAATAAAATACAGAAAATGCTTATGTATGGTAAAAATGAATAACATTATTTACTCTTTCTGTACAATATGGATTCGGATATTAAAACACGGTAATTAGGTACATTTATACCTTTCGTCTCGGCAGCGCGGCGTTAGTAATTACAAGATTGTGTGAACAGTAAAGGAGTACTGTTCATCTATTTATAGGCACAGGGCGCAGCCTGTGAGAAATTACAATCATGCCCCTTACAGAAGATCACAATTGTAACTCAGACTCTTTATGGACTAAAAAGTCATTTCATCTTTAAGTCAGTTTGTTCCTTCGTCTTTGGATATGTTCTAGTGTCGAAGCTTCATGAGCGATAGCTTCGGTATTACGTACAAGCGGATTTGCTAAAGGTGTTTCTTTCCGTAGGACCTTCGGCGATGAAGCATGGTCCCAACAATAGGCGAAAACAACTTATTATAATCCGCAGACGTCGTGCGACACACGTGATCGGCACACGAGATACGCGCGGGAGAGGAACCGAGGCAATCGACGCATCGGTCGAGAGATATCGCGTGCATGTTAAGCTGATATTAATTACAATATTTTAACACGACTTAGTCATACTAACAGATAATTATCACATAGATGCCATTGACGCTTAGCTTTGATGGGTTTGCTACTCGGTTACCCGTCGTTTAAATTACGTAAATTAATTAACGTGAGCGATTCTAGACGAAACATCTTATTGCCACGCGACAAGGCACGTGACCCATTAAACTAGGTGTGGTACATGTGGAACAACTCAAGCGATAGGGTGCATCAATACATGTGAACGGCACGCATGGCACGAGCAAACGGCACGCGCGACTTCAACGCACTACGCGCGGACACCGGCGAGGATAGACTACTACGTCTAGCGGTAGACGAGGGGTAGAAGCACGCTGTCGTCGAGCGAGGGTACTGGTGCGACTCGACACACGACACACACGGGAGCTATACCAGGGCCGCGCGAAGCACGTCGGGACACCGGGCCGCGCACGGACATGCCAGGAACGCGCGAGGGTCATGGACGACCGTGCAGGGATGTCGGCCATGCATGGGCGAGCCGCGTAGGGCACGAGCGAGCCGCGCAGGGCAAGCCGGGCATCGCGCGTACAGCGCTGGGGCACTGCGTGCCACGCCGCGAGCACCACGTGCCGCGCCGGGCTGCGCCGGGGGCACTGCGCGTGCGCCGGGCCGCGCCAGGCCACGCATGCACAGGTTGCCACGCTGTGAGCTCGCACCGGGTTGGGCATCCGCGCTCGGACTGGGGGGAACGGTGAAGAGGAGGACAGGGGCTCGACGTGAGCTCCTAGGGGCCGTGCCCTGGCCGGCTGAGCCCTGGAACGCGTGCATGAAGGGGCAAGTGCTGGTGGCCGCTGGGACGCCGGGCCGCCGCGTAGGGCGAGTCGCACCTGGCCACGTCGCGCCGCACTCGCTGGCCGCCACGGGACGCCGGCCACTGCGCAGGGCGAGCCGCGCCTAGCCATGTCGCGTTGTCGGGGGTAGGGGCGGGAGCTCGGCCGGAGGAGTAGAACAGAGGGGGGGTTGGCAGGAGGGACCTACCTCGACGGCGGCAACAACTCCAGGCTCGGCGGGAGCGTCGTGGGCGAGAACCAGGGCGGGGCGGTTCGGGAAGAGGAATAGGAGGTGGGCACCACTGACAGGCGAGCCCGGTGGCTAGGGTGGCTGGGGGCATGTCGGCTAGGGTTTGGGGAGGGGCACGCCGGCGTCGGGTGGGCTAGGTGGGCCGTGCGGCAATGGGCTGGGGGGAAAGGGGCGCTGTGCCAGGTGGGCCAAGCGCGCTGGGTGGGCCGCAGGAGGGGGGTTGGGCCACAGGGGGGCTGGGCCGTGCTGGCTGGGGAAGAGGCGCATGGGCCACGTGGTCGATGGGCTTTTCCTTTTCTCCTTTTATTCTCTTCTTTCTATTTGAATTTAACTCTAGCTCTTAAATTCAGGGTTAAACATGCTTCATGAGTTTAAATAGAGACACAACAACTCAACACGTCATACAAAATTAGGTGCTCCAGCATGTGATGCAACCACAATAATTCCCCTAGGGTTTTGAACCTACCAGATTAATATTTATATAGTACAAAACAACTCTTCAATATTTAGAAAAAAATAGAAGTAAATTAAAGAAAGGAGAAGGTAACACTTGAATTTGGTGGATATTATAAAAGAAATTTTATACCCCCAAATTCAGGGTGTTACAAATCTGACCCCCTTAACAGAATCTCGCCCTTGAGATTCAAGGAGAGGCTAGCAGGAAAATGAGATTGGTTCATTGGTCTTTCATAGCTTCTTCTAGCTCAACTTTAACTCTACCAGCTTTAACTTGCGAACTGGTTGCTTTGACCTTCGGATGCTTGAGACCGATTGATGCAATTCTTGAGAATCTCTTGGACTTGTGGGTTAGGACCCACACACGCTTTCGCTGCTTCACTTTGATCTTGTTGGTTGATGTTAATCGCATTGTCTTCATTAGGGTTAGCGGCTAACCCCCTTAACAGAAGCGTTGATATGCACTTGGCGAAGATGTTGCCGACTCTGATCTTGACTGATTTGGAGGAGTTGGAGGTTGCCAAATGGACAGGTGCAAGAAGAAAGAATAGCGAGAAAAGGTAAGTAAAGACGGATTAGAGAGAGCAAGGGGAGAACCCAACTACTTAACTCTATGGTACTCAGCTAGTAAACAGATGCCATTGTGGACCAAGGGCCACAACACTTCAACACTCATCACAAAGAAGCAAATAAGTCATAACACAAGGACAACCAGCACAAGCATACAATAACAAACATCTCGTTGCTATATGTTCCTTTTAATTAAATGGTGGTCCTTCCTTAAAAAGGGAAACTACTCTAAGGCCAACAAAAGGCAAGGGGAATAATAAGACATGAGGATAGGGGCATGAGCATAATAAAGGATGGAGCTAAAGCAATGATTGTAACCGACAAGGGAGAGAATGCAACCAAGGTCAGGATAGGTAAAACACCATTCTCAAATCGAGATGGGAAGGATGATATTTCAAAAGGTAGGCATAAGATAAGTATCATGGAATGATCTAGAGATTACTAAGGTAATGGAGATGAAAGGCAAAAGCACACCAAAAGATAGAGTTAGGACAAGACTTGCAACGCGACAGAGGAAAAAGGAACGAACAAGAGTGGGATAGGTATGACATCACTCTTGAAATGAAATGGGAGAGCAGGCTTTAAAATGCAGGTGCAAGATAAGCATCATGGTAAAGATCAAGGGATGACAAGGGTTAAGGTGATAAGAGACAAACACAACCAAGGATGTATTTTAGACAAAACTTGCGAGGCATCAAAGAAGGGGAAGCAATCAATGGTGAAGTAGGTGAGGCATTATCCTCAAACAGCGATGAAAAAGAGGAGGCTTTAAAGGGTAGGTTCAAAGTAAGCATGTGGGCAAGGGCATAGGTATCATGAGGGTTTAAAGGTGATAACGGACAAGGATGTATGAGAGGAGGTAAATGTGCATAAGAACCAAGAATATAAATACCACAAAGGATGGGGTTAAGACAAGACCTGCAAATGGAAAAGGAGAGGGTACGTCCATGGGCCAGATTGGTAAACTGCCACTCTCAAATTGAGGTGAAAGAGAGGAGATTTTTAAAGAGTAGGAATAAAGATGAGTATCAAGGCAAGATCGATGGATGATAAGGTAACGGTGATAGCAAGTAAAACACATAGCAAAGGATGGAATTAAGAGAAGACGTGTAAGGCAACAAGAAGTGAAAAGAAATCAAGAGAGGGATAGGTAACCCGCAACTCTCAACTGAGTTGAAAGAAAGGAAAGGCTTTTAAAGGATTAGTTCAAGGTAAGAACTTAGGTAGAAGGCATAAATATCGCAAGGGTCAGAGGCGATAACAAACAAGGATATGAGGGAAAAGACGAAGGCATTGAAGAGCTAGTGGTATAAGTACAACAAAAAATGGAGTTAAGATAAGACTCACACTTAGCAAAGACGAGGTTCCGACCAAGGGCGGGATAAGTAAAACACTTCCCTCGAATTGAGATGTGAGAGGGAATTTTAAATAATAGACCTAGGATAGTCATCAAGGTAAGATGGAGAGACGGCGAAGGTAAAGGTAATAACAGACAACAAAGGGTGGAGTTAAAAACTCGCAAGCGACAAGGAATAGGTTACAAGTAAGGGAAAATAGGTAAACCTTCAACTTTTAAAATTGAGACGAAAGAGAGAAGGTTTTGGAGCACAAGTATAATATAGGCATCAAGGTAAGATATTGAGGTGTCAAAGGCGAAGGTGATAATAACGAAAGGCATAACAAGGATAGAGTTAAGGCAAGATTCGCGAAATGGCAAAGTGGAGAAAACAATCAAGGGTAGGATAGGTAAGGTTCCAACAAAATGGTTGAAGTAACCAAAATTATTACCGAAAGAAGTTATAAGGAAACAATGAGATCATCAAGGGTGTGTGAAATAGAATGGTCACTCATGGATCATCAAGAAATAAGGGTGGTCAAAAGCATGTTAACTGGAATGCCTTAAACAGGCATTGGGATATAAAGGTAAGCATATATAAAAATAAGAATATGCAAGATTCCAATGGTATGAGCGTACCAAGACCAAGAAAATAGAAAAAGCCAAAAGGTGACGGCTTCACAACGGAATAGGAAGGGGTCTCAAAAGACAAGAAGTTCATGGACATATAAACTGGAGTGTTTAAGTAGGCACGAGAAATTCAGATGTGGGTATTTAAAACAAGAGTATTGAAGAATCTAGGGGTACGAGCATGCCAATATCAAGAGACAAGAAATTGCCAAAAGATAGTGACTTAACAACAGAATAAGAAATGATCTCAGAAGACAAGAAGGTCATGGACACATGAACTGAACTGTTTAAATAGGCAATAGAGGTACAAGGGTAAGTACTTTAGATTAAGGGATAAGGGTATTAAGAATGCAAGGATACAAGCATGTTAATAACAAAATGGAATAGAGATGGTCAAATGGTAGCAATTTAATAATGGACGAGGAAAGAGTCCCAAAAGACTAAAGGCTATGGTCAGGGGGCATCTACAAAGATGTCGCAAGCACAAGAGTGAGATCAGATCTAATAGATTGAGAGAAGTATAGACCACACTAGAATAAAATACTTTTGGCAAGGGGGCATATAGGAGCACAACATAGAATTAGTTGAGGTGACTAATATTTTTGAAGCAGAACCAAGGATGGGGTGAAGTAATAGTCAATAAGTCCTTAAAACGGCCAATGCTACTCTAGGCTAGCGGTCCTACAATCAGCACGGCTTTGATACCACTTATGTCACACCCGGTTTTGGAAGGTAAACCGAATGCGAACCATGTACGTGCCAGGATCAGAAATTCACGTACACAGCGATTACATAAATGACTCATCATAGCACAATGCCTTGAATTACAAGTAAGAGTAAGTAATAATATTACAGACTAGAGCCATTTACATAATATAAATCAAAGCACACAGAATCGAAAATGTAGCCAACGTAAACAACCCACCATAGGCAGCTGACTGGGGCAGGTCGCTAGCCTAATCCTCGAACTCGTCGAAGTCCTGGAACTCCTGCAGATCCGCCTCGACACCTTCTTTACCTGAGCATAGATTGCACCAAAGGCAACCTGATGTTTTGTGAAAGCAAGGGTGAGTACACATCAACGTACTCAGCAAATGTCCTGTTTGGCTGAGGTGGACTAGCTTTATGTGGGGTTAAGGTCAAGCAGTTGCTTTTAGTTAGTCAGATAATTATTAATAGTAGAGAGCCAGGTTTTAACATTAACCCAAGATGTTAACCCAAAAGTATTCTTTCCAAATGGAAAGAATACTAGAAACTGTAAGCATAATCATAATCATAAAAACCATCATTATCCTCATCATCATATGTAACCAAAGCATCTCTGATCAATGTGTCTCTAATCAATGGAGCTCCCTTGGCCACTCATAACCGCGAGCACAGCTGATATATCAGTTTCATAACACTCTGCAGAGGTTGTGCACTTTACCCACAAGCCGTGATTCCCTTTTGCCTCGGGCCGCTCAAACCCTTAAACACTACCAAGGTGAATAGGCAGGGTTTCACTACGTAGCCTTTACAAAGATTCCCCGGAGCTGTAGCCACCCGTTAGGTTTCCTAAATGTACCGCACTCTTCCCCAAGGGACAAATCAACCTTAGCAGAGCGAGCCCCATACACCGAGCCCCATTGACGGCACGACGACTAAGCGAACTATACCCCGGTTCCTCTAATTATTCAGCTAAGGGCGTCCCATTCCACCCTCATGGTTGCACTGTTTTCCCAGGCGGTCATCCAACAAACAGGTCCTTACGGAGAGGCACTCGAGAAACAGCTCGAGTCCCCTTAGATGCCACAAGTATATCATCATATCCAGAATAAAACCATAGTATCATCATTGTATCTCATCATGTTCATTGATTAAAGTAAAGCGCTAGCATGAAGCTAACCATAGTAACCCAAAAGGTAATCAAGGACAAGGTAAATAAAAAGCTAGTCAATCCTTAGGTTGTTCATAGTATGCGGGACAGTGAATTATAAAGTAAATGGGACATAATGGGTCAGAGGACACTTGCCTTCACCAAACAGATGCTCAGGGTCTTCGATCTTGTAGAACTCAAAGAGTTCGATTACTTTGTTGCCATGCTTGATCGTCGATTCCTCGAAGCTCAGAAACAAATCATGATCCAATAACAACACGAAGCGAAGACGAACAGGCACAAACAAACAAACATATATATATGCATAAGAACATTACACCATTCAAAGAAAAACATAATAAAACATGCAAAATGATACAGAGCGCGTTACTACGGTCACGCGAGGAAAAAGAAACGTCGAACTCGAAGCTACGGTCGAGAAGATAACGGGTTTACGCTAGACAAATACTAGTTAAAACATTTGATTCGACCTGATTATATTAACCGATATTTATTATGTAAGCCTAAGTGGAATGCTACACATTTAATCTAGTTAGAGTATTAATCTAATAAATATTAGTCGAGTGACTCCTAAGTTAATTATCCAAAACATATGACTTGACGAATTAATCTTATTAACATGAGTGATTATAGGCGAAAACAATTTATTATAATCCGCAGACGTCGCGCGACACACGTGATCGGCACGCGAGATACGCGCGGGAGAGGAACCGAGGCAATCGACGCATCGGTCGAGAGATATCGCGTGCATGTTAAGCTGATACTAATTACAATATTTTAACATGACTTAGTCATACTAACAGATAATTATCATATAGATACCATTGACGCTTAGCTTTGATGGGTTTGCTACTCGGTTACCCGTCGTTTAAATTATGTAAATTAATTAACGTGAGCGATTCTAGACGAAACATCTTATTGCCACGCGACAAGGCACGTGACCCATTAAACTAGGTGTGGTACATGTGGAACAACTCAAGCGATAGGGCGCGTCAATACGTGTGAACGGCACGCGTGGCATGCGCGAACGGCACGCGCGACTTCAACGCACTACGCGCGGACACCGGCGAGGATAGACTACTACGTCTAGCGGTAGACGAGGGGTAGAAGCACGCTGTCGTCGAGTGAGGGTACTGGTGCGACTCGACACACGACACGCACGGGAGCTATACCGGGGCCGCGCGAAGCACGTCGGGACACCGGGCCGCGCACGGACATGCCAGGAACGCGCGAGGGTCGTGGACGATCGTGCAGGGATGTCAGCCATGCATGGGCGAGCCGCGCAGGGCACGAGCGAGCCGCGCAGGGCACGTCGGGCATCGCGCGTACAGCGCTGGGGCACTGTGCGCCATGCCGCGAGCACCACATGCCGCGTCGGGCTGCGCCGGGACTCCGCGCACCGGGCCAGGCCGCGCCAGGCCATGCATGCGCAGGTTGCTGCGCTGCGAGCTCGCACCGGGCTGGGCATCCGCGCTCGGACTGGGGGGCGTGAGCTCCAAGGGGCCGTGCCCTGGCCGGCTGAGCCCCGGAACGCGTGCGTGAAGGGACAAGTGCTGGTGGCCGCTGGGACGCCGGGCCGCCGCGTAGGGCGAGTCGCGCCTGGCCACGTCGCGCCGCACTCGCTGGCTGCCACGGGACGCTGGTCACCGCATAGGGCGAGCCGCGCCTAGCCATGCCGCGTTGCCAGGGGCAGAGCTCGGCCGGAGGAGTAGAATAGAGGGGGGGTTGGCAGGAGGGACCTACCTCGACGGCGGCAACAACTCCAGGCTCGGCGGGAGCGTCGTGGGCGAGAACCAGGGCGGGGTGGTTCGGGAAGAGGAATAGGAGGTGGGCACCACTGACAGGCGGGCCCGGCGGCTAGGGCGGCTGAGGGCATGTCGGCTAGGGTTTGGGGAGGGGCACGCCAGCGCCGAGTGGGCTAGGTGGGCCGTGCGGCAATGGGCTGGGGGGGAAGGGGCGCTGCGCCAGGTGGGCCAAGCGCGCTGGGTGGGCCGCGGGAGGGGGGGTTGGGCCGCAGGGGGGCTGGGCCGTGCTGGCTGGGGAAGAGGCGCATGGGCCACGTGGTCGATGAGCTTTTCCTTTTCTCCTTTTATTCTCTTCTTTCTATTTGAATTTAACTCTAGCTCTTAAATTCAGGGTTAAACATGCTTCATGAGTTTAAATAGAGACACAACAACTCAACACGTCATATAAAATTAAGTGCTCCAGCATGTGATGCAACCACAATAATTCCCCTAGGGTTTTGAACCTACCAGATTAATATTTATATAGTACAAAACAACTCTTCAATATTTAGAAAAAAAGAGAAGTAAATCAAAGAAAGGAGAAGGTAACACTTGAATTTGGTGGATATTATAAAAGAAATTTTATACCCCCAAATTCAGGGTGTTACACGCATCGGCTGCTAGGGTTTGGAACTTTGACAGCCACAACCGCCGCACAGCCGTCACTCGCTATCTCGCTCGATCGCCCTCGGTCGTCGGCTCCTCGCCCACTCACCGAGTCGCCGTCGTCGCCGAGGCCCGACTGCTCAAGCCGGTGGTCACCGCTGACTGCTCGAGTGCGCTATGCTCCGACCGCCAAGTGCCCGACGGTGACGTCCAAGCCCAAGCGCCAAGCGCTAGCCGAGGCCCGAGGCCGCCAGTTCCGGTCGACAGCGGCCAGCTCCAGCCATCGGCGCCCGCCATCCGCCGCTGAGACGCCAAGTGCCTAGCACCCCAGCGCCTAGCAGGCAGCATCGACTGCACCTACACTACACCGGCAGCACCGTAGCAGACTAGCAGGTATGTACTCTCTGTTGTTCACTGCTATTCAAAATGGCACGTTGTTATTCACTTTTATTCAAAAGCGACACTTTGTGATTCACTATTATTCACTATTATTCATTGTCATTGCTAAGTGACACATTTCTTATTCACTTTCTTGATATTGTTTGTAGATAGCTAAGTGATGGAATCCTTAACAGTCCATTCAACTGTGCAAGGGAAAGGGAGGAGCGAAAAAGAGATGAGACTGATTCACAGAGCAACTCCTTCGACAAGAATGATGAAATGTCTAAGGATGAGATGACGGTGCTAGGTGGGAAAGATGTCGATGTTGTTAGAGTTGATGAATCTGATGGTGGTGGAGATGTGAATAGAGTCAAGAAAAGGCATAAAGGGGTGAATAAACCAGTTAAGGTTGAGGGGGGCAGCAAAGGCAAATCCAAGGTTTGGGAGGTTTTTGATAAGGTGAATGTGCCAAACCAGGCCGATAAGGAGAATCCATTACTAAAGGCAAAGTGCAAATATTGTAAAAAGCTTTATAGTTATGCATAAGGGTCAACAACAACGACATTGTCGAGGCATATGAAGAACTATGACAAGTATCAAAAGCATATCGAACAGAAGCTTGATCAGTCTGTATTGAACTTTGCTCCTTCAACGACAGGTGAATCTAGATCTGGTCTCCCTACTATCTCATCACCTAAAGATTATAATCATGAGCAAGTAAAAAACTAATTGCCAAAATGATCATAGTTCATGAGTACCCATTTAGAATTGTTGAGCACACATGGTTTAATATTCTCATGAAGTTATGAATCCATTGTATGAATTTGTTGGTAGGAAGACCATAAGAGCTTAATGTTTAAAGATTTATGAGTCTGAAAAGGAATCATTAGCATAGGTCCTTAAAAGTGTGGATTTCATTTCCTTGACCACTTATTTGTGGACATCTAATCAAACATTGTCCTATATGTGTTTGGTTGCACATTACATTGATAAAGATTGGAAAATGCAATATCGTGTGCTGAATTTTTTTAGTTAGACCCTCCGCACAAAGGATATGTGATAGGACAGGCTGCTTATGAATGTGTTATTGCATGGAAAATAGAAGATAAGATTGTTTCCTTCACTCTAGATAATGTTGCAAACAATGATAGTGCTATACGGGGTTTGAGGGCTAGATTTGTAGCTAGACAGAGGAATGCTTTCATTGCAAAATACTTTCATGTCCGTTGTTGTGCACACATCATCAATTTGGTTGTCAATGATGGAATAACTGCATTAGCTTCTTTGATAGAGAACTTAAGGTTAACAGTCAAGTACCTTAAGAAGTCTTCATCTTGCATGCATAAGTTTGTAGAGATATGTAGATCTCTTGCATTGAAAATTGGAGAAGGGATGAGACTTAATGTGTCAACTAGGTGGGGTTCAACATACAAGATGTTGCGCACTAGTATAGCTTACAAAGAAGCTATTAAGACATATACTGATTCAGATTTGAACTATAAGTGGGAACCTACAACTGAAGAACGGGATTTGTTTGTTTCAATTGAGCCAATTCTAGCCTCTCTAGCTAAAGTAACCACTGCATTGTCTGCTTCTTCTTACCCCACTGTAAACCTATTCTATCCTCACATTGTGGATGTAAAAATTGCATTGAGATCAGTAATGGGTTCTACTAATTTAAATATGAGAAAAATGGGTAATGCAATGATGGAGAAATTCAATAAGTATTGGGAAGAAAAGAACAATGTTATGGTCATTTCTACTATCCTAGATCCAAGGTATAAGATGAGAAATATTGAGTGGTACTTTGGTAAGATTTTTGATACATACCAAGTTGGTATTGAGATAGAATAAGTTAGAGGTGAATTAGAAAAGTTGTTTGAAGACTATGAGATGCAACATAAAGAGAGAAAAGCTGCTCAAAGCAAGCCTAGTGCATCTTCATCCTTGACCACAGATAGATCATGCAGTTTGCCTTCTACTTCATGTGAGTTTTAGTCATACTTATCATCTACTAAAGCGAACCCATCAAAGAGTGAGTTGCTCATCTATTTGGATGAAACAAATGTGAGTTTAGCTGACAAGGAGTTTGATTTGCTTAACTGGTGGAAGGTTAACTCACATAGATTTCCAATGGTGTCGAGGATGGCAAAGAAGTTCTTAACTATTCCAGCTACCTATGTGTCTTCTAAGTCTACTTTTAGCGCTAGTGGTCGAACTCTAGATGACTACCATAGCTCTCTAAGCCCTTCTACAGTGAAGGCATTGGTATGCTCCTCTAGTTGGATTCGAGGTGCACATGATGGGAGTTTTACATATGTGGTATGTATTGGTACTATGCTATTCTTGTATTGTTTTATTATAGTAGGCTTCTTTAAACCACTCAATCAAATTACTCTATTTATTTTTAGGAGCAAGAGGATGATGTTGAAAACATTACATTTCCAAAAAGTTTGGTGGAGAGCAACTAGATTATCCTTTTGTAAGTTTGTATTATGCTTAGCTAGTTGAGTGGGTTTTTTCTTTAAAAGTGTCCACTCAATACTTATTTAAATTTACTTTGCATTTGGATCTAACTAGTTATCTTTTTGTAATGGATTGTTGGATGGTTTATTGGTGTCAACTGTGAAATAGTAATGGCATATGAAAATAAAATTCTGTAACTAGAGTGGAGTCTACATGGTGGTTAAACGGCCTGGACCTGCACGCCTGGACAGGCTGGTGGCTGCAACTACAAGCCTACATGCCTGTTGCCTGCATCTTCATGGACATCATGGTTCTCTTATTTGTATTTATTTATGTTCTATTTCTGGTGGACAGCATGGATGAACTATTATGTAATCTACTTTTTAGTTTTTGGATGAAGAAATGCAACTATGCAAATGCAAGTATCTGTATTAGGTGCAATGATGAATTGAACTTGTTCTATGTTTAGACAATATATTCTGGCATGCTGCTATGAATCATGGAGATTTGAGACTTCTTATTTTGTATTATTGTATTGTTGGATGCATCATACACATATATTTCATTAGTTGGATGAATAACTGCAAGTATCAAGTGCAACTAATGAACTATTAATGTTATATTTCCTATAATCTAGAATTCTGGACTGCATTAATATTCTGGCTCGCGGCCGGCTTGTGAGCCTATAACAAGCCGAGCTGAGCCTCTGCTCCCAACTCGCACCGAGCCAGCTCGGTTCGGCTCGTTTCTAGCCCTAAACGCAGTCGACCGTTGGTGAAGTTGACCGTTGTTCCGTTGGCTCACCGGACAGTCCGGTGCCACACCCGACAGTCCGGTAAATTTTAGTGGAGATGCTTTGAGAAAACCTGAGAGCGGCCACTTCGCGAGGGCTGCAGCCTGGGGCACCGGACAGTGTCCGATGCACCACAGACTGCGCCAAGACTTGTATGCTCCAAACTTTGTAGAGTTATCCAAATCAATTTGTTGCCTGTTAATTGTGAACTTTATGCACCTAATAAAAACATTCACTAGACAAACTATTTAGTCCATGTGGTTTGTGATGGACGTCAAACACCAAAATCGATCATAGGAAATGTTGATGTTATTTCCCTTTCAATCTCCCCCTTTTTGGTGATTGATGCCAACACAAACCAAAGTAAATGTAAAGTGTAAGAATGTAATTAGTTTGCAATTTTTTACAAATGTGCATAAGTTGCTTTGAATTGAACCAATTGAAAGTAATTCTAAGTGTACATGGTTGCTTTCTTCTAGTTTAACATTTTGGACCACATTTGCACCACTTAGGTTGTTTTTGCAAATCTTTTGGAAAAGTCCTTTCAATTTCTTTTGCAAATAGCCAATGGTATGATAATATGATTTCTAAAAGCATTTTTCAAGACTTTGAATATTATCCCCCTGTTTCAAATGCTTTTCCTTTGACTAAATAAAAGCTCCCCCTGAATATGTTCTCCCCTTAGCTGTCAAGAGAGTTTTCAATTTGAATATTTTCTCCCCTTTTTGAAATAGTTTTTAGAAAACTTGGTGGTGCGGTCCTTTTGCTTTAGGCTTCATAATTTCTCCCCCTTTGGCATTAAGCGCCAAAAACGAAGAAACCTTAGAGGCCTATTATTTTATCCCCTTTGTAAAAGGATATGAGTGAAAGTACATGAGCAGGGCAAAGGATAAATGATACCAACAAAGTCGTAGTGGAAGCCTTGCCTTTGCCGTATACTCCATTTCCCTTTCAATCTAAGACTAAGGATAGAAATACACTTGGAAACACATTAGTCTTAGCTTTGGCACAATAAGAATTAGAAATTTGCATTTGTACCAAATGAAAGAGATATGATAAAAGGTATATAAATGAGCAATGTGTGCAAGATTTCAATCAAAGTTCCGAGAATCTAAGATGTTTAGCTCATTCCTAAGCTTGCTAAAGGTCTTTTCATCTAGGGGCTTGGTAAAGATATCGGCTAATTGGTTGTGGGTACTAACATAAACAATTTCGATATCCCCCTATTGTTGGTGATCTCTCAAAAAAGTGATACCGGATGTCTATGTGCTTAGTGCGGCTATGTTCAACGGGATTATCCGCCATGCGAACTCTCATTATCACATAGGAGAGGGACTTTGCTCAATTTGTAGCTATAGTCCCTAAGAGTTTGCCTCATCTAGAGTAATTCTGCACAACAATGTCCTGCAGTAATATACTCGCTTCGGCGGTGGATAGAGCTACTGAGTTTTGTTTCTTTGAAGCCCAAGACACCAAGGATCTCCCCAGAAACTGACAAGTCCTCGATGTGCTCTTTCTGTCAATTTTACATCCGGCATAATCGGAATCAAAGTACCCAATTAAATCAAAGATAGATCCCTTGGGGGTACCATAGCCCAAACTTAGGAGTGTAAACTAAATACCTCATGATTCTTTTCATGGCCCTAAGGTGAACTTCCTTAGGATTTGCCTAAAACCTTGCACACATGCATACTGAAAGCATAATATCCGGTCATGAAGCACATAAATAGAGTAAAGAACCTATCATCGACCGATATACATTTTGATCTACGGATTTACCTCCCGTGTCGAGGTCGAGATGCCCATTGGTTCCCATGGGAGTCTTGACGGGTTTGGCATTCTTCATTCCAAACTTCTTGAGTGTATCTTGAATGTACTTAGTTTGGCAGATGAAGTTGCCCTCTTGGAGTTACTTGATTTGGAATCCAAGGAAATACTTAAACTCCCCCATCATAGACATCTCGAACTTCTGTATCATAATCCTACTAAACTCTTCACAAGATGACTTGTTAGTAGACCCAAATATAATATCATCAACATAAATTTGGCATATCAACAAGTCTTTAGCAATTGTTTTAGTGAAGAGAGTAGGGTCAGCTTTACCAACTTTGAAGCCATTAGTGATAAGAAAGTCTCTCAGGCATTCATACCATGCTCTTGGGGCTTGCTTGAGCCCATAAAGCGCCTTTGAGAGCTGATAAACATGTGAAGGATACTCACTATCTTCAAAGCCGGGAGGTTGCTCAACATATACCTCTTCCTTGATAGGGCCATTGAGGAAGGCACTTTTCACGTCCATTTGATACAACTTAAAGCCATGGTAAGTAGCATAGGCAAGTAAAATACGAATTGACTCAAGTCTAGCTACGGGTGCATAGGTTTCATCGAAATCCGAACCTTCAACTTGTGAATATCCTTCGGCAACAAGTTGAGCTTTGTTCCTAGTCACCACACCATTATCATCTTGTTTGTTATGGAATACCCATTTGGTACCTACAACATTTTGGTTAGGACATGGAACTAAATGTCACACCCCATTCCTCGTGAAGTTGTTGAGCTCCTCTTGCATTGCCACCACCTAGCTTGGATCTCTAAGTGCATCCTTTATCTTGTATGGCTCAACAGAAGACACAAAAGAGTAATGTTCACAAAAATGAGCAACTCAAGATCGAGTGGTTACCCCCTTGTGAATGTCACCAAGTATGGAGTTGATGGGGTGATCTCTTTGAATTGCTTGGTGGACTCTTGGGTGCGGTGGTATTTGATCTTGAATCTCTTGATCATCTTCCTTATCTTCATTATCTTCATCTCCCCTTGGTCAATGTCATCCTTTTGAGGTGGCTCATCGTCTTGATCTTGATCCTCTTCATCTTGAGCCATGTCCTCATCTTGGGTTGGTGGAGATGCTTGAGTGGAAGATGATGGTTGATCTTATGCTTGTGGAGGCTCTTTGGATTCTTTTGGACACACATCCCTAATGGACATGTTCCTTAGCGCGACACATGGAGCCTCTTCATCATCTAATTCATCAAGATCAAGTTGCTCTACTTGAGAGCCATTAGTCTCATCAAACACAATATCACAAGAAACTTCAACTAATCCAGTGGACTTGTTGAAGACTCTATATGCCCTTGTGTTTGAGTCATAACTAAGTAAAACACCTTCTACTGCTTTAGGAGCAAATTTAGAATTTCTACCTCTCTTAATAAGAATAAAGCATTTGCTCCCAAAAACTCTAAAATAAGAAACATTGGGCTTTTTACTGGTGAGGAGTTCATATGATGTTTTCTTGAGGATTCAGTGAAGGTAGAGTCGATTGATAGAGTAGTAAGCGGTGTTAATGACCTCCGCCCAAAACCGATCTGGTGTCTTGTACTCATCAAGCATGGTCCTTGCCATATCCGACCGAGTTCTATTCTTCCTCTCCATAACACCATTTTGTTGAGGTGTGTAGGCACAAGAGAACTCATGCTTGATGCCCTCCTCCTCAAGAAATCCTTCAATTTGGGAGTTCTTGAACTCTGTTCCATTGTTGCTTCTAATCTTCTTGATTCTCAATCTGAACTCATTTTGAGCCCGTCTTAAGAATCTATTCAAGGTCTCTTGGGTTTGAGATTTTTCCTGCAAAAAGAATACTCAAGTGAAGCGAGAATAATCATCCACAATAACAAGGCTATACTTACTCCCGCCGATGCTTATTTAAGAGATTGGGCTGAATAGATCCATGTGAAGTAGCTCAAGCGGTTTGTCAGTCGTCATGATGTTCTTGTGTGGATGATGAGCTCCAACCTGCTTCCCTGCTTGACATGCGCTACAAATCCTGTCTTTCTCAAAATCAACATTTGTTAGTCCTAAAATGTGCTCTCCCTTTAGAAGCTTGTGAAGATTCTTCATCCCAACATGAGCAAGTCGGCGATGCCCGATCTAACCTATATTAGTCTTAGCAATTAACCAAGTGTCTAGTTCAGCACTGTTATCATTAAAATCAACTAAATATAGTTGACCATCTAACACTCCCTTAAAAGCTACTGAATCATCACTTCTTCTAAAGACAGTAACACCAACATCAATAAAAAGATAGTTATAACCCATTTTGCATAATTGAGAAATAGAAAGCAAGTATTAATCTAAAGTATCGACAAGAAAAACATTGCAAATGGAATGGTTGGGGGATATGGCAATTTTACCCAAACCTTTGACCAAACCTTGATTCCCATCTCCGAATGTAATCGCTCTTTAGGGATCATCATTTTTCTCATATGAGGAGAACATCCTTTTCTCCCCTATCATGTGGTTTGTGCACCTGCTATCGATTATCCAACTTGTCCCGCCGGATGCATAAACCTACAAAAAAAATTAGGCCTTGTTCTTAGGTACCCAAATGGTCTTGGGTCCTTTCACATTAGAAACAAGCACCTTGGGTACCCAGACACAAGTCTTGGACTTTTGTGTTTGCCCCCAACATCTTTGGCAACTACCTTGCCTGATTTATTGGTTAGTACAAAAGATGCATCAAAAGTTTTGAATGAAATGCTATGTTCATTTGATGCATTTGCAATTTTTCTTTTAGGCATTTCAATATAAGTTGAATGCCTAGAGCTAGAAGCCTCATTACTATACATATAAGCAAGATGAGAAATAGTATGAGTTTTTCTAGCATGAATTTTCCTAATTTTGTGCTCAGGATAGTTGTTAGGATATAAAATGTAACCCTCTCTATCCTGAACCATGGGAGCCTTACCCTTAACAAAATTAGATACTCTATTCTTAGGGGCATTAAGCTTGATGTTGCTTTGACTCCCTTGTTGGAAACTAATGCCATCATTAATGCCAGGGCGTCTCCCATTGTAAAGCATGCTATGAGCAAATTTAAAATTTTCATTTTCTAACTCATGCTCAGCAATTTTAGCATTTAACTTAGTTATGTGATCATTTTGTTCTTTAATCATCGCGAGGTGATCATTCATAGCATCAATATTAACATCTCTACATCTAGTGCAAATGGTGACATGCTCAATAGTAGATGTAGAAACATTGCAAGCATTCAATTCTTCAATCTTAGCAACTAAACTAGCATTTTCAGTTCTAAGACAAGAAATTGAATCATTGCAAAAGTTAAGCTATTTAGACAAGTTTTCACATTTTTCTACTTCAAGAGCATAAGCATTTTTCAACTTAACAATTTTTTTATTTTCCTTAACGAGCAAGTCCTCTTGGCTTTCCAAGATATCATCCTTCTTGTTAATGGTTTCTGTCAATTCATTTATCTTTTTCTTTTGATCCTTGGTAAGGTTTGCAAAAAGAGAAGTTAAATCATCATTATCGTCACTAGAGCTACCCTCATCATCGAATATAGTATATTTGGGGGTATCTCTATAGTGTACCTTCCTTTTGCTCTCCTTAGCCATGAGGCATTTGTGGCTGACGTTGGGGAAGAGAAGCCCTTTGTTGACAACAATGTTGGCGGCGTCCTCGTCAGAGGACGAGTCGGTAGAGCTCTCATCGGAATCCCATTTCTGTCACACCCGGTTTTAGAAGGCAAACCGAATGCGAACCATGTACGTGCCAGGATTAGAAATTAACGTACACAGCGATTACATAAATGACACATCATAGCACAATGCTTTAAATTACAATAAAGAGTAAGTAATAATATTAAAGACTAGAGTCATTTACATAATATAAATCAAAGTACACAGAATCAAAACGTAGCCAACGTAAATAAACCCACCAGTGGCAGCTGACTGGGGGAGGTTGCTAGCCTAATCCTCAAACTCGTCGAAGCCCTGGAACTCCTGGAGATCTGCCTCGACACTTTCTTCTCCTTTACCTGAGCATCGATTGCACCAAAGGCAACCTGGTGTTTTGTGAAAGCAAGGGTGAGTACACATCAACATACTCAACAAATTTCATGTTTGGCTGAGGTGGACTAGCTTTATGTGGGGTTAAGGTCAAGCAGTAGCTTTTAGTTGGTCAGGTAATTATTAATAGTAGAGAGCCAGATTTTAACATTAACCCAAGTTGTTAACCCAAAAATACTCTTTCCAAACTGAAAGAATACCATAAACCATAATCATAATCATAATCACAATAGAAACCAACATTATCCTCATCATCATCTATAAACAAAGTATCTCTGATCAATGTGTCTCTAATCAATAGAGCTCCCTTGGCCGCTCATAACCGCGAGCACGACTGATATATCAGTTTCATAACACTCTGCAGAGGTTGCACACTTTACCCATGAGTCGTGATTCCCTCTCTAGCATGGGCTTGCAATACCCTTATTCACTCCCGAGGTGAATGGACAAGGATTCACTATGAAGCCTTTACAAAGCTTCCCTGAGGCTGTAGCCGCCCGTTAGGTTTCCTAAATGTGCCGCACTCCTCCCTAAGGGGCAATCCACCCTCGGCAGAGCGAGCTGCATACACCGAGCCCTATTGATGGCACGACGGCAAAGCGAACTACACCCCAATTCCTCTAATTATTCAGCTAAGAAAGTCCCATACCACGCTCATGGTTGCACTATTTTCTCGGGCGGTCATCCAACGAACCAGTCCTTACGGAGAGGCACTCGAGAAACCGCTCGAGTCCCCTAAAATGCCACAGGTATATCATCATATACAGAATAAAATCATAGTATCATCATTGTATCTCATCATGTTCATTGATTAAAGTAAAGCGCTAGCATAGAACTAATCATAATAATCAATTCCCAAAGGATAAACAAGGACATGAAAACAGAATACTAGTCAATCCTTAGGTTGATCATGGTATGCGGGTTGATGAATTATAAAGTAAATGGGACATAATAGGTCAGAGGACACTTGCCTTCACCAAACAGATGCTCAGGGTCTTCAACCTCGTAGAACTTGAAGAACTTGATCACTTGGTCACCAAGGCTTGATCGTTGATTCCTCGGAGCTCAGGAACAGATCACGATCTCTTCGCGACACGCAGCAAATACGAACAAGCACAAGCAAACATATACATGCATAAGAATATTACACCATGTAAAGGAAAACATTATAAAAAATATGTAATACGGAATATAGCTCGCTTCTACGATCACGCGAGGAAAAGAAACACGACAGTCGGACCTACAGTCGAAAAGTTATCACGTTTATGCTAAACAAGATTAACTATAACATTTCATTCGACAATATCAAATATAAATTATATCTACTACTTAGTTTTGACTAACTTACTATTTTAATAGTGGTGGATTAAACGGATATTTAATTAAATGACATGAGTGATTATAAGCGACCGGTTTAATATCGCGCGCGGACAATGCGCGAAACAACACATAGGACAGCACGCGTGACCAGAGCGAACGACGCGCGAACCAGCACACAACCTTGTACGGAACAGCACGCGAACAACGCGATGACGTGCGCCACATCGCTAACAAATAACGTGTTTATAATACACAAGTATTAAATGAAAAGCGTTTGAGTTGGTATTAATCGAATTAACATTTATATTTATAAAAGCGCGAGTTCAAAACTATAAACTAGTTTTAATTAGAAGGTCGTCTTTGAATAACTATAGAATACCAAAATTATAGATAATTAGTTAATCAATTAAACTTGCGACATAATTAGATAACATTACTACTACAAAATCGATATTGCTACAAAGTTGATGTGACTAAAGCGAATAGAAACGGGTTTATGGCGTATTATATATTGAATAGCTAACAATTCGCGGCTAATTTCTTAAAGCGCGCAAATAGCGACTCGCGCGAACGACGACACATGAACAGCACGCGCGAACGTCGTGCGGATAGAACACGCAGTACGTGTAGAACAGAGCACGCGACACGCGCGGAATGGGCGATGATAGTGTACGCGGACAGTACAGGCGGGTAGCGCAAGGACAACGCGCGACATGCGTGAGCGACACGTGACTCGTGAAGCAACACGTGAACATGCGAGAATCATTAACTAATTGTTGTTTTTATACTAAACACTAAATAGTATTAAATATAACATCCAAGTTGTTAAAATCGCATTACCACGTATTTACAATCGTATAATTAAAATCGTAAATTGATTCGATTGAGTATTCAATTTAATGTCTGACAACTAAGTAGGAAATTAATTAGCGTAGAGGTAGACGCAATATTCTCACCTTGCGATGACGACGGACGGCGAGGCTAGTCGACGACGTGCTGCGCGCACGACGTACAACACGAGCGACGGCGAGGCCACTGCTACTCCATGGGCCCCAGGATCCATGACCTGGGGCTCACCGGCCGAACAGGGCCACAAGACACGCTGTCGCGGGCTGGTCGGCTTGCCGCGCCGCCGCACAGGCAAGCCGTTGGCCGTCGCGCTGGCTGGCTGAGGGCCATTGAGCCGGGCAAGCTCGCGAGCAGAGGGCGGGACGTGAGGCAGGCGCGCAGGGGTCGACGAGGAGGCTGTCCTGGCTGCTCGGACACCATGGGCGAGCCTCGCCGGGGATCGGGAGCTGGTTGGCCGACATGGAGGATGGCGGCGATCCGGGCAGCTGTGGAGGGGTTCGCGGGCGAAGGACCTAGGCAGGCACACAGGGATGTCGTGCCACCGAGCTCGGCTGAGAGCTGCGTGGGGGAGCTCGGACCGGAACGCGGCACGGGACATGTGCCTGACGAGATGCGGGGAGTGGGGCATTTGACGGTTTTTGAGGCAGGGGGAAGGAAGCCAGGGGGGTTGAATGGTGGCAGGGCGGCTTCGGTTCCTAGGCGTGCACAGGGAGAATGAGATTGGATCAAGCGGAGAGGTGGTTTCATAGAGAATGTATATGACAGATGGGGGTCCATGGCACACCACAGGGGCATGGCGCGCGGCCTAGCGCTCGCACAAGCATGCCAAGGGCGTGAGCTAGAGGTAGCTCCACGACCATGGGCGCGTGCTAGCCCCTGAGGTCATGCTGGGCCGCGCGGGGAAGAAAGTGGGACTAGTGGGCTGGCTGGCGGCCCAGGAAGGGGGAGGAGGAGTCGCGCAAGAAAAAAAATGGGAGGGCAGGGCCACCGGGCCAGCTGGCGCGCATATGCGGTATGGGATGGGGGATATCGAGTGGGCCACGGGGAGGGGCACTGGCCTGGTGGGCCGCGCGAGCGTGGGCCCAGGGGGGAGGGGAGAAGAAGGGTTGGGCCAGCTGGGGACTTTGGGGAAAGGCTTTCTATTTCTCCCTTTCCTATTTATCTCTTTTATTTAGGTCTAGGTACATATGAATGTATTTGCTCATTTTAGATCATGACCAACTAGCGTGAATGCGGTAACAAATGAAAACTGTTCTTCGACATGGAATGCAACAACCAGAGTTTTTTCTATGGTTTTATTTTATTACACTAATATATATATAATAAAATAACTCTCCACTATTAAAAAAAGAAGAAAAGCAGGTAAAGGAGAGGGTAACACCTGAATTTGGTGGATATTAGGAAAGAAATTTTATACCCCAAATTTAGGGCGTTACAATTCCGCCCCACGTGCGCCTCGCCACCCTTCTTCTTGTTGTAGTATCTGTTCTTCTCCATCTTCTTCTTCCCTTTCTTGTTGTTGTCTCTATCACTGTCACTTGTATATGGACATTTTGCAATAACGTGACCGGACTTACCACACCTGTAGCACACCCTCTTGGAACGGGGTTTGTAGTACTTCTCCTTCCTTTGTTTGAGGATTTGTCGAAAGCTCTTGATGATAAGAGTCATCTCCTCGTTGTCGAGCTTGGAGGCGTCGATTGGGAGTCTACTTGGTGTAGACTCTTCCTTCTTCTCTTCTGTTGCTTTGAATGCAATGGGTTGCACCTCGGGTGTAGAGGTGGCGCCTTGCTCCAAGTTGACAATGTGTTTGGAGTCTTTGATCATAAGTTCAAAGCTCACAAACTTGCCAATAACTTCCTCGTGAGACATCTATTTATATCTAGGATCTCCACGGATTAATTGCACTTGAGTGGGATTACGAAAAACAAGAGATCTAAGAATAACCTTGACT
The DNA here is from genome assembly GCA_029449295.1 of Zea luxurians. Taxonomy (NCBI): domain Eukaryota; kingdom Viridiplantae; phylum Streptophyta; class Magnoliopsida; order Poales; family Poaceae; genus Zea; species Zea luxurians. Next base: position 69,875,358 of record JAOPSE010000012.1, read on the forward strand.
ATTTCATAGTCATCCCACTTGGTGCTCCCGAGGTTACGCACTTGGTTGACCATCGTCTTGAGCCGGTTGTACATTGCTTGTGGCTCCTCTCCTTTGTTGAGGATGAATCGATCGAGTTCTCCCTCGATCGTTTCGCGCTTGGTGATTTTGGTCACCTCGTCCCCTTCATGCGCTGTTTTGAGGACGTCCCAATTTTTTTGGCATTTTTCAACCCTTGCACCTTATTGTACTCCTCTCGACACAAGGAAGCGAGGAGTATAGAAGTTGCTTGGGTGTTAAAATGCCTTATTTGGGCGGCCTCATCGGAGTCGTAGTCCTTGTCACCCACCTATGGTGCCTGCGCTCCAAATTCAACAATATCCATATGCTTTCGCGGAGTGAGGTTAGATGGTGCCTCATTTTATCACTCCACATACAATAATACTCACCATCAAAATATGGTGGTTTGCCTAGGGGTACGGAAAGTAAAGGAGCACGTTTAGGAATGAGAGGGTAGCGAAGAGGCATCTTACTACTTATTACGCTCTTGGCGCTTCGAAGTGGTAGACTCAGCGCTGGAGGTGGAAGGTGATGAAGAGTCAGTCTCGTAGTAGACCACCTTCTTCATTTTCTTTTTCTTCTTGTCACCCTTCTAATGTGACTTGGTGGAGCCGGCGAACTCCTCCTTGTGCTTGTCGTCGGCCTCCTTCGACGGAGTCCATTCTTCGTTCTTCTTTCCCGAGGCTTCGGGCTTTTCGCCGGTGACCATCTCCCTCTTGACATGTTCTCCTGACATCACTTCGAGTTGTTAGACTCTAATGAAGCACCAGGCTCCGATACCAATTGAAAGTTTCCTAGAGGGGGGTGAATAGGCGAAACCTGAAAATTATAAACTTTAAACATGCACTACACCCGGGGTTAGGGTTAGAAATAAATTTGGAGTGCGGAAGATTGTTCCTCTTGATATGAGTTGCTCAATCAATGCGGATAACTTTAGGAGCCAACTCAAAACAATATGAGCAAGAGAACTTTAAAGAGAGAGGAGAGGGGAGAAACAAATCAAGTGATGAAGATCAACACAAATGAATAAGGATATTTGTTTCCCGAGGTTCGGTTCCACAGAACCTACTCCCTATTGAGGAGGCCACAAAGGTCAGGTCTATTCCAACCCTTTCCCTCTCTCAATCGATCAATTAGACTGTTCGAGTGCTTCTTCTTAATCACACAGGTCACTAAGACCCCGCAAGGATCACCACACGATTAGTTATCTCTTGCTAGCTTTACAAAACACTTTTAAAGATTAGAGTGAGAAGAAGAAAGCAATCCAAGCGACAAGAGCAATAAAAGAAACACAAAACACCCTCTCTCAAGTCACTAAGCACTTGATTTGATTTTGGAGCTTGGAGAGGATTGAATGATTTGATTGTGTCTTTAGAGTGTATTCTTTGCTCTTGTATTGAATAAGAAGTGTGAGAGGCTTGGATGGCTTGAATGGAGGTAATTGGGGGTATTTATAACCTCCAACCATTTCCTAGCTGTTAGCTGACTTTGTTGTCGATGGGCACACCGGACAGTCTAGTGGTGCACTGGACATGGTATTGTTCACTGTCCATGCATGGCATGTCAACCAACCATTGGGGTTTGGAGTTGTTGACCATTAAAGTCCTTTGTCCTCTTGCGGCACCGGACAGTCTGGTGGCACACTGGACATTTCGGTGCGTTCTGACTTTGCAGTTCTGACTTCTGACTTCAGCCCTATCCACTGTTCCTTCGTCAGCGCATTCGACCATTGGCGAAGTTGACTGTTGATCCGTTGGCTCACCGGACAGTCCGGTAGCACACCAAAAAGTCCAGTGAATTTTAGTGGAGTTTCTTTGAGAAAACTCGAGAGCGGCCAGTCCGCGAGGGTTGCAGCCTTGGGCATCGGAAAGTGTCCGGTGTGCCATAGACTGCGCCAAGACTTGTATGCTCCAAACTTTGTAGAGTTCTCCAAATCAATCTGTTGCCTGTTAATTGTGAACTGTATGCACCTGATAAAAACATTCACTAGGCAAACTAGTTAGTACATGTGGTTTGTGATGGACGTCAAACACCAAAATCAATTATAGGAAAAGTTGAGGCTATTTCCCTTTCACACTTCAGAGTCAAGGACGACTCCTTTTCATGGGGGAGGATGATACGACCACACCATTAAGCAACATGTTACAACCCCCAAGTCAAGCTACATCAACTCAAGTACAACCAACATCATCACCAGCCCAGGTCTTTGATGGACCAATTACACGTAGCCGGGCTAAGAAGCTACAGCAAGAGGTGCACACGTTACTTTATGAATTTCAATTAAACACTAATGAGAACTTTATGCTACCTAAGTCGTGTATGTTGATATTGCTTAGGTTCATCAAAGAGGAAGGACAAAACATATCAAGGGCGAATCAGAAAAGAAGAGCTATGTTTGAGTTAGTCCAGTGCAACAGAACCGTCCAGTTAAAACAATCATATCTTTTGATTCCCAAAAGCTATGAAGGCCCATAAATACTTTTTTGAAAGCTCTTGAAGTCTAGTTTCAAATTCTTCTATGGCCGACTTAATCAAATCTACCAGAAAGGCGGACGACCTACTTTAGTGCTGACTGGTCAGAAGGTCAACAATTTGTTTGATGACCAAGTTTCCGTATTAAACTGCATCATTCTATGAAATTTCATTAAGCATATTATACATGGTGAGAAGGCTTATCAAGTCAGCTTTCCAACACATCTAGCCCCACATCATTTGGATATTCCTAGGAGAAGTTATTATCAAAATGTTGAAGGCTGTGCGGAAACCAAACAGCCACGCGGAATTCAGCTATGCAGATCTCCCGAAGAGGCACCTTCATATTAGCACGTTAAAATAGTTTCTTTTCCTGTTTATACCTCTGTAAGGCTGGTTGTTGCTAGTATAAATACCTCCTATGTCTATGATGTAAGGCAGCTTTGGATAATCTAAAAACAAACCCTTTTTGTTCAGCTGTGTGCTAATAAATATTGAAAGTGATCTCTACCCCTTTGATCTTTGAATTCCTTCGCGGGATTGCAGAAGCGGCGGCTTCATCTGCTCCCAAGTGGTGCTCCTACTCCCTTCGAGGTCTCCTCGATTGATTGTAGGATGTGTTGGTTGGTTCTTTGAGAGTGTGGTTGGGCGAATCCTCGATTCAGGTTGCTGGTTAAAGACAGTGGTTGGCTTCGAGTTTTATTTGTAAGGTTGCACTAGTTATCGCTGCTTGCAGGAAGTTATCTTGGCTTCTTCGAAACTAGTTATCTGGAGATTGATCCTACGTCGTGAAGATCGGGCATCGTGACGCCTCACTTCTCTATTAGGGTGTTTGGTTTGAGAAATGAGCTAGTCCATCATCTTTTCACTGCTCACTTTTTTATTTGGTTTGTGGAATGGAATGAATTGATTCATCACCACCTCATTCCTCATAATTAGTTAGTTAGTACTAATATGAGGAATGTGGTCATTCCACCAAATTTGAGGAATAGACTTATAACGCATGTTTGGTTCTCCCTTAATCCATATGGATAGAGGGGAATTGAGGGGGTTTCTTAGTATGTCAAAATCTTTCTCAATCCATATCAATCCCTTTCAATCCATATGGACTGAAAATAACCGAGCAATTCATGAGGTGTGTAGGAAACGGGTGACGCCTAAGAGGGGGGCTGAATTAGGACTTCTAAAACTTTTACTAAACTAGGCCACAATTAAATCCCTAGAGCAAAACCTATGCAAATAATCAAATTAGAATGTGCAAACTAGGTTTTGTCTAAGTGTTGCTATCTCTACCGCAAGGGCTAAGTTTCAATCTACACTAGATAAGTATGTATACAAGATTGAAACTTAAATGCTTAATATAAATGTGGAAACTTAAAGAGCAAAGTAGAGAAGCAAACTCTCGTGGATGACGCCGGTATTTTTACCGAGGTATCCGGAACCACGCAAGGTCCCGACAAATCCTCGTTGGTGCCCCTACGCAAAGGGAAGCCCACGAGAGGGCCAAGAACCACGGTCGAGTAACTCCGTAGAGAGCCACGAGCCTTCACACGCAAGTGGTGCTCCGCTTCCGGCTCCTCTCGGATGCTCCCCGCTGTCTCCACTATCGAGCTTCCGGCCGAAACGCCGCGGGCCTCGTTCCCTCTTGTACACGGTGGCGGCTGTGACACAAACGCGGTTGTCACGGTCTCGCAAGACTCTCGCCCCACTCGGTACAATTACAACGACTCACGCAAGAGCCGAGGGGTTGTGTGGTTTGTCTAAACTTACTCAACTAACATGGGTTCACCTAGAGCAAGCGCTAAAGCGGTCTAACTAACCTAAGCACTTCGCAAAGCACCTACTCTAATCACCGAGTGATTCTATTAAGCACTTGGGTGTTTGAGCTCTTGGAAATGTGCACTATATGCCTTGGTATGTTGCTTGGGCTCCCACACCTTCAAATGGCCAGTTGGGTGAAGTATATATAGGCCCCAACTCCAAAATAGCCGTTGGAGAAAAGCTGCAGTTCTCTGCGGCACACCGGACAGTCCGGTGGTGCACCGGACAGCGCACTGTCTAGCCGTTGCTCTGTCAGAGCAGGTGACCGTTGGCGCCGCAGGCTTTTCCACACCGGACAGTCTGGTGCTCACACCGGATAGTCCGGTGGTCTTCTCTCTAGGTGCCACCTAGAACTAGCCGTTGGGCTGGAGTTCCCTGGTGCACCGGACAATCCGGTGTGTGGGCACCGGACAGTCCGGTGCGCCTTCGCACAGACAGTCCGCAGCAGCACACTTGGACTTCTTTTGGATTTTCTTAATGTCTTCTTTTGAGGTGTTTCTTACCTCAATTCCTTAGTCCAAGTACATCTTGCATCCCGTGAACTACAAACACAAACACTAGAAAACTTATTAGTTCACGGATTGTGTTGTTCATCAAACACCAAAACTCAATTAGCCAAATGGCCCGGGGTCCATTTTCCTTACAATCTCCCCCTTTTTGGTGATTGATGACAACACAACCAAAGCAAGCAAATAATACAAGTATTTGAATGAAAATATGCAATCTACTTGCTAGGATGTATGTTTGTCCCCATAATGTGAAATTATGGACCTAAGCCTCCCCCTAACTCCATAATTCACTTACTTCCTATTTTAGGACCAAATAACCAAAACCACTTGAAAAACCATTTGTAGATATAAAATTTTAAAATTGGTGGTGTTTGGTGTTTGATATAGTTTTCATTGCTTTGGTCCCTAAACTTCTCCCCCTTTGGCATCAACCACCAAAAAGGAAGACATTAAAAGCATGTAGGAATTAAATAAAAGCTTGCTCTCATTAAGAATCTTATCAGATGATACCACTTGAAGAATACTAAATTAAACCACATGAATGGTACCAGTTGAAAGGATTACTCCCCCTAAACGATTGTTCTCTTTAGAAAGAAATTTCTCCCCCTTTTTAGAGATGAAGAAATACTCCCCCTGACAGAGATCCTCTACTTAGGAAAAAGCATGTGAAAATTAGAGGGGCAAGACATGATTTGAATAGACTAACTTCCCTTATGCATAGGTAAAAGAATATGAGTTAACTACTCATGCATTTTTAGCAACAAGGAAGCATATGATATGAAATATAGTCTAATCAAACATTGGAGAAGGCATGTAAATGATACTAGATGTAGTCTCAAAAGATACCAATTGAAGGTCAATGGCGAGCTTGAGAGACATGAGAGTTCTTGGAGATTTTGCAGTGGAAGATTGTTGTCTTTCTCCGGGGACCTTATTTTCCTTACAATAAAACTATCACATGAAATATACTTGAAAAGGTGTTAGTCTCAAAGTGATAGATTATAGAGTAACCTCCCCCTGAAGATGTGCATACAAGTTTTGAATACTTGTAGGAGACTTGCACTTTGATTTGATATCAAGAGGGGCAAATTATCTATAATCCGAATTTTGGCACATATAAGTTAAATGATACAACTTGTAGAGATCAAAATTTTCAATTGATGCATCATTTACTATGGAGTGATATAGAAGCTATGTGCCGTGCTCAAATTATCATTTTAAATCATGTAGGTTTGCTTAAGTGTATGAATTGAAAACAAGCAATCCTACCATATGATTTACCTAGTATGCATAATTTTAAACAAAGGTAAATACCAAATGTAATACTAGGCAATAAAGGTAAACTAGATACAAGGTAAATAGATACGTATATCTAAAAACAAGAAATACAATAAATCTAGTTACCTTAGTCATGGGTGGGAAATTTGGGTCCAAAACTTTCACTAACCCACTTGGCAAGTAAATTTGATCCAATATGATGTATCCCATGATATACATCCCAATTTTGCCATCTCCAAATTTCCCGAGGACCTTCGGTCCACTCACTTTCCTTTTGGGATCCAAACCTTCTTGGTGCTTTTCATGGTTGAAATTATTTCCTTTGGCACCCAGATGCGTTTGGCCCCCTTTCCTTTGTTGGCTTGCTTGTTGGCCTTGATTGCTATCACCTTTCCATTCTTTTTCTTCTTGATCAAATATGGTGTAGCATCCTTTTTATTCACCTTTTTGATGTAGGTGTTGGTGATTTTGCTTGATGGCTTTTGCTTGAGCTTTTGCTTACCCCCGGTCATCGCCTTGCATTGAAAAGACTTGTGGCCTTCCATGTGGCATAGCCTACAAATCGCAGTTTCTCCCTCTACAGGCTTGTTCACTCCCGCAGTGGTGTTATCCTGTGGAGGTCGGATTTGTTTGGCTTTGCCTTTCTTGTCATACAAAGCCTTGCCAAGGCGAGCCACTTCTTGCTTTAATTGTTCATTTTCCTTTACAACCTCATCCGAACATGTCTCTACAACAATATTCTCAACAACGACTTGGTTGCAGGGGTTAGAATCATCAATTAAATCAAAGCAGGAAGTAGAAGCATCTTTCTTGATAATTTCAGGTATTTCAACTAAAGATGCTGCTAGGGTGCTACTAATGTTTTCTAGCTTAGTAGTTAGCTCGTTATTGTGTATGCTAAAAATTTCCATTTTCTCTAGCAAATTTTCAATAGCTTCTTGGGAGCTAGCTAACTTAGCCTTAAGTTTTTTCATTCTTTTTAATAAGGCTATCATCGGTAGCAGTGGATGGAGCACTAGATTATAATAGCTCAATTTCAGTTGATAGCTCACTATTTAAGTTTGCAAAAGTTTCAAATTTTTCTAGCAAACCTTTATAATCATTTTGAGAGCTAATCAACTTATTTTTCAAAGTTTTAAGTTGAGCTTTTTGCTTAGTGCAAACATCCTGAAAAAATTCAACGGCTTCCACAAGCTCATCTATGGAGGGCTTTCCCTCACCTTCATCATCGCTACTGCTATCATCACTAGAGGATGGAATGTTTTTCTTACCTCTTGCCATAAGGCATTTGTGTGATGACCGTGATGAGCGTGATGAGGACCGGTGGCTGCGCGTCCTTGGAGGTTCATCTTCACTTGAAGAATCATCCCAAGTTCTAACACTTGTTAGCGCCTTGCCTTTGCTCCTCTTCTTTTTGGGTTTAGCCATATTTGGACAGTTGTCCCTGAAGTGGCCCTTCTCCCCACATGCGAAGCATCCTCTCTTCCTTTGCTTTTTCCTGTCAATGTTAAAGAGAAGATCTTCGACCTGCAGGGGCACAGCCATTAGATTAATCTTGTGGATCATCCTCATTACCTTTCCAATGCGTCGGATTGTTTCTTCATCCTCGGAGGATGAAGTGCATGGTTGATTATCTTCATCATCATCACTTTCTTCTTCTTCCTCTTCTTCACTTGAGGAACTTGGAGTGGGAGCCTTCTTTTTGCCCTTCCTTTCATCACATGCAAAAGCATATGGTCTTGAGGAAGTTGGCTCCTCTCCCCGACTCATTTTTCGCAACATCTCAAAAGCCGTGATTTTCCCAATCACAATGGTCGGGGTCATGTTGCTCAAGTCCTCCATGTAGTGAAGGATGGTGATGATGCTCCCATATCTTTGTTGTGGTAGCAAGGAGATAATCTTCCTCACAATGTCCGCATCACCTAGCTTATTAATGCCAATAGAATTGAGCTCATTGATAATTAGATTCAAACGAGAATACATGTCTCTAACAAGCTCATCATCTTTCATATCAAAAGAATTATACTTGTTGGGGACTTGTTCTCAAATGCTATAGATTAAGAACAAGGCAACATAGAATGTTAGATATTAGAGCCCTTCGTCCGCTGTAGCATTATTTCCCCAAGGATTTAATGAGCTTCGAACGAAGGTTACGAAATAACATATCACTTCGTGATCAAAGATAAAATGATGCAAGATGAAATATAAAATACAAAATATTACAGAATAACAAGAATAAATAACATTATTTATTTATCTATTTATTTTATAATGTGAACTTGAATGTTAAAACATCATATTTAGGTACATTTATACCTTCGCCTTGGCAGAAAACAATAATTCCAGAATACTGTGTTAGCAAATACAGGATTCCGTGAACAGTAAAGGAGTATTGTTCACCTATTTATAGGCACAGGACGCAGCCTGTAAGAAATTACAATCATGCCCCTTACAGAAGATCACAATTATAACTCAGACCCTTATGGACTAAAAAGTCATTCCATCTTTAAGTCGGTTCGATCCTTCGTCTTTGGATACGCTATAACGTCGAAACTTCGTGAGCGGTAGCTTCGGTATCACGTATAAACAGATTTGCCAAAGGTGTTTCTTCCTGCAGGACCTTTGGCGATGAAGCATGGTCCCAACAGTAGCCCCTTCGCGGTGCTAGATCGTTTTTCGTAACGAGCTTGAACCGTGAAAAAGTCTCTTAAGCTTCGGGTAGCCGAAGGTCTGAAAAACACCTTCCCTGAGCTCGTTGCCGAGAAACGATACAACTTCCAAGCGCGGAGTAGTCCCACCATGCACATTTACCTTCTCGGGTTTTGTGGCCCACCGTTCAGTGGGTGCGAGCGATTGTTCGTCCGGTGTGAGAGACTAGACGATTCACCTTTTTACCTGCAGCACTATATAAACAGACAAGTAGGTGTAAAGTTACCACAGCATTCATTGCAATTGCACTGTTTTGCTGCCAAAAATTTCAACATAGCCAAAGCTTGACCCTTGCACTCAAACGGAGCACCACTCCGGATTCTGCTTCGTCACAAGAAGAGCTTCGGAAAAAAGGTTATTAATTTGAGAAAACTTTAGAAATTTCATAATCAAATGGCTAGATTACGCTCCACTGCCAGGATTGAGCGTGAGGGAGACGAGGCCGAAGCCACTGAAACTGTTCCTATTTCTGAAGCAATGAGGCGGTCTAGGCTGGCAACATCAGAGGATATATCTGCTGCCGAAGCAAAACAAGCTGACGTTGAAGAAAATGAATCTGAGGATGAGTACGGTGCGATGCTGTCTAAACCCAGCCACCTAGAGTTTGGGAAGTCTACTATTACTGAGGGTGACATGGCTAAGTTACTGAAGTTAGGCTATTTCAGTGAAGACAAAAAGGGGCTGATTCGCTTTGGGGGAGAAGAGATTACCCCGAAGCCTGAAAAAGATGAGGTAGTAGTTTTTAAGAGCTTCTTCAAAGCGGGGTTAAGATTTCCCCTACTTGAGATGATTGCAGATGTTTTAGAGAGGTTTGGGATTCACCTTCATCAGTTAACTCATAACGCCATTGTTAGGCTTAGTGTTTACATCTGGGCACTCCGAAGCCAGGAGGCAGAGCCACTTGCCGAGGGTTTTTGCCGGGCACACGAGCTTCATTACCAGACAAAAGCTAGAGAAGACGGGTTGCATGATAATTTCGGCTGCTACAATTTTGCATATCGGAAAGATGCCAAGTATCCAGTTATCAGTTATCATACAAAATGGCCAGCTGGCTGGAAGAGTGAATGGTTTTATGTCAAAGTGGATGAAAAGAAGGAAAAGCTGGTTCAGAGCCCTTTAAGGTTAACCTTCGGAGAAACTAGGCCTCAATGCACCATGAATCCGGATAGCCCATGCCAGATTGCACTGGGCGAATTTCGGGTTGTTGCAGAGCACATTGGCACCAGAGATCTAGTCCAAGAATTCTTAGCATTTAGGGTATTTCCAACTTTGAAGGAATGGGACATGCCGAAGCTGAAAGAAGAGAAGAAGAAGAAAGAGCTTGTTCGACTACCTTATTATTTCAAGTTTAAAAAACATTTTAAAACACCTTGCCAAGAGTGGTTGGATACAATTGAGGTTATGTGCAACGAGATCCTCGGCAACTATTCTAAAAAAGAAGATCAATTAATGATGCAGCCTTCGGCACTCGTTCGAAGCGAAGAATGAATCGGGTGATGGATGCCTTGAATTTTGATTATCCTGACTATGAGCAGTTGGGCAAAGTTGCTGAAGGGCAGAAAAGAAAAAGAGTTGCCAGCGCTCTTAACAAAGAAGGTAGTAAATTGGTTAAAAAGGACAAAGAAATTTCTGAGAACAGAAAGCTAAGCCCTGAGCCGAAGATAGTTGCTCCAAAGAAAAGAAAAGCTGCATCCCCGATACCAAAGACATCGGGCCAAGAGGAGGAAGCTCCTGTGACACCTTCTGCTGCCGAAGTGGAAGAGATTCTAAAGGTAATGACTGAACCTTTGCCTGTCAAGCTAAGTCCGCTGGCGCCAGAACTGACGAAGTTTTTTCAGAAGGAAAAAGAACCTCCGGCAACAGAAATTCCCGCTAAGCAGAAAAGAAGGAGAATTATCCAAGTGGCCGATGTCATTCATCATACATCGCCACCGACATCGGCGTCAAAAATACCATTTACTGAAAGCGCTGGCACTGCCGAAACCGCAACCACCGGAGCCGAAGCCACCGAAGCCGAAGCCACCAGAGCAGCCACCGGAGCCGAAACCGAGACCGCCGAAGATCCCAATCTAGAAACCACACTTGGTGATATTGATAACATACTTCTAAAAATGGCTGAGGAAGAAGCTGCTGCGGCTGCTGTGGACACGACAATTGAGAAGGGAAAAAAGCAAACTGAAGATACTTTGGAAGAGGAAAATTTCAATTTTCAAGATATACTGGGACAAAAGTTATCAGAAACTGAAAAAGAAGAGCTAAAGAAATATGCCGTATCCTGTGGGTACAAACCAGGGGCTCTGCTGTTTGGCGGAGTCGATGTAGGGAAACTAAGATGCCTTCGGAATCGAACCGAGGCCAAAGTTGTTAGGACTTTGTCAAAGAATGTTGGGCTACCGAAGATTGAAGCGGACCTCTGCAGGTATCAGCGACAGCATATCGCCGGTAGCCTGTTCTATGCTAATTTCAAGGTAAAAACTCTCAACTTGACGAAGGTTTTTTTTGAATCAAGATGTTTTTTGACGAAGGTTGTTTTGCCAGAGTATATTATTAAGTAAAGTGCTGAGGATGCAACAAGATCTTGAAGACGAGAAAAATGAAGCTACCATCAAAGATCTAGAAAATAAAGTCGAAAGTTACGAAGCTACTTTGAAGAAAAAGGACTTCGACATTCAAGAACTTGAAAATAAAGTTAAAGATCACGAAGCTGCCTTGGAGAAGAAGGACTTCGTCATTCACTCTATGGAAGGTTCACTGGCTGAAGCTCAAGCCAAAATTGACAAATTAAACAGCGAATTACTCATAAAATCAGAAAAATCTGAGCAAGAAAAGAATATTCTTGAAACAAGTCTCAAAACCGAAATTGAGAAGAATTCAAATTTGCAGAAATCATTGAAGGAGCTTCACGAAAAATGTTTAGATTTTGGCAACCGATGTGTGCAGCGACTGAAGGATGTATTTTACTCAATTGGGGCCAGCTCTGACAAGTTTACACCTTCAGCTAAAAACTTGCCGAGCACCTTTGAATACATTGAGGGCGAAGTTGATGCACTTGACGAAGTTATTGCTGGGCATGCCGATTTCTGCGCCCTGTTAGCTTCTCGAAGCACGGCTACCGCTTTCCTGAAGGCTGGCTGCACGCACGGGAAAATTGTTAATAGGCCAAACTTCAGTTTGTCGCCAGCAGATTTGATTGACATCCCCAGCCTAGCTCGAAGCATAGGAAACAGGTTTATGACTCAGATTTGGATAAATGGCGGGCGAAAAATGGCTGGTGACGAAGCTCGGAGCCACCTTAAGCCAGTGAGAAACTTATACTTGTTACTTTTACCTTCTCCTTGAATTCTCTCTTTTCTCATTCTGTTTTAATATGTACAGGATGATGAAGCTAAAGAATGACGAGCTGAAGCCTTAACAGATGTTCCGAAAGACTTTGCTGCATAAGATTCTAGAGAAAAATTTTGTAATATGATTGTAAAGAAACTTATGTAAATTTATGCGTACCTTGTAATATATCTTTTCCCCTTTGTCCGTGTACAATCTGCTTTGCTGTGGACGAAATTTTCTTTTTGAGCCGTAGGCGAAAAACACCTTCCCTTCTTTTCGTACACAACGAAGCATAAAAATTTCTTCTTTCTATTTTTCCGAAGCTTTATCCTTATAGCCGGAGCATCTGCCCTTTCTGTATGATATGATGATAATGATCCTATGCATGTCTAATTGACTGTTTATGAATGCAAATGTCATGATATGATGTATCGTGCAAATGAATGTCCGGATATATATTCGAAACCATAATCATAACCTTCATTCCCTTAGGAATGATTCAAATCTTCTTGCCGCTTATTTTTCGGCTTCACCGTTTACTTTTCGGTGTATCAGCGCTGACTTTTCGCTGTAAGCCGCCCTTAGGAGCTTCTTCGCCTTTTACTTCGGTGGAATCAGCGTTTATTTTTCGTTGTAAGCCTCCCTTAGGAGCTTCTTCGCCTTTTACTTCGGCGGAATCAGCGTTTATTTTTCGCTGTAGGCTCTGCATTCCCTTAGGAACGACTTTTGAGCTTCTCCCTTTTTCTTTTCTTTTTCCTTTGCACTCGATGGTGCATTCTCAGCTTTTAAATTTACATCTTTGGGGGATATTGCTCTTATAAAGTTGAAATAAGAAAAAGAAAAATTACATTCTGTGGCCCCATTAAAAACCTTTCTCCCCCTTTGGAAAGGAAAAGGGTGCCACAAGAAAGAATAGAAAAAATTACATCAAGCTAAACATAATATCACCGAAGCTCATCCGCATTCCATGATCTAGGAATGTCGTTGCCGTCCATATCCTTCAATCTGTAGGAACCGGGTCTTGAAGAAGATACTACCAGAAAAGGTCCTTCCCACTTTAGTTGTAGCTTGCCTACTGTCTCTGGGTTGGCTACTCTTCGAAGCACCAAATGTCCTGGCTCAATATTCTTTAGGCGAACCTTTCTATCACGCCATTTTATTGTTTCTGCTTGGTATTTATTGATGTTTTCCACAGCTTGAAGCCTGATCCCTTCTATGGCGTCTTTTTCCACAGAATAATCGGCTTCAGCTTTATCTTCTGCCGAAGCTATTATTCTTATTGATCCTGCTTTCGCTTCTTCCGGAGTTATTGCTTCGTCACCAAACAACAATTTGAAAGGTGTAAAACCTGTTGATCTTGATATTGTTGTGTTGTGGCTCCACACCACTTTGATTCATTCATCTGGCCACTTTCCCCTGGGCTGATTAAAGATTAACTTCATTATTCCTATCATTATGATGCCATTAGCCCTTTCAACAAGTCCATTTGACTCCGGATGTCGAACTGATGCAAAATGGATCTTCGTGCCAATTTGTTCACAAAATTTTCTGAAAGCTTCGGAATCAAACTGTGTTCCATTGTCGACAGTGATGTCCTTCGGCACTCCGAATCGACAGACAATATTTTGCCAGAAAAACTTTTGAATAGTAACCAAAGTTATTGTAGCTAAAGGCTTTGCCTCAATCCATTTAGAAAAATATTCCACTGCCACTACAACATATCTTAAGTTCCCTTGTGCTGGTGGTAGCGGACCTAACAAATCAAGGCCCCATCTTTGCAATGGCCAAGTGGGTTGTATTAACTGGGTTAAAGACGAAGGTTGTTTTTAATCTCTTGCACATTTCTGACAGCCTTCGCACTTTTTGACTAACTCCGCTGCATCCGAAGCTGCCTTTGGCCAATAAAATCCGTGATGAAAAACTTTTCCCAGCAAAGGCCTACATCCAATGTGAGATCCACACAGGCCTGCGTGTATTTCCTTCATCAATTCTATACCTTCGGCTCTGGATAAACATTTGAGTAGCGGAGAACAGACCCCATGCTTGTACAGCTCCCCTTCTATTATTACATATGGACGAGCTCTTGCCTCTATTCTCTTGTTATAAGCTTCGTCATCTGAAAGGAAGTTACCCTGAAGGTAAGAGATGATCTCAGTTCTCCAGTCTTCACTATAAACAGGAGATATATTGAGGAGTGCTCTTTCAAGGAGTTCAACCAAAGGTGCTTTTATTGTTTCAAAAAATACTTCCGAAGGTAAGGGAAGCCCCTGTGCTGCTGACTTGGCTAGCAAATCAGCATGTTCATTTTCTCCTCGAGGAATATTTTTGACAGAAAACCCTTCAAAGGAAGCTTCAATCCTTTGGACCATGTCTAAATATTTCTCCAGCTTCGGGTCTCTTGCCTTGCAACTCTTGTCAATATGACCAGAAATAACCTGGGAATCAGTTTTAAGAACTGCCCTTCTAATTCCCATTGCCTTTAACTTCTGAAGACCCAAAAGTAAAGCTTCGTACTCAGCAATGTTATTTGTGCAGCTAAAATCAAGTCTTGCTGTGTAGCAAGTTTTAACTTTGGATGGTGCGACCAACACAGCAGCTGCTCCTGCCCCGAAGGTTCCCCAAGAACCACCGCAGAATATTGTCCAAGCTTCGGCATCTTTACTCACTTCTTCTTCCTGAGCCCCTGGCGTCCAGTCAGCAATGAAGTCTGCTAGCGCTTGAGACTGAATCGAAGATCTATGCACATAATCGATGCAAAACTCGTTGAGTTCTGCAGCCCATTTTCCAACCCTTCTAGTAGCTTCTCTATTTCTCATAATATCCTTCAATGGTTGTGAAGAAGGGACAATTATATTGTATGCTTGAAAATAGTGCCGAAGCTTCCTGGAAGCCATCAAAACAGCATATAGCACCTTCTCCAATTCTGTATAATTTTTCTTTGATAAACTAAGAACTTCGGATACAAAGTATATTGGGGCTTGCTTTTTGACTTGCCCTTCAAGCTTCTCTTGGACAAGTGCCGCACTTACCGCTGAGTGCGACGCTGCCACATATAACAACAGAGGAGCCCCTGGCGTTGGTGGAGTTAACGTCGTTAGGTCTATCAAATATTGCTTCAGCTCTTCGAAGGCTTTCTGCTGAATTGGTCCCCATTGAAAAACTTCGGCTGACTTCAGCACTTCAAAGAATGGTAAATTTCTCTTTGCTGATCTAGATATGAATCTGTTGAGGGATGCCAGTCTTCCTGTCAATCGCTGAGCCCCCTTCTTTGTGCTTGGTGGTTCCATTCGGAGAATAGCTTCGATTTTATTTGGATTAGCCTCAATCCCTTTTGTTGAAACTAGGCAACCAAGGAATTTCCCCTTTTTTACTCCGAAAACACACTTTTCTAGATTCAGTTTTAGACCGGCCTGTCTAAAATTAGCGAAAGTCTCTTGCAGATCAGCAATGTGATTTTCTTGTTTCGTGCTCTTTACAATGATATCATCAACATAAGTTAGCACATTTCTGCCTATCTGAGAATGAAGAACCTTTGCTGTCATTATGCTAAAGCTTCCTCCAGCATTCTTGAGCCCCTCAGGCATCCGAAGGTAACAATATGTTCCGCTAGGGGTTATGAAGCTGGTTTTTGGCTCATCCTCCTTCTTCATCCAAATTTGATGATAGCTTGAATAACAATCCAACAAACTCATAAGTTCTGATGAAGCTGCTGCATCAACTAGGGAATCTATCCTTGGCAATGGAAACTCATCCTTCGGACAAGCCTTGTTGAGATCAGTAAAATCAATACACATCCTCCATTTGCCATTGGCCTTTTTTACCATAACAGTGTTAGCCAGCCATTCTGGATACTTTACTTCTCTGATGACTCCGGCGCTAAGGAGTCTTTTTACTTCATTTCGAGCACCTTCGGCCTTGTCATCAGACATCTTCCGAAGCCTCTGCTTTCTGGGTCTGAAGGATGGATCAACATTGAGCGAGTGTTCAATAACATCCCTGTTGACACCACAGAGATCGTTAGCCGACCATGCAAAGACATCTTTATTGTTGAATAGTGTAATACCCAAATTTGTAAATCATGGTAATGGAGATAATTCTCTTATTTGCTTTGTTCCAATTTAACTAATCATGTGAACAACCCCATTTAGAAATGATTAAATGACTAAATGTCAACTAAACAACATGTGCATCATATTGGAGTTTTGTTTGTTGTGCATATAATAATAATAGCAACACTATATACTAAAAAGAAAATTGAATTAGAACCCAAAAGGAGATTAGGGTTTGAAATAGGAAAAGGGAAATAATATATATAAGGCAAGAGAAGCAAAATAAATCTGTAAATAAATAAAATTTATCCATGCTATGTTCACATTGAATATTTAAATGAAGACAAATTCGCCACAAACTTTGGATTTAAATTGGAATTTAAATTTGAATTGAGTTGGATAATTGGAATGGGAAAATAGGAAAGAAAATAAAAAGAAAAAGAGAAAACCCTTACCTGGGCTGGAATACCTGACTTTGGCCCACCAGAACTATCCCACGTGCGCGCGGCCCAACTAGCCATTTCACTTGGTCGGCCCAGCCACCGCGCTCATCACCTGCACACTGACCTGTGGGGCTCGCGGGCCCACGAGGCAGTCTCACCTCCCTCCCGCGCGCCTGCCTCTCCTCTGCGCCGACAGGGCGGGCC
This sequence comes from Zea luxurians, assembly GCA_029449295.1. Lineage (NCBI taxonomy): Eukaryota > Viridiplantae > Streptophyta > Magnoliopsida > Poales > Poaceae > Zea > Zea luxurians. Next base: position 69,892,206 of record JAOPSE010000012.1, read on the forward strand.
CAGCTGTCAGTCTCGCCTTGCCCTCATACGCACTTTCGCTTTCTCACCGACAACGGGGCCCACTGGTCAGCTGGTTCTTCTCCCTGAAACCGAACTCCGCGCGCGGACTCCGTCCGTCCTTCCCCGTCAACCTCATCCCGAGCACGGCGGGCCAAGATCCGTGATCGTTCCGGTTGTTGCGCAACCCCTCAGTGCATATAAACATACCCCTGCGACCCTCCTCGGCCATGGGCGGACGGGTGCACAGGTGATTCGACGGAGAGAAGAGGGAAGAGATCCGCCGCACCCTTAATTCGCCGGCACTGCCCTTCTGCGCAAATGGGATGGCTCTGGGGCGTCGCAAGCATGCGGGGGATCTTCCCTGGGTTGGTGCGCAGCTCGGGGTGGCCGGTGGTCGGGGCAATTGCTCGTCGGAGCATAGCTTAGCCGCTCACCCGTGCTTCGTCGTGGACCGAATCAACGGCTACATGCTCTATGGTACCATGCCTCTCCTCGTGTCCGCCATCCTCCCTACTTCGTGTTGCACCCGTTAATTGGCGGTTTTGGGCGTTGTGGCATTGGCTGTGGCCTCGCCGGCGTGTGCTCCGCCGTGCGGGCGCCGCCGCCGCTGCCTGGGAGAAACGCGAGAGGTATAAGGTAGGAGAAGGGCTCCTGGGTCGTTGATCACGATTTGTGCGGCTGTGATTAGAGCGCACGTACCCGTTCGCGCAAGTTGATCTGGATCGTTCGATTTCAGACGTGTGATCGAGATTTGGTTGGGGTGTTTTAAAATCTCGACCGCTAAGTTTTGATCCAGTGGCTTAGGATGTGTACCGGTTCACTTAAAACACGGATTCTAATCTGGGCCCTCGGTTCTGGATGGGCGGCTCAGATGAGCCTATACCCCTTCGGCCAGGCAACTTTGTAAATGAAACCCTGACCTTTCTAGGAATTAACCCGCAGTCCATGCGCCGGTGGTCTGGGTCTCAGTTTTTCTTACCCCGAGCCCCCTGACTTTTCTTATAATTGAGGCCCAGTCCAGTGAATAGGAAAATCATAGAAAATGATTTAGAAAATGATTTTTAGTGTTAAAATAAATCCAGAAACTTAATTAATTCATAACTAATTCATTTTAGCTCCAAATTGAGTCATTCCAATTCCTAAAATTTTGTAATAATATTCTCTACCATTTAGAATCACTGTTTTGACATGAACTCTGTCAGAAAATTTATTTATCATTTAATCATATTATAATCACCTTAAATCTTAGGAAATTCATAAGTTGAATTCTACAACTCCAAAATTAATAATTCTTTTTCCTGTGATCTTATTTTAATATGAAGATTATTAATATGTATTTTGGCATACATGTTTGGTGTAATGTTAATTTTGCCTATACACTGTTTGTTTGTATTGCTACGACTAGCAGTGAGGTCACGAGAATCTGAAGATCATCCTAGTACCTGGAATCTCAAGGCCCAGGCAAGTTGTGCCCTTGATCACTTCTTTTTACCCATTCATGTTCTAATTAATCATAATGATCTGCATAGGTTAATTTTGATGGGACCCAATAGGTTACCCTAGTTTGTCTATCTTTATACCTTGTTTACCACTGAACTTTCTGGGTAGTACTTGCTAGTGCTATATGTGGTTTTGGGTATGAAGATCACACTATTCATGATTATACTTTTGTTATCAGTTGTTATTTATGGTTCATGTTAAGATCATTATGTTAATTGGAACATGGAGAACCACCCGGGAAAACAGTGCTACCACAAGGGTGGAATGGGACGCCCTTGGCTGATTAATTAGGGAAGCTAGTGGAAGACTACCTTACCCGAAAGGGGCAAGGGCAGTAGGGGAGAGGTCAGTGTAGGGAGGCCCTCGGGAGGATTTTGCTGCGATGGCGGTCCTGCAAGGGATTCCTGCACTGGATCTTCCCATAAACTGTAGCGGGTTTTCGGAAGCTAGTGGAACTTTGTAAAGGCCTCGTAGTGTTACCCTGCCTCGCTTCCTTGGTAGAGGTGAATGGGATTCATGACCCCTTGGCAGATGGGTAACACGGCTTGTGGGTAAAGATGCGCAACCTCTGCAGAGTGTAAAACTGGTATACTAGCCGTGCTCACGGTCATGAGCAGCTCGGACCCTCACATGATTAATTATGGAACTAAATTCAATTTGTCATATGCATTGCATCGCAGGTGAAGTTGTTACTTTTGTTCTACTATTTAATTGGGCTGGTATTTACTCATACTTAGTAACTGCTAATAAAATTTTGACCAACTTTAAAAGCAATGCTCAGCTCTAACCATCTTCTTTGGTAAGCCTTACACTTCACGTGAGCTCCCACTTTTGGCGAGTTCATGCACATTATTCCCCACAACTTGTTGAGCGATGAACGTATGTGAGCTCACTCTTGCTGTCTCACATACACCACAGGTCAAGACCAGGTACTGCAGGATGATGCTCATGGAGGATGCTGCGATGAGTTCGTGAGAGGTCTAGGTCGTCGTCTCCCAGTCAACTTTGGGTTGCTGGACCGATGTCTCCTTATAATGTAATTATTTATTTTGTATAGAACTCCTGTTATATATAAAGATGTGACATTCGATCCTGTGCCACTATACATCATATGTATGAGACTTGGTCCCAGCATACCTGGTGTTTATGTTAACCCCGGGTTTTGGACCCCTAAAATCCGGGTGTTACAGAAGTGGTATCAGAGCCAATGTTGACTGTAGGACGAAACCTAGATAGAACTGGACAACCATTGTCTACTTACCTTTGCTACTCTGATTCTTTTCTAAAAACTTCTCTTAATCTTTCTCATCTATTTCCGCTTTACTCTGATTATTCTTACCTTTTCTTTTCTAAAGACAAAAATGGATTTCACACTTTGAAATTCGTACCTAAAATGACTTTAGGAATAGGAGACCTAATCCTAGGAACAAAAACAAAACTATTTTTATAAGTGTCTATGTATTTGAATGTTGTTCTTATGATATCGGTCTGATTTGGATCTTTGATTGAGTGTGATGGGTTGTGGAGTAATGTCCACAATTACATCTGCATATACATAATGCTTATAAAAATAACTAGACAACCTAGATTATCCCCATTGGAACATATCTAGCTTAGGAGATTTATCTTATCCTAAAAAAAAATCTCATTCTAACCAATTCATCTTATCTTAAAAGATTCTCCCTTATCTTAATAGATCCATCTCATCTTAAAAGATACTCATCTTATCTTGAAAAGATTTTATCCTTATCCTAATGGATCTAACTGGCCTCAGAAGATTCTATCTTATCTTTATGGACCTGTCTTATCCTAATAAGCATACTTATCCACCCTAGTTTAACAACCATGATCTAATGCAAATTAATTAGATCTTATCTAGTCAAACTAGTCACACCAATCTAACCTAGATCTGATCAAATCTAAAGTGACTTATCAAACATGTTAGATAATACTGATGAAATAGTTTAGACTCTACCCCTATAGAACAGGTCTTAACTTAGTTCACCCTGCACTAAATTAAGAATGACAGATCAACTTGGCCATATGCAACTACCTTAACCATCTGATAGTTGCATAACCCCTCTGTTTTAACCTAACAGAGATTTTTAACATATCCTGATAAAATATATCCTACCCAGGAAGATCTATCTAACTTTAACTGGTCTCATCTAGTCATATCCAATTTAATCTAGATCTCATCTAATCTAATAGGATCCAATCTAAAGTGAGTCATTCAATAGATTAGTAGTACTAGTGAAATGGATTAGACCTCACTCCTATAAAAATGATTTAATCTAAATTGATGCCCTAGATTAACTTGACCATATACATATGCAACTACCTTACCCCTCCGATAGTTGCATAATCCCTCTGTGTTAACCTAATAGAGCTTCTGACCTACCTACACCATATACCCCATCCTATCTCAGAAGACTCTAACATATCCTAACAAGATATATCTTACCCTGATAAATCTATCTAACTTAAACTAGTCTAATCTAGATCATACCTAATTTAACATGGTCTAATCTAGTGTGAGTTACTTAATGCTGGTAGAAAGGATAAGGCCATACTCCTAAATCATTTAAGCCTAATTTGAAGACTTATATCAACTTGGCCATACACAACAACTCGATCTATATAACAAGTTACATAACTTACCCAATCAATAGAGTCTTAATGGATTGCATAATCTATCAACCACCACCTGACATCAAACCTTGTTGGGCCTACCCATCCCAAGCACCGACAACTATCTTAACCATATGTCCTTAACTCGGATGGCAACCCCAAGAAGAAAGACCAAAGAAGACCAACCACGTCAAAGAAGGATAAGTATCAACTCAAACCTTCGAAGATCAAGCTAGATCATCAGATGAATCAAGATACACAAATCTTGGATGGGGTCTTTTCTTATCCTACTCTTTCTTACCCAAACCTATGTATGCCCTAAAGACATCTTCTATCCTACATAATAAAGTGGACATACATATCATACCCATGCTCTCCTATCACTTACTAAAAAAAAAGAAAGGGACCCTTGATCTAGAAATTAAAAGCTAAATTGCAAACCAATCCTTTTTGTATTCCCTTTTCTTACAAATCTCGAGGGCGAGATTATTTTTAAGGGGGGTAGGGTTTGTAATACCCAAATTTGTAAATCATGGTAATGGAGATAATTCTCTTATTTGCTTTGTTCCAATTTAACTAATCATGTGAACAACCCCATTTAGAAATGATTAAATGACTAAATGTCAACTAAACAACATGTGCATCATATTGGAGTTTTGTTTGTTGTGCATATAATAATAATAGCAACACTATATACTAAAAAGAAAATTGAATTAGAACCCAAAAGGAGATTAGGGTTTGAAATAGGAAAAGGGAAATAATATATATAAGGCAAGAGAAGCAAAATAAATCTGTAAATAAATAAAATTTATCCATGCTATGTTCACATTGAATATTTAAATGAAGACAAATTCGCCACAAACTTTGGATTTAAATTGGAATTTAAATTTGAATTGAGTTGGATAATTGGAATGGGAAAATAGGAAAGAAAATAAAAAGAAAAAGAGAAAACCCTTACCTGGGCTGGAATACCTGACTTTGGCCCACCAGAACTATCCCACGTGCGCGCGGCCCAACTAGCCATTTCACTTGGTCGGCCCAGCCACCGCGCTCATCACCTGCACACTGACCTGTGGGGCTCGCGGGCCCACGAGGCAGTCTCACCTCCCTCCCGCGCGCCTGCCTCTCCTCTGCGCCGACAGGGCGGGCCCAGCTGTCAGTCTCGCCTTGCCCTCATACGCACTTTCGCTTTCTCACCGACAACGGGGCCCACTGGTCAGCTGGTTCTTCTCCCTGAAACCGAACTCCGCGCGCGGACTCCGTCCGTCCTTCCCCGTCAACCTCATCCCGAGCACGGCGGGCCAAGATCCGTGATCGTTCCGGTTGTTGCGCAACCCCTCAGTGCATATAAACATACCCCTGCGACCCTCCTCGGCCATGGGCGGACGGGTGCACAGGTGATTCGACGAAGAGAAGAGGGAAGAGATCCGCCGCACCCTTAATTCGCCGGCACTGCCCTTCTGCGCAAATGGGATGGCTCTGGGGCGTCGCAAGCATGCGGGGGATCTTCCCTGGGTTGGTGCGCAGCTCGGGGTGGCCGGTGGTCGGGGCAATTGCTCGTCGGAGCATAGCTTAGCCACTCACCCGTGCTTCGTCGTGGACCGAATCAACGGCTACATGCTCTATGGTACCATGCCTCTCCTCGTGTCCGCCATCCTCCCTACTTCGTGTTGCACCCGTTAATTGGCGGTTTTGGGCGTTGTGGCATTGGCTGTGGCCTCGCCGGCGTGTGCTCCGCCGTGCGGGCGCCGCCGCCGCTGCCTGGGAGAAACGCGAGAGGTATAAGGTAGGAGAAGGGCTCCTGGGTCGTTGATCACGATTTGTGCGGCTGTGATTAGAGCGCACGTACCCGTTCGCGCAAGTTGATCTGGATCGTTCGATTTCAGACGTGTGATCGAGATTTGGTTGGGGTGTTTTAAAATCTCGACCGCTAAGTTTTGATCCAGTGGCTTAGGATGTGTACCGGTTCACTTAAAACACGGATTCTAATCTGGGCCCTCGGTTCTGGATGGGCGGCTCAGATGAGCCTATACCCCTTCGGCCAGGCAACTTTGTAAATGAAACCCTGACCTTTCTAGGAATTAACCCGCAGTCCATGCGCCGGTGGTCTGGGTCTCAGTTTTTCTTACCCCGAGCCCCCTGACTTTTCTTATAATTGAGGCCCAGTCCAGTGAATAGGAAAATCATAGAAAATGATTTAGAAAATGATTTTTAGTGTTAAAATAAATCCAGAAACTTAATTAATTCATAACTAATTCATTTTAGCTCCAAATTGAGTCATTCCAATTCCTAAAATTTTGTAATAATATTCTCTACCATTTAGAATCACTGTTTTGACATGAACTCTGTCAGAAAATTTATTTATCATTTAATCATATTATAATCACCTTAAATCTTAGGAAATTCATAAGTTGAATTCTACAACTCCAAAATTAATAATTCTTTTTCCTGTGATCTTATTTTAATATGAAGATTATTAATATGTATTTTGGCATACATGTTTGGTGTAATGTTAATTTTGCCTATACACTGTTTGTTTGTATTGCTACGACTAGCAGTGAGGTCACGAGAATCTGAAGATCATCCTAGTACCTGGAATCTCAAGGCCCAGGCAAGTTGTGCCCTTGATCACTTCTTTTTACCCATTCATGTTCTAATTAATCATAATGATCTGCATAGGTTAATTTTGATGGGACCCAATAGGTTACCCTAGTTTGTCTATCTTTATACCTTGTTTACCACTGAACTTTCTGGGTAGTACTTGCTAGTGCTATATGTGGTTTTGGGTATGAAGATCACACTATTCATGATTATACTTTTGTTATCAGTTGTTATTTATGGTTCATGTTAAGATCATTATGTTAATTGGAACATGGAGAACCACCCGGGAAAACAGTGCTACCACAAGGGTGGAATGGGACGCCCTTGGCTGATTAATTAGGGAAGCTAGTGGAAGACTACCTTACCCGAAAGGGGCAAGGGCAGTAGGGGAGAGGTCAGTGTAGGGAGGCCCTCGGGAGGATTTTGCTGCGATGGCGGTCCTGCAAGGGATTCCTGCACTGGATCTTCCCATAAACTGTAGCGGGTTTTCGGAAGCTAGTGGAACTTTGTAAAGGCCTCGTAGTGTTACCCTGCCTCGCTTCCTTGGTAGAGGTGAATGGGATTCATGACCCCTTGGCAGATGGGTAACACGGCTTGTGGGTAAAGATGCGCAACCTCTGCAGAGTGTAAAACTGGTATACTAGCCGTGCTCACGGTCATGAGCAGCTCGGACCCTCACATGATTAATTATGGAACTAAATTCAATTTGTCATATGCATTGCATCGCAGGTGAAGTTGTTACTTTTGTTCTACTATTTAATTGGGCTGGTATTTACTCATACTTAGTAACTGCTAATAAAATTTTGACCAACTTTAAAAGCAATGCTCAGCTCTAACCATCTTCTTTGGTAAGCCTTACACTTCACGTGAGCTCCCACTTTTGGCGAGTTCATGCACATTATTCCCCACAACTTGTTGAGCCATGAACGTATGTGAGCTCACTCTTGCTGTCTCACATACACCACAGGTCAAGACCAGGTACTGCAGGATGATGCTCATGGAGGATGCTGCGATGAGTTCGTGAGAGGTCTAGGTCGTCGTCTCCCAGTCAACTTTGGGTTGCTGGACCGATGTCTCCTTATAATGTAATTATTTATTTTGTATAGAACTCCTGTTATATATAAAGATGTGACATTCGATCCTGTGCCACTATACATCATATGTATGAGACTTGGTCCCAGCATACCTGGTGTTTATGTTAACCCCGGGTTTTGGACCCCTAAAATCCGGGTGTTACAAATAGGAACCTTATCAGGGTTTTCTCTTGTTCCTCAGACAATTGAGATCCCAGCAGCACCTTCTGTTCTGCGATATCTTCGCATAAAAGCATGGGTTTCGGCTGATCGGCCGAAGCAGCCTTCTCCCTTCTGTATTTGTACTGCTCACAAGCTTCGGCTTCATCTATATTGTGGATTGCCTTTGAATCAGTCCAATTCCCTTCGGCCTTTCTGGCAGCTTCTTGACTCCCATGAATAGCAATAGGTCCCTGATCCGAAGGTATCTTCATGCAAAGATATGCTGGATGAAGAATTGCTTCGAAAGCATTGAGTGTTCCGCGACCAATGATAGCATTGTAGGGATACTCCATGTCGACAATGTCAAACACAACTTGCTTAGTTCTTGTATTGTTGACGAACCCGAAGGTCACTGGCATGGTAATCTTACCAAGCGCTACAATCTGTCTTCCTCCGAAGCCACAAAGAGGGTGTGTAGCATCACGAATCTTGTCTTCAGGCTCTTGCATTTGTCTGAAGGCCTTAGCAAATATAATATCCGCTACACTTCCTGTATCAACTAAAACATTGTGGACCAAAAATCCTTTGATCACACAAGAGATAACCATATCATCATTGTGTGGGTAATCCTTGAGCTGAAGATCCTCTTGAGAGAAGGTAATTGGGATGTGAGACCATCTTGACTTGATGAAGGGTCATTGTACCCCTACATGTTGTACTCTTCTTTGTGCCTCCTTCTTCTGTTTCTTATTAGTTGGCTCTGAGCATGAACCACCTGTTATCGGGAGAATCAGCTTCGGAGCCGAAGCTGTTCGAGCTTGGTTCTTGAACGAAGCCATCAGGTTAAAAAGTGGAAGTGAGTTCACCAGAGGTGGGCGCCAATGTTAGGGACTTGTTCTCAAATGCTATAGATTAAGAACAAGGCAACATAGAATGTTAGATATTAGAGCCCTTCGTCCGCTGAAGCATTATTTCCCTAAGGATTTAATGAGCTTCGGACGAAGGTTACGAAATAACATATCACTTCGTGATCAAAGATAAAATGATGCAAGATGAAATATAAAATACAAAATATTACAGAATAACAAGAATAAATAACATTATTTATTTATCTATTCATTTTATAATGTGAACTTGAATGTTAAAACATCATATTTAGGTACATTTATACCTTCGCCTTGGCAGAAATCAATAATTCCAGAATACTGCGTTAGCAAATACAGGATTCCGTGAACAATAAAGGAGTACTGTTCACCTATTTATAGGCACAGGACGCAGCCTGTAAGAAATTACAATCATGCCCCTTACAGAAGATCACAATTATAACTCAGACCCTTATGGACAAAAAGTCATTCCATCTTTAAGTCGGTTCGATCCTTCGTCTTTGGATACGCTATAGCGTCGAAACTTCTTGAGCGGTAGCTTCGGTATCACGTATAAACAGATTTGCCGAAGGTGTTTCTTCCTGTAGGACCTTCGGCGACGAAGCATGGTCCCAACAATACTCATGTAAGACTAGGCAACGTTTTTGCTCACGGACATTAGATGTGCCGCCATGGAGCTCATGCAATTTTAGCTAAATCTCATTAGCAGTTTTCAAGGTAAATACTTGATTAAAAATATCCATGCTAAGAGATTCATACAAGCAATTTTTGGCTCTAGCATTTAAATGAATTTCTTTTTCCTCACTCGTGGTGGGTTTCTCGGGATTCTTGAGGGGTTTCATCCCACCACGAGTGACTCTCCAAACACCTAGATCAACGGCCTCTAGGTAACAAGCCATTCTAGCACTATAATATGGGAAGTTAGTGCCGTCGAAGTGTGGTGGCCTATAGGTATCCATCCCTTCCTCTAAAAAGCGTCGGCTCTTTTAGCGGTGAAGCTAAAGTGTTTCAAATGAGCCAAACCGGGCTCTAATACCACTTGTAGGAAACGGGTGACCCCTAAGAGGGGGGTGAATTAGGACTTCTAAAACTTTTACTAAACTAGGCCACAATTAAATCCCTAGAGCAAAACCTATGCAAATAATCAAACTAGAATGTGCAAACTAGGTTTTGTCTAAGTGTTGCTATCTCTACCGCAAGGGCTAAGTTTCAATCTACACTAGATAAGTATGTATACAAGATTGAAACTTAAATGCTTAATATAAATGCAAAAACTTAAAGAGCAAAATAGAGAAGCAAACTCTCGTGAATGACGTCGTTATTTTTACCGAGGTATTCGGAACCACGCAAGGTCCCGACTAATCCTCGTTGGTGCCCCTACGCAAAGGGAAGCCCACGCGAGGGCCAAGCACCACGGTCGAGTAACTCCGTAGAGAGCCACGGGCCTTCTCTACACACAAGTGGTGCTCCGCTTCCGCCTCCACTCGGACGCTCCCCGCCGTCTCCACTATCAAGCTTCCGGTCGAAACGCTGCGGGCCTCGTTCCCTCCGGTACACGGTGGTGGCCGTGACACAAACGCGGTTGTCACGGTCTCGCAATACTCTCGCCCCACTCAGTACAATTACAACGGCTCACGCAAGAGCTGAGGGGTTGTGTGGTTTGTCTAAACTCACTCAACTAACTAGGGTTCACCTAGAGCAAGCGCTAAAGCGGTCTAACTAACCTAAGCACTTCGCAAAGCACCTACGCTAATCACCGAGTGATTCTATTAAGCACTTGGGTGTTTGAGCTCTTGGAAATATGCACTATATGCCTTGGTATGTTGCTTGGGCTCCCACACCTTTAAATGGCTGGTTAGGTGAAGTATATATAGGCCCCAACTCCAAAATAGCCGTTGGAGAAAAGCTGCAGTTCTCTGCGGCACACCGGACAGTCCGGTGATGCACCAGACAGCGCACTGTAGCCTGTCCGGTGTGCCTAGCCGTTGCTCTGTCAGAGCAGGTGACCGTTGGCGCCGCAAGCTTTTCCACACCGGACAGTCTGGTGCTCACACCGGACAGTCCGGTGGTCTTCTCTCCGGGTGCCACCTGGAACTAGCCGCTGGGCTAGAGTTCCCTGGTGCACCGGACAGTCCGGCGTGTGGGCACCAGACAGTCCGGTGTGCCACCGGACAGTCCGGTGCGCCTTCGCACAGACAGCCCGCAGCAGCACACTTGGACTTCTCTTGGATCTTCTTAATGTCTTCTTTTGAGGTGTTGCTTTCCTCAATTCCTTAGTCCAAGTACATCTTGCATCCTATGAACTACAAACACAAACACTAGAAAACTTATTCATTCACGAATTGTGTTGTTAATCAAACACCAAAACTCAATTAGCCAAATGGCCCGGGGTCCATTTTCCTTACAAGGTGGCGCTGCACAACACGGCCAAAGATCGAAGTTATATTGTACTGCTAAACACATGCATCTTGTTTGATCTCCATGTTCATTCCCTTTCTTAATTAAGAAGCACCTTGGAACTTGCAAGCTTTCAAATAAGAAAACTAGTGGTGCTGCAGTGCGTAGCAGGATTCGGTAAAAAATAAATAAATACGAGCAGTGATCTAGGATCTCTCTTTTAGCGGCTCCTTTATGTTACATGCCCTTGGGCAGTAGCGTAGAGTATTTTAAGGTAGCGTAGCAGGATCATATGATAGATATGTTGCGATGTTGGTTTAATGTGGTTGTTTGTGTTGGCACTGATTTTGTTGTGTTCGTTAATGATGTGGTCTCATGTTGCATGGTAGGTGGATGCGCTGTTGCACGCACTATCGGAATCCGCCTCTTTGTCGAGTGTCAAATGATTTGTCGAGTGTTTTCTTTCGGGCACTCGGCAAAGAAGCTCTTTGCCGCGTGCTAAAAAAATCCTCGGTAAAAAACACTCGGCAAAGAAACTCTTTACCGAATTTTTTATTTTTGACACTCGGCAAAGAGTTTTTTTGCCGAGTGTTTTTTTTACACAGCAAAGACTTTTTTGCCGAGTGTTTTTTAACAATAGGAAAAAACAATTTAAAAATCACATTTTGAAGCAGTAAATTAATTCAAATGAAACAATTTCAGCTACAAATTTGTATAACTCATCAAGATGTACAATTTATATTTTGATCATTTCTTCATATGATAAATAAAAATAAATTTGTTCATAAAACATATATCTCTCTCATAATTTGTGAAACTACAAGAGAGATGTATAAGATTTGTGAATAATATTAGAGCCATCATGTGGGATGAATAAATGACTAAACAACCAAAATAAACTTTGTAGATCTTGAGAAGTTATAGAATTTTGTAATTGGTAACTTTTTTGAAGTCATTTTGTCAACAAAAACTACGTCTGAATTTAAAAATTTTAAAATTTGAATTTTGAAATCGACCTCGAATGGAAAAACCACCAATATGAAAGTTGTAGGTCTTAAAAAGCTATGAAACTTTGTAGTTGACAATGTTTTGGTTTGAAATCATTTTGTCATGCAAAACTATGTTTAAATTTTAAAATTTTCAAAATACCTTGGATGGAAAACCCATCAAAATAAAAGTTGTAGGTCTGAAAATATAATGAAACTTTGTAATTGACAATTTTTTGATATGAAATTATCTTATCATAGAAAAATTCGTGTGAAGTTTTCAAATTTGAAATTTAAATTTTGTAAACAAGCTTGGATGTAGAAACTATCAAAATAGAAGTTGTAGATCTTAAAAAATTATGCAACTTTATAGTTGACAACATTTTCAATTGAATTAATTTAGTTGCTCAAATAATCAAATTACTCTCGGTTTGTTATAATACATGAGGAATGAAAACGTAATATGAACATAATTGATGTAGTAGTGTAGTGATAAAGTAGGTTATACGCACGAGAGAGGTTGCGGGTTCAAATCTCACCATTCATAGAATACATAAATTTGATTCAAAAGAATGGTGACAAATGATAGGGCGATGGTGTTAGTGCAATGGTGGTGCCACGGTTGGAGAGTTGTCCCTCTAATTTAAAAATATATTTTGCTATTTTTTGGGGTTTTTGTGATTTTTAATTTGTCGAGTGCTTTTCTTTGCCGAGTGCCCGAAAAAAGTACTCGACAAAGAACCATTTACCGATAAAAATTTTGTCGAGTGTAACACTCGACAAAGACTTTGCCGAGTGCAAAATTGCAAAGAAGGTGAGCCTGGTAGTGGCAAGTTTGTTTGTGAATAGGGTTTGGCGTGGAAGGAGGTAGACATCCGAAATATTAGAATAAATACGATATTTTAAAATAGGTACTATTAGTTTTATAGTGTTAATCTTTTTTTATGTTGTCAAAAAGCATATTATTAGAAATAGAACAAAACTTTGCATCGATTTATTCATTCATGCATTATTTGCTCCCTACGATAAAAATGTTGAGAAAAAAACATCTAAATATGAAACTGTATCTAAATTTTATATCTATCGTCCGAGAAGATGCTCGATAAAAATTCGAGGTTTACTTTTTATGAATCTTAATAAGCTTAATTTTTTTAAAAAAAAATTGAGAATACAAAAATTTATATTGTATATTCTATAGGTAATTATTCACTATCCACGTGTTCAACAGCCGAAATGAGTACCGTCTTCATCCGTAGCTTTCTGCTGGAGAACGCATGCACACCGCAACCACCAAAGTGCTCCGTGTGTGGCATGTGATCAAGGAAGGAGTGTGTGCACAATCTGACCTGTTCATGGCCCTACCTAGCCTGCATTATTTATATATGTGACATGACATACGGCGTGCCAGTTTGGTGACAATACACGTTCTGGGAGCGGCTTTGGTAGGTATACATATGAAATCAATTTTGCTGCTATTCTCCTCTCTCTTTTTTTCCCCTCCTAAATATGGGCCGGGCACGCATGTATGTACATTCAAATTCAATATACTTTCTGTAGCTAGCGCCCATCTATCCTGTAGCTCATCTTCGTAAATATAATTTCAGCTTGTAAGTATATATTTCCGTAGCAGTTTGACTTTCTTACGGTAGGCTTCAGAGAGCATATGGTCTATAGTACGTCGTCATACGTTTTTTGACAGGTTTACATTTATGGTCTATACGTCATGAAGCACGGGGACAAGTTTTTCGTTCGTCCCCCTGTGCTGCTGCTGCGGAGCGGCGTTGACCATGCGCGCTCTCCGTGGCCCTCCCGAAATGGAACGGACAGAGGGCAAGCATGTCCAGTTAAAATATATAATCCGGGAGCTCCAAACCCAAGACAGGGGAACCGAACCCATCTGCCAGGCACTGATTGATTGGCCGTGGCCCTCAGCCCTGCTGGCTGTTTGTCCCCGGTCTGCAGTGGCGCGATCCCTGCAATGATCGCCTAGAGTTTGATTGGTGTTTCTGTATGAACAGGCTTGTCTTTTCTTTCGAAATGAGATGACAGGCAGTGGAGTGACTGAACCATAATACTATCTATCTCCAGCAGATCTCATATTCTATTTCAGATTTTACTGTGCAATCCCACGTTCTACGCTACCCGCTAGAGACAGACTAACTCTCACTAGTCTGTAGAAAATAAAGACAACTATTATAATGCCTAGTACCGGCCACCGCTGAGTACTGAGACCAACTCCAGCAACACTCCGCATGTGGCTCCGTATCCCTATTTTGCGCAGCGAAGCACACTATTCATCAGTCCAGCAGTCTCCGCATCCCTCTCCGTAAAACGCACGGCCTGTACCCGCACTCCCCTTTTCCACGCTTTCTCTCTCCTCTCCGCAGCTCTCTGCACGCGCGCGCGGCTGCTCGCGGGCCCCAGGTGTCATAGACTGCATGCGGAGTGTAAATACGGAGTCTGCTGGAAACGGAGACGGATACGGAGAGGAGAGAGAAACTGTCGCCCGCGCGTTTTACGGATACGGAGAGGAAGTCTGCTGGAGTTGGTCTGAGGCCATCAATCTTTGATGCGTTTTAAAACAGTGAATGAAGTGAAGTTTGAAATACCAAATAAGACCAAGAATGTGATAGAAGAGGTGCTGGATAGCAAGGACACGTGTTGAGCTAGCTGACAATGCTTTCTATACTTCCTTTTGCCCTTTGCGGCTTGCATGACTTTATTTATCTACTTGATGACATTGCATTGTATTTTGGAAAACGATGTGCTTTTTTTAACTTTAGGATCTTGTATTTTTAATTTTTTTTTTGTTAACAGAGAGCGGTCTTTGAATTATTTTACATGGATAAAAGCACTTGTCCGAAACCAGTGAGCTATCATGGTTGACAAATTGACAAGGGGTTTTTGTAGCATTTTTTTTTAAAAAAAAACATGCTCACGAGTTCTATCGTGCTCATAATCTTCTTCTTTTTTCTTCATTGTGGCTAACGTGGTGAGTATCGTTGGCACGATAAATTACTAACTATTTCAGGAGAGAAGGATTCCATTTAGGAGTTGACCATATTGGGTGGCTGTAGTACGGAGGCAGAGAGATACCTTTGGCTGGCTAAACATACGAGAGGTCGTAGAAGATGCAGAATCCTCATTATGGCCGCCCATCTTTCGTGGCCTCCAAAGGCTAAACTGGCTCCCGCGCGGCTAATGATAATAACAACCTGACAGACTATAAGACCGACTCTAGCAGATTATTCAAAGTTTATTTATATACACTGTTTTTTACTGTCGCTATAAATAAATAATAGCAACACAAGACAGTGAGGTCGCCGCAGTCGGTGAAATCGTGCAGCTGGTAGAAGAAGGCAGAGACGTTGTTTAGTTGGTCACATTATCCGTTGGTAGAATCTACGTATTCAAATTCAAATTCTCCATTTAGATCCTGTTTGGTTCCTTTAGTTTAAGGATTAAAGTTTAGTCCCTATTCTATTTGGTTGTGGGACTAAAAGTATTCAGATCACATTAAATAAATTATAAAAATACCAAAATACCCTTAGTATTCTCCGACAATTAGTGCAACTAAAATAAATGAGGGTCAAAAAGTAAAATTAATATGGCTTAGTCATTTTTAGTCGTCCCTTGAGGGTCTAGAGAATAAAACAGTTTAATCTCTATTTTAGTCCTACCGTTTGGTAATTTAGAGACTAAAATGAAGGAACTAATATTTAGTACATCAAACCAAACGGGCCTTAATGCATATGCTTGCATTTTTTTTAATATAACAATAACATTATTTTTGTAATAGATGATATACATGTGGACAACGAGATATTTATAGATAATTCCATCAATCTCGAGATCTAGTAGTTTGTTTATATTAAATATGCTCATAATGGTTTTTAATGGACTTACCCTTAAAGCAAAATTTAGCAAAAAAAAAAATTTATTAGACGACAAGATGCAATGGGAGCAACTCTAGGTTTCTTATAATTAATTTTCTTAATCAATAGATTTAGAGAGTTGACAAAATTATCAGCAGCCTCAAATTATATCTCTCTTCAATATATAGTTTTTTTATATGAGCTTTCTAAACAAGCTTGTATTAGAAACCCTAAACTATTTCTATTCAAACAAACTTTTTTTTGATAATTTTTGTATGTTTTAGTGCTTACCTAGAATTCTTTATTTTCTTAATTTACTTATGTGTCCAACTTACTCTGATCTCCTAAGAAAAGCACTAGAGCGGGAGCGAACACCGAGTTTCTCTCAACCATAGAAACTTAAGGCTATCTTCAGCAGATCCCTTATTTTATTCTTTATCTTATTCCCTATTTAAAACTTCTCTCTATACCGCATCCTCTATTTTACACACTCTACTTGAGACGAAGACAATATTTGACATTTTTTTATTTTTTAAAAATCTCTATTACCAAACTGCTAGAAAGAATTTTTATATAAAAAATTAAAACAAGGCTAGTTTGATAAAACTCTTCAAGATGCTCTAAGCCATGATATTTTATTTGAGCAACAAACAACCACCGATGAAACAAATGTAATATGTCGTCTATGGAACCCACAAAAAGCTTGGAGAAGGCCTTCAGATCATACATAGGTTAGGGACTGGGCAGAGCTATATCAACCATACAAATCCATCATGGAGCAACTCCACAAAATCTATGGATTCAGCTTTAGATTCATTGATTTTGTTGAGCACTTCAAGGGTGCTATAAAAACCACTACAGGCAGCTGACTGGGGGAGGCTGCTAGCCTATCTTTAGATAGGTTTCTTTCCCATGTATGTCACTTTTAGTGCATATTTATGTTCATTGATTATGATATTAACTGATCTGGAAGAGATGATAATTGGTTTGAAGAGTTGATCGATGCAACTAGCACAGACCGATCCGAGTTTTTCGGACAAAATTTAATGTTTCACTAATTTTTGTGCATTTGCACAGCGATACACCCGTTAATGAAGTCGTATTATGGAGGAACGATCACAATAGCAGCACACCTCTTGGCGCCTTGTGTGTCAGCTGTAAGGCGACCCCCGATCGGTTCACGTGATGATAAGTAGATATACTAGTGTGTAGTGTACTCATTTGTTATACTTAGAGCTGAACCAGTAATAAACACTTGGGATGAAAGTAGATCCATAGTGGAGCTCCTATATAGTACTCCATCTACGAAAAATGCAATTCTCATATTTCTATCAATCAAATGCTTTTTAAATTTAACCAAACTTATACAAAAAGTAATGAAAATTTCTGATACAAAGTAAATATGATTGGGTTAATTATAAAATATAATTTTGTAATAAACCAATTTGAAGACCTAAATTTGAGTATAATTTATTGTAAACTTGGTCAAGTTTGAACTACATTAATAGGTACAAATACTATAGTTACGTTCTTTGGTGGAGGGTAGGGATAACAGATTGGGTGTAGTGTACGCGAACCTGTCCCCAAACCCACTATCGAAATTCGATTCGCCCTCGAACCATGGTGCGGGTTAAAAATTGCCCCCGTCCCTGAACCCAACAGGCTCCCCAAAACCCATAGGGAGCTACGAGCCTGGGATGGAAAGAGGGGCAGAGGGTATGGGCGCCCACCATTAAGCTATTGCGGGCTCTATGGCTAGGTGGTGCAAGGGATCTTGCTCATGGCAGTGTGGACAACTTCGGTCCATCGTCTCCGTGTTTGGATCTAACGTCGCACTAGGGCGGGAGAGCTAGGGAGTAGGGCTACAACGGCGTTCCGCATGCGCCTTGGCCTCCACGATGGCCCCGAAGAATCCACTGGTGAGCTAGGACGGGGAGAGGGGCAAAAGGCTAACACTGTCCGCAGCGCCTGCTGCGTGAGGCCCCCTCCCCTTGCCATGTAGCATGCTTGGCGGCTACAGGGCGCCCGCCATGGCCACAGTGGCGCCCCTTCCAGGCACCCTACGTGGAGGTCTGCTTCTCTCTCCCCCTCGTTCTGGCGTGCGTGCGGCTGCCCTCCTATTACTGTTCATGTGGGCCCACTTCCTATTGTTAGTAGATGAAAAATTTATAGTAGATGAAAAGTATGTATAGAAAATGATATTTTATAGTTGTAGTGGGGTATAGGGGGAGTATTTAGGGGGAACCACTGCGGGAGATGAAAAAGTAGAGGATAAACTGTTGACGATGTGACCCAAAAAAGTAATATATGGGGAGAAATTTAGAGGGAACCGCTGCGAATAGTCTAAGGGTGCCCACTGGTCATCGCGAGCGCGCTAGGGAGGGGGAATAGGGTCGTGATGCGCATGCCACGTGTGCTTTGGCCTCTACGACGTCTCTGAATAATCTAGTGGGGATATGGGACAGGGAGAGAGGTAGAGGCCGCCCACCACGAGCACGATGAGAGGGGGAGCCACAGAGTAGGGCCGCAATGGCGTGTTGCACGTACCTTGCTTCCAGGACGGCTTCCGAGACGCTCACTGCTTCACCGGACGTGGGGGCATGGTGCGCGGTGCACCTAGTTGCCCAGACCGACCTGGACAGGGAGGAAAGCTACAGGCATGGTGCTGGACGATAGGGGCCACGTGAGCAGATTGAGGGAAGCCGGGGTGGGGCGCGGAGCAGGGGAGAGGAACCCGTGGTAACACTTAAAACTCGTCCTGCACCTGATACTTCTCGAGTCCTCAAACCTGTAGACCCACGGGGGAAACTAGACCACCCCTGCCCCCAGTGGGTTTGAAAACCAGCGGGGACCCACCCTGAGCCTGCCTCGGTGCCAATCCTAGTGGAGGAGCAAATAGATGTCTTGATGGATCTTGTGATCTGAATTTGTTTTTAAGAGTTGGATCTTTGAAATTGTTCGTCCTTCGGTGAACCTAATCCACATGTAAAATCATCACGACACTAAAGTTTAGTCGCTGCAACATCAAATGTTTAAATGATAATTACAAGCATTTGATGTAGTCTAATTATAAAATAATTACATATATATAAAAACTAAAAGACAAGACGAATTTATTAAACCTTATTAAACCTATATTTAATATTTATAATTGATATTCAAACATTATGTTGAGCACCAAAAAAGGATGGCCAGATGGTACACGGTCTGCACTGGTGGTGCAGACGGTCCACACGCACAGAATCAGTTAGGGTTCCGAGTTTCTTGCGGGATTTATTAGCTAAAACCGCGGATTTAGCTCCCTATATATATATATATATATAGAGAGAGAGAGAGGACTACGATCGATTAATGATCAACAATCGAATCAATAATCAATACATTTCTCATTTTACCTTGTACATTAGGAGTAGTTCTAGTTTAGCCCTCCTCCATCCCAAATTCTCCATTTCTCTTCGGCTCTATGTCGATTAGAGGTGTCTAGGATGGCCTGCCGACCATAGACAAGGCCTAGGACCTCTCCTCCCCGACGGGGTCCCTCCCGAGAGCGAGATCCAGGCAATGCCGACGAACTCCGCCACCCCCTACTCTCGCGCGGACCATCCGGCCACCAGGTGTGGACCGTCTAGCCTGTCAGGTAGGAACCTGAACCCTGCGCTAAGTCGCGGATTATCTAGCCCCTGGCCACGGACCATCCGTGCCTCCGCAGAAAGCACCGCCGCCGATTCTCACCGCAGTGATTGGCGCCCAGATCGATGCCAACACACTTTTTGTCGACTCTGCTAGGGAATTCGCATATAGATCTATCAGATCTGCCTTAAATGGCCGGTTTAAAAGATAGCTTTGATGTTTCCACTAGCAATATCATAGAGCCAACTTGGGAAACCTTGTGGGCTAAAGAATAGCTTGAATTCGAGGAGCGTCAGGATCAGCTGATTAAGGAAGCAAAGGCGAAATTCCTGGCCAACTTCAAAGTGGACAGGAACAACAAAGTCATTCGACAACGGGTGATAGATCTAGCTTCGCTCTAACCTACTACGGCTACCCCCGAGGTAAGCGACACAAACGAGCCCCAATCCCTTAAAGGTTATATAAATGAATAGCGAGACCAAATGCAAAATATTATAGGGGGTATGCAAAATGATTATAGAAGGCTAGTACGTGCGTTTGATAAATCTACTATCGCAAATTTTCCTTCGCACGAGATTGAATTAGGGGAAAATACACGCGATTCATCAGCTACAGGTTATCACGACCAGTCACAAACCCTTTATGGGATGCCGATAGACACATACCATTGGCAACCACAGCCTCCTACGCACATTGGCGATAAATTCGGCGACCTGCGCATGTTCGAACCGTCCGCACGTGAGTGCGGACTGTCCGAGGCAGCTACAGTCGGTCCCATTATTTATGAATCACCAAGACATGCGCCCGAGCCACCACGTACTGCATAAACCCTAAACTACCCAGTCGGACAGTCCGCATACAGTGACGGACAGCCCGCATACAACAACGGACAGTCCGATCATATGGCCGGACAGTCCACGCACGCAGCCGGATGGTCTGCATATCTAACCGGATGGTCCGTCATAGAGTTTGCTGAGGGGGATTGTTATCCAAATCCGCATCCGTCTCAACTAAACTTCCTATCGCGCTATACAATGCACCAGCACCATAGTATAGCATCCCAAACCTATAGGGGTGAGTACTTTCTGGCCCCTCCTAGAAGCCTAGAAAGGAATGGCCAGTCCTATGAGCCGCATAGGGCAAGTAGTAATGCGCCACAAAACTCAAACCAATGGGGGGAAGACAACATACTAATAGCCAAACAACCTCACCCTTGTTAGACCAGAGAGGTGGTGGTCTCCCATCGGATGCCATTATATAGTATGGGAAGAAATAGTCGGGGCATTCCGAGATAAGCTTGGAGTTAGCATGGTCCCTGGAGACAGTCATATCAGAGGCCTTATGATAGCCAATTTGACCACCACCCATACTCACATGGAATTAGGATACCCGAATTCGCAAAGTTTTCGGGGTGACCAAGGAAAAAGCACGCGCGGACACATAGGCCAATTCTTATCACAATTAAGAGAATTGGCTGACATAGAGGCATTCCGTGTCTGTTTATTTTCTTTATCTTTAACTGTGACTATATTCGCATGGTATGCCACACTCCCTCCTAACTCTATTTTATCGTGGGGAGATTTAGAACATAAATTTTATGATCATTTCTTCTCTAGTGATTATGAGCTAGATTTAGTAGACCTAGTGGCCCTAAGACAAGGGAAGGATGAATCGGTTAATGAGTACATCCAGAGATTCCGGGATACAAGAAACTGATGTTTTCAAATTCAGTTGGTAGAAAAATAGCTAGCGGGGTTAGCCTTTAATGGATTGCGCTATTATTTAAAAGAAAGATTAGAAGGCATCCAATTTTTTACGCTAGCACAATTACATCAGAGATCTTTGACTTGTGAAAGCCAAAGCAAAGAAACTACCAAAACAATTTGTCACAACATCCACATAGTAGAATGTGACCAGAGTAGCCCGGACGATGAACCAAAAGAGGTTTACGCTGCCAAAACGGTTTGGCCTAAGCAGGCCAAATCTTTGGCTTGTTCCTCCTTGCAGCCAGTTCAAAAGAAATGGCAAGAGGAGAAGTTTACATTTAATGTTGGCAAATATGATAATATATTCAATGAATTAATCAAAATGGCAACATTAAAATTGAAAGTCGCCTAGAGGGGGGGTGAATAGGCGGAATCTGAAATTTATAAACTTTAAGCACAACTACAAGCCGGGGTTAGCGTTAGAAATAAAATCGAGTCCGAAAGAGAGGGTGAAAACAAATCACAAGCAAATGAAGAGTATGACATGGTGATTTGTTTTACCGAGGTTCGGTTCTTGCAAACCTACTCCCCGTTGAGGTGGTCACAAAGACCGGGTCTCTTTCAACCCTTTCCCTCTCTCAAACGGTCACCTAGACCGAGTGTGCTTCTCTTCTCAATCAATCGAGACACTTAGTCCCCACAAGGACCACCACACAATTGGTGTCTCTTGCCTTGATTACAATTGACTTGGGAACAAGAAAGAAGGAAGAAGAAAAGCGATCCAAGCGCAAGAGCTCAAAAGAACACGACAAAACTCTCTCTTCTAGTCACTATTGCTTTGAGTGGAATTGGGACTTAGAGAGATTTTGATTCACTCTAATTGTGTCTTGTATTGAATGTTATAGCTCTTGTATTGAATGTGTTGGCTGAAAACATGGATGCCTTGAAGTGTGGTGGTTGGGGGGTATTTATAGCCCCACCCACCAAAATGGCCGTTGGGGAACTCTTCTGTCGACGGGCGCACCGGACAGTCCGGTGCGCCACCGGACACTGTCCAGTGCGCCATCCACGTCACCCAACCATTAGGGTTCGACCGTTGGAGCTCTGACGTGTGGGGCCACCGGACAGTCCGGTGGTGCACCTGACAGGTCCTGTTCACTGTCCGGTGCGCCTTCTGGCGCTTGCTCTAACATCTGCGCGCGCAGTTGCACTATTCACTGTTCACTGTAGACTTTTGCAGACGATCGTTAGCGCAGTTAGTTGTTGCTCCGCTGGCACACCGGATAGTCCGGTGCTACACCGGATAGTTCGGTGAATTATAGCGGAGAGCATTTTCCAGAAACCCAAAGCTGAGGAGTTCAGAGTGAAATCTCCCTGGTGCACCGGACACTGTCCGGTGGCACACCGGACAGTTCTGTGCGCCAGACCAGGGCAGCCTTCGGTTGGTTTTGCTCCTTTGTATTTGAACCCTTTCTTGGACTTTTTATTGGTTTGTGTCGAACCTTTGGCACCTGTAGAACTCATAGTCTAGAGCAAACTAGTTAGTCCAATTATTTGTGTTGGGTAATTCAACCACAAAACCCATATAGGAAAAGGTTTGACCCTATTTCCCTTTCAAAAATAATCATATTATTCCACTCGTCGACGAACAAAAACATCGTGCATACTGTAAGTGGCATAACTTATTTTCTTATGCCACTAATGATTGTAATGTATTTCGATGTCAGATTCAATCGGCCATTAACGAGTGATGATTGAAATTTTAGGAAATGCAAATGAACACGGAGCCCTTCCCAATAAACATGATCAACTTCGATGGCAAAAAAGTCCTGATTTGGCTAGATGCGGTTGATAAGGGCAAAGGCAAGGTGGTCATCATAGGTAATGCGCAAGAGACCTATGAAATTACTAAAAACTCTTGCAGGAAAGTGGTGATAGAAAGAACTCCTGATGGAGGGGAGACTCTGAAAGTTACCATCACTACCTCCAACATCGGGGGGTAGGCACAGGCGGGTAACTAGGCATGGGCACCTGTTCTACGCATCGCGGATGGTCTAACGTACAGACACGGACGATCCGGGACATCACCGGACAGTCTGGATCATTCCAGCGGACGGTCCGACAACACTTAGGAATCACAGCAGCCACGTATCTTCAAACCATAATGACTAGACATAGGTACGTGGAAAACTAACACGTTCAAGGAAGCGGGGTGACTGATGAAATCCAGCCCGACCTTCGATCAATTATTATCTAAATATGTGAAAAAGAAGGTCGATCCAAGTGATCGGCCACCAAAGCGACCTCGCTCGCCCACTCAAGGGCGACAGCAGGTAAGACCGATTGGACTGCCTTACCAATCAGAAAGAAGGATAGGTCATAATGTCCAATGCGACCTAACGTACCTACATGAACACCTCCATACGCACACGTGCCATATTATTATGTGTACATACCACCACCGCCATATATCTCGAATCAAATGTGGGGTATGCCACCATATCCATTTGGGATACCACAATACCCTGCTTGGGGGGCACCCCAATCATCCATTTTTGACAGGTTGGCACCTCTCGTACAAGACCGATTGAGTGTCCCTCAATCCGGTCACCAGGCACAGGCCCAACAAGATTGTCGGACCACTCGGCCGCAAAGGTCGACCAATCCGTAGGGGGCATATATCTATAGCCTCCAAGAGGACGATAGAACGGGACGTCATCAAAATAGGTACAACAGATATCATTGTAAAAATAATGAAGGGTCGATGATTTTTGGTAAATCGGTCAATACAAGCAAAAAGAAGATATGGCTGCCAGTAAAACAACCGACCTAAAATACTCCATGCCCCAATGGTGCCCATCGGGATTGATGCGGTAACAAAAGAAAAAATTGCAGTGCCTAAGAGCAAAGGAGAGCTAGGAAAAAGTAGAAGAAAAAATATTTAATGCTACACATCCACAGTACCCACCACCATAAAAGAGGTGGAGGCCAAAAGCCTTTGAAATAAATCAAACGGGCACGGAGGACAAGACAACAGGTCCGTAGCTCCCTGCAGGTAAGGCGGACAGTCTAGCTACTAAAGCCGGACCGTCTATGGATGTCGCGGACCGTCCGACCCTCGAGTCTGGACCGTCCACCCTGCGCCAGAACACGTCCAACGATGCGCCAACACTTATGGAGGAGGACGACCTGCTGAGAGAGGACTTGGTCCACTACAGTGCTACGCCAGAACACTCAGGTATGGACGTAAATGTTATTATGTTCTCTGCCGATTGTACTATTCTCGGTGACAATGAACCTATCGTCGCTCAATTTGATTTTGGCCCTAAAGATGCCGCCTTCACTAAGCCAAAAGATTCAGTCAACCATTTAAAGCCGCTCTTCGTGTGCAGTCATATTGATGGAATACCGATTGCTAAGATGTTGGTAGATGGAGGGGCGACTGTAAAGCGAGATGACGAATTGGTTAAGACCAATATGACGCTCAGTGGTGTTGGGACTGACAGTTCGATCAAAGCTAAGGGAGTCACGTCCGTTGAATTAACCATCAGGACCAAGACCCTTGATGTCTCGTTCTTCATCGCTGATGTAGAAGGAAATTATAGTCCAATCTTGGGCAGAGATTGGATTCATGTTAATCAATGTGTACCTTCGACTTTACATCAGATGTTGCTATAATGGGTAGGCGATAGTGTAGAACAAGTATATGCTAATGCATCAGCCTGTATTGCTGTGGCCGATGCCCCTATACTTTGGACCTATGAGACTGCTACATGTCTCACATGAGTAGATTTTTCTGATTATTAGTTCATAAAAAAAGTTTCATTCCTGTAATGCTAGAGCCGAATGGAGAATCGGCTGAATCCTAAATAAAGTTTAAATGATGAGTACACCCATAAGGAACATGTCCTAGGTCGCGGACAGTCCGGCCCATGAGGCCGGATGGTCCAGTCTTTCACAGAATAGTTTGGCCCTTGAGGCCGGGCAGCCGTTGGAGCATGGACCCGGTGTCGTAGACGGTCCAGCCTTTGAGACCGGATGGTCTGCAGTGACGCAGAGACCGCCTAATTCTTCTGAGGGAGGCATAATAGAGGAATTCAGGGATCTCAACAAGTTAGGACAGGGGTTTACATTGGTCGATCCTTTGGAGGAGATCGACATAGGAGATGGTAAAACTCCAATGCCAACTTTTGTAAATAAGACGCTAGAGACCAATCCTAGAGATGAAATGATCGGTCTATTAAAAGAATATTCTGATTGCTTTGCTTGGAATTACACTAAGATGCTAGGATTAAGATGAGAGATAGTAGAGCTTCGGTTGTCTATTAAGTCTGGTTTCATACCTTTCAAGCAGAAACCCAGAACATTTCGTCCAGACTTACTCCCATGAATAAAGGACGAAATTGATCGGCTCCTAGAAGTTAATTTTATTAGACCTTGCAGATACGCAGAGTGGGTCTTTAATATTGTGCTGGTGAAAAAGAAAGAATCAAATAAACTCAGAGTATGCATTGATTTCCACAATTTAAATAGAGCCACTCCTAAATATGAATATCCTATGCCTATAGCTGACACGTTGATTAATAATGCGCCAGGAAATAGAATTATTAGCTTTCTTGATGGTAATGCGGATATAATTAGATTTTCATGGCCGAAGATGCGTCTAAAATGGCCTTTATATGTCTAGGCTTTATTGGTTTATTTGAGTGAGTTGTCATGAAATTTGGTCTAAAAAAATGCTGGCGCTACTTATCAGAGGGTTATGAACTTGATCTTTCACGAGCTATTGGGAAGCACTGTGGAAGTTTATGTTGATGATATTGTAGTCAAATCGGCTGAGTTTAGTTCTCATATAGCTTATTTGCGCAAAGCCTTTGATAAAATGTGTCGGTACGGTCTAAAGATGAACCCACACAAATGTGCTTTCGGAGTGTCGGCTGGTAAGTTCTTAGGATTTATCATTCAAGAACATGGTACAGAGATAGACCGTAACCGAATTAAATTCATTCGGAATGTGGGGCCTCCGGCCTGTAAGCTTGAAATACAGAAGTTTCTCGGCAAGGTAAATTATTTACGAAGGTTTATTTCTAACCTAGCCGGAAAGATTGATGCCTTTACTCCTATCCTTCGGCTTAAAAATGATGTCGAATTCACCTGGGGTGCAGAACAACAGGAAGCATCTGATCTCATTAGAAAATATTTGTCTTTGGCTCCTGTGTTAAATGTGCCACAGGTAGGAGTGTCGTTTAGATTGTACATTGCAGCTGAAGATAAAGTTATTGGAGCTATTCTGACACAAGAGACTGAAGGAAAGGAGCATGTGGTAACCTACCTAAGTCGGAGGCTGGTGGATGTTGAAACAAGGTACACTTTCATTGAGAAGTTATGTCTATGCCTGTTTTATGCATGCACCAAATGTAGGTGTTATTTATTATCTAGTCATTGCATTGTTTCTGGTTAAACCGATGTGATCAAATACATGTTGCAAAGCCCGACCATGAGTGGTAGGATTGGTAAATGGGCTTATGCACTTATAGAATATGACTTGGCCTATGAACCATTGAAATCTATGAATGGCCAGGTCGTAACAGATTTTATTGTAGAACATCAGATTGATGATACCCATGAACTAGACGTATCATATCTCACTGTTACTCCCTAGATTTTGTATTTTGATGGATCGGTTTGCAATGAAGGACAAGGAATTGACATCATGCTTGTTTCACCAAGTAACGCATCCTTCAACTTTTCTAGCCGATTAAAAACTTATTGCACTAACAACCAAGCTGAATATGTGGCCCTCTTATTTGGCTTGGAGCTTCTAAATTGTATAGGAGTAAAACATGTGAACGCATTTGGTGATTCTCAGCTGGTTGTCCAGCAGATATTAGAAGAGTATCAATGCTTAGATGGTACTCTAAATAGCTACCTTGACAAATGTTGGGACATAATTCATTCTTTTGACGAATTCAACATTCGGCATATATCTAGGATTGAGAATTGCAGAACTAACAATTTGGCGCAGGATGCATCAGGTTATCAGATAAAGAGAGGGAAATTTCACAACACCAAAAATATGATAACAGATTCTAGGAAAGTTCTCCTGATTGATTCGCCTGATAACGAAGCCGATGCAATTGATTGGAGAACACCCATAATAATTACCTACGATATCCTAGTGTTAGGACAGATAGGCACGTTCGACGTACAGCTTTCAAGTATTTTTTAATGGGTGATGAATTCTACCGCTGAACGGTCAACGACGTCCTACTTAAATGCTTTGGCCCAGGTGATGCTATATTAGCCAAGGCACAAGTACATGAGGGGATTTGTGCTACCCATCAATCGGCTCCAAAGATGAAGTGGTTATTTGAAAGGGAAATATGCCCTTGGGCAATTTCTATAAGTATTTTGGTGATTAGATGCCCAACACATATTCTTTAAGTCCTAATGTGCCAAAGATTGAAAAGTGCAAATCAAGGCATGAGGTATGTTTCTAGACTTAGTACATTTGTTTTTGAATACTAATGAGGTTATCTAAGTGCTAGAAACAATGCTGAAGAAAAGAGAATCGAATTGAAAAATACTTGGTTGTGTGCAGCTATAATACCCTAAAAACCAAACCATGTTTAAAATCCTAATATGGTGTGTCCTACTGATGATCGGAGACCGTAGATGCATAGATATTGTCGAGACAATTTCGATCGACTACTAGTTTGCCTTGTTTGGAGTCTGAATGAGTTTTTCAAGTGTCGGTCGATCTGAGCCATTGGATATTAGGATTGGGGGAGTTTTCTTCTATTTATACCTCCCTAACCCTAGCAGCCACGTCCTCCCACCCTAGCAGCCATCCCCTTTTGTGCCTTGCCCCAAGAGAAGAGAGGAAGAACAAGGGAGAGAAGAGAGGGAAGATTAGGGCACGCAGTCGCCTGTCGTCGTCATCGTTCCTCTTCAAGAATTGGTTGGATTTCCTTTCCTCTCTCCATTGTCCCCACTTGATGGATGTTTTACT
Source organism: Zea luxurians (assembly GCA_029449295.1). Taxonomy (NCBI): domain Eukaryota; kingdom Viridiplantae; phylum Streptophyta; class Magnoliopsida; order Poales; family Poaceae; genus Zea; species Zea luxurians. The sequence continues at coordinate 69,920,663 of JAOPSE010000012.1, forward strand.
TTGTTTTGGATGAGTTTTAGGCCCTGCAATTAGCCCTTTATGTTGGATTAGATGGGGATTAGATTTTTGATCTCGAAATTAGTCTCTGTAGAATGATAGATTCGATAGTTTTTGTTCATGCCAGTTTTTCGTGGTCTTAGAGGCCTCAAAAAAATAAAAAGTCTATTTATGAGTTGTAGATAATTTTGATATCTTTCTGTGGCCGCAAAGAACACCTCAATCGGACATCAGGTTAGAGAGTAATTGCAGTTTGATTATAACAGTTTTCCAGTCTCATAATTCTGTTTAGAATCTGTTCTCATGAGATTTAGACAATTCTATCAACAGAATTGAACTTTTGGTTAGTAAGAGAAGTTGTAGATAATTTCATAAGCTTTCCAGATTGATAAAGAGTGTATTCATATGAATTTTGAAACTCCAGTTATGTTTGTTTTACTGTGGCTATTCCTGTTTGCCTGGCAAAAACCGAGCAGGTCTGTTCACTGGTGGGTTTCATATAGTACATTGCCGAATTGGCTCCTCCAACTATGGAGACTTTTGTACAGGGATAAATGGTCTTACAGCCAGAAAAATTTCATAATTTTTGGTTGAGTAGTTTGGGAGATATCGAATTTTGAATTTAACTATGCTGCTGTCTGAAACAGATTCAGTCAGTTATCTTGTCGGATGTTTTAGAACTTATAGATGGCAAAATTTAATTATCCACTGAATACCGAAGTTGTAGAGTATTTTGTGCAGATACTCCTAGAGTATTTGTTTGATATCACTACTGTTATAATTTTAAAGATACAAAATTAACAAACAGCGCTGCTGCTGTTTGACATGTGGTTCAGGGTGGGAGTCTTTTCACCAGGTCTTGGTTTCAAGCGTAGGAACGATTTGTTGATTGTTGGCAAATGTTTATGAAATATTTGTACTAAGTTTTATGCCCCGCAACAGGTGGTTATGCTCCGGATCATGCTTAGTACATTTTCTTCTTCGATGAAGGCAAGTGAATATAGCGGTGGTTGCTACCGTTTTGACTTGTTGTTTCATCGCCTACACTCCAATATTCAGAATCATCGAATTCTTTCGTAATTGAACTCTATGGTGATGCTTTAATTGATTGTATTATATTGAAGCTTAATCATATATTGATGATGATGATGATTCGAGTATGACCCACGAGATTAATTCACACTCCTGAAGGTGAGTGAAGTATTATTTGAGGTTTGTATTGTATCTGAAGGTAAACGAAGTATTGTTTGAGGTTTGTATTGTATTTGAAGGAAGTGAAGTATATTGATAAATGCAACATGCCATATACATTTCATGATTCACTTGCATCTGAAGTTTTGTCGTGACCTATGGTCCGACCGTACCGGTACAACTTAGCATCGTACGTTGCCCGAGGAGGGGTACAATGCGGCTTCATACCCTTAGAGGTATGAAGGCAGAGGACATATGCATTGCATTCATATGCATTCATTGAAGTGATATTTGCAGATGGTGTGGTTTTATACAACCTATTGTGGTCGTTCGAGGAAATGAAATGGCATTGGTTATTTTGGGACTATTGAGTTCTATATCTACAAGTATTTTTGATCTCAATTGTGATCCCTTTTAAAATGTTGATTAATTCAATTCTTTTGGTTTAAATATCTCGTCAAAATAATTTACTTGCTGAGATGTTTCATCTCACTCTTGCATTACTCAATGCAGGTACTTGATTCATGTTGGGAATGAGGGAAGTAGTAACACGTCCACCTTCACTCTCATAATAACGCTGCCCAGGCACAACCATGATTTAATTAGAAACTTCTTGTCAAGGATGTTTGTTTTTAACTAGTCGTGCACACTAGTTAATTCAGTTTATGTCGTTATGGTTATCTTCCCATTGCTAGCAGATTATTAATGCCTAGTATGTTTTCTTATCATGATATCTGTTTATACTCTGTTGCTTCCACGTTTATGCAAATTTCCAAAGGAGATGCTGTCGAAATTTTATATATGAATGTTAGTTGTGTAGTTTAGTAGCATTTCAGGGTGTTTGTGGATCCTGGGGTGTTACAGTTGGTATCAAAGCATAGGCTTTAGATTCTTGGCAATTTGAAGATAAATTTGACACACTTGCACATATAGGAAGGGTGTGGGTTCAAATATCTTTGATATATGTTAATGTCTTTGAAGTGCAGATGAAATAATTTCACCCTCCCTAATCCTTTACGGTGAAGTGGTAAGTTGTTTATGACTTAATGCCTGATATAATTCATTTCTAAATTTTGATATTGTTTATTAATACGATTGATATCGATGTTCGTTTGTGAGATTGAAGTCGTTATTATGCTTGTGATATACATGTATGCCTATGTTGTTTTCAACATGTTTTTCATGGTTGAGTTTTATTACAATAATATTGTTATATATGTTTGATTGAGGATGTTTCCAAGAGGAGTGTGAATTGCATGTTTTGGGTTACAAGGTAACCATCGATTTGGATTTAAGTTGTTGGGCGGTTGGTGGATAGCTCCAACTATCTTTGCAAGGAATGATTGTTTATGCCGAGAAACCAGTTCTGAAAGAAATGAATATTGGTACTTTTATATGGATTTTGGGGGGAAAGTCTTTACATAGCTAGCCAGAGTGGATTACATGTCTCCCTTCTATCTTGTGTTTTAGTAGCCACAAAGCCTAGATGTGGTTTAAAGTGGTTGCATGTTAGTCATGCTAATTGTAGAATAAATCTTTTATTTTCTTGATCCATTGATTATATATTAATACGTTGAGGATCTGATGGTTATCTCCCTGATGCATGCTTGTGGAGCCATTGTTGGACCACTTATCTATTGGTTTGAATGAAGTCATTGCCTAGCCCAGAGTTGGTTGGGTGTGGTTAGTCACCTATTTCTAAATGATGTGGTTCTTACATCAGATTGAGATGTTTGTCATGTGTGTGAAGGATTACAGGGTTATTATTGACCCTGTATGTCTGGTACTTTGAGTGCATCGTATGATGGAATGAAATGTAAGTTTCTGAACTACAGTAGATGAAGACTTATATTATGTGTAGGTTAACCTTACTAGTTTGGATATTTTTTTAGTTGAGTTGTTGGATGAAGTATAGTGACATTAGTTAAGCAAAGTATTGTGTTGTTGCTGTGCTGTCAGTGCTCTTTATGGAGTTTTTGCCATTTGTTCGATGAGCTGTGCCGCACAGAATGTTATTGGCTTCTTGTTGGCTTTATTGCTCCATTAGTTCTGTAGACTTTCTCCCTTTTGTGGGGTGTAAAGAACGTTAGATTACATGATTATCTTTTTCATGACGTCAAGAACAAGGTTTAGGAAGATTAGGAGTTTTGTTTCAATGGAACTACTTGTTTCGTGGTGCTTTGATGTGAGGTGTTTGATCTTCTTATACATTCATCTGGTGTGGATGTTTGACAATTGAATTAAAATGAATTGTTGAAGTTGGTAAGGGTTGTTCTTAGTGCATATTACCTCTTCATAAAAAGAGTGTTGTTATAAGACATTGATCTTGATGTATAGCTGCATCCAAATTCAATGATGGCAAATCCTAGTGTTGATTGCACCTATGACAATGCCTTGGGAATTCGTTTTATATTGTTTTATGATTGTTGTCAAGGTGTGTCATTTTCTTTGGTAAATTAGTCCGACTTAGAGGTTATTTCTTGAAAAACCCTTTTCATGATCTTGTCAAGGCTACTAGTCTACTATATGAGTCTATTTAGGGTGTTTGACCGAGTTTTACCGTTGGTGAATGTCTTGATTTGTAGAAGTGGCTGAATTCGAGGACGAATTCTTTTAAGGGGGGTAGAATATAATACCCTAAAAATCAAACCATGTTTAAAATCCTAATATGGTGTGTCCTACTGATAATCGGAGACCGTAGATGCATAGATATTGTCGAGACGATTTCGATCGACTACTAGTTTGCCTTGTTTGGAGTCTAAATGAGTTTTTCAAGTGTCGGTCGATCTGAGCCATTGGATATTAGGATTGGGGGAGTTTTCTTCTATTTATACCTCCCTAACCCTAGCAGCCACGTCCTCCCGCCCTAGCAGCCATCCCCTTTTGTGCCTTGCCCCAAGAGAAGAGAGGAAGAACAAGGGAGAGAAGAGAGGGAAGATTAGGGCACGCAGTCGCCTGTCGTCGTCATCGTTCCTCTTCAAGAATTGGTTGGATTTCCTTTCCTCTCTCCATTGTCCTCACTTGATGAATGTTTTACTTTGTTTTGGATGAGTTTTAGGCCCTGCAATTAGCCCTTTATGTTGGATTAGATGGGGATTAGATTTTTGATCTCGAAATTAGTCTCTGCAGAATGACAGATTCGATAGTTTTTGTTCATGCCAGTTTTTCGTGGTCTTAGAGGCCTCAAAAAAATAAAAAGTCTATTTATGAGTTGTAGATAATTTAGATATCTTTCTGTGGCCGCAAAGAACACCTCAATCGGACATCAGGTTAGAGAGTAATTGCAGTTTGATTATAACAGTTTTCCAGTCTCATAATTCTGTTTAGAATCTGTTCTCATGAGATTTAGACAATTCTATCAACAGAATTGAACTTTTGGTTAGTAAGAGAAGTTGTAGATAATTTCATAAGCTTTCCAAATTGATAAAGAGTGTATTCATATGAATTTTGAAACTCCAGTTATGTTTGTTTTACTGTGGCTGTTCCTGTTTGCCTGGCAAAAACCGAGCAGGTCTGTTCACTGGTGGGTTTCATATAGTACATTGCCGAATTGGCTCCTCCAACTATAGAGACTTTTGTAGAGGGATAAATGGTCTTACAGCCAGAAAAATTTCATAATTTTTGGTTGAGTAGTTTGGGAGATATCGAATTTTGAATTTAACTATGCTGCTGTCTGAAACAGATTCAGTCAGTTATCTTGTCGGATGTTTTAGAACTTATAGATGGCAAAATTTAACTATCCACTGAATACCGAAATTGTAGAGTATTTTGTGTAGATACTCCTAGAGTATTTGTTTGATATCAATACTGTTATAATTTTAAAGATACAAAATTAACAAACAGCGCTGCTGCTGTTTGACATGTGGTTCAGGGTGGGAGTCTTTTCACCAGGTCTTGGTTTCAAGCGTAGGAACGATTTGTTGATTGTTGGCAAATGTTTATGAAATATTTGTACTAAGTTTTATGCCCCGCAACAGGTGGTTATGCTCCGGATCATGCTTAGTACATTTTCTTCTTCGATGAAGGCAAGTGAATATAGCGGTGGTTGCTACCGTTTTGACTTGTTGTTTCATCGCCTACACTCTAATATTCAGAATCATCGAATTCTTTCGTAATTGAACTCTATGGTGATGCTTTACTTGATTGTATTATATTGATGCTTAATCATATATTGATGATGATGATGATTCGAGTATGACCCACGAGATTAATTCACACTCCTGAAGGTGAATGAAGTATTATTTGAGGTTTGTATTGTATCTGAAGGTAAACGAAGTATTGTTTGAGGTTTGTATTGTATTTGAAGGAAGTGAAGTATATTGATAAATGCAACATGCCATATACATTTCATGATTCACTTGCATCTGAAGTTTTGTCGTGACCTATGGTCCGACCGTACCGGTACAACTTAGCATCGTACGTTGCCCGAGGAGGGGTACAATGCGGCTTCATACCCTTAGAGGTATGAAGGCAGAGGACATATGCATTGCATTCATATGCATTCATTGAAGTGATATTTGCAGATGGTGTGGTTTTATACTCTAAGAGGGAAGTGTTATACAACCTATTGTGGTCGTTCGAGGAAATGAGATGGCATTGGTTATTTTGGGACTATTGAGTTCTATATCTACAAGTATTTTTTATCTCAATTGTGATCCCTTTTAAAATGTTGATTAATTCAATTCTTTTGGTTTAAATATCTCGTCAAAATAATTTACTTGCTGAGATATTTCATCTCACTCTTGCATTACTCAATGCAGGTACTTGATTCATGTTGGGAATGAGGGAAGTAGTAGCATGTCCACCTTCACTCTCATAATAACGCTGCCCAGGCACAACCATGATTTAATTAGAAACTTCTTGTCAAGGATGTTTGTTTTTAACTAGTCGTGCACACTAGTTAATTCAGTTTATGTCGTTATGGTTATCTTCCCATTGCTAGCAGATTATTAATGCCTAGTATGTTTTCTTATCATGATATTTGTTTATACTCTGTTGCTTCCACGTTTATGCAAATTTCCAAAGGAGATGCTGTCGAAATTTTATATATGAATGTTAGTTGTGTAGTTTAGTAGCATTTCAGGGTGTTTGTGGATCCTGGGGTGTTACAGTTGGTATCAAAGCATAGGCTTTAGATTCTTGGCAATTTGAAGATAAATTTGACACACTTGCACATATAGGAAGGGTGTGGGTTCAAATATCTTTGATATATGTTAATGTCTTTGAAGTGCAGATGAAATAATTTCACCCTCCCTAATCCTTTACGGTGAAGTGGTAAGTTGTTTATGACTTAATGCCTGATATAATTCATTTCTAAATTTTGATATTGTTTATTAATACGATTGATATCGATGTTCGTTTGTGAGATTGAAGTCGTTATTATGCTTGTGATATACATGTATGCCTATGTTGTTTTCAACATGTTTTTCATGGTTGAGTTTTATTACAATAATATTGTTATATATGTTTGATTGAGGATGTTTCCAAGAGGAGTGTGAATTGCATGTTTTGGGTTACAAGGTAACCATCGATTTGGATTTAAGTTGTTGGGCGGTTGGTGGATAGCTCCAACTATCTTTGCAAGGAATGATTGTTTATGCCGAGAAACCAGTTCTGAAAGAAATGAATATTGGTACTTTTATATGGATTTTGGGGGGAAAGTCTTTACATAGCTAGCCAGAGTGGATTACATGTCTCCCTTCTATCTTGTGTTTTAGTAGCCACAAAGCCTAGATGTGGTTTAAAGTGGTTGCATGTTAGTCATGCTAATTGTAGAATAAATCTTTTATTTTCTTGATCCATTGATTATATATTAATATGTTGAGGATCTGATGGTTATCTCCCTGATGCATGCTTGTGGAGCCATTGTTGGACCACTTATCTATTGGTTTGAATGAAGTCATTGCCTAGCCTAGAGTTGGTTGGGTGTGGTTAGTCACCTATTTCTAAATGATGTGGTTCTTACATCAGATTGAGATGTTTGTCATGTGTGTGAAGGATTACAGGGTTATTATTGACCCTGTATGTCTGGTACTTTGAGTGCATCGTATGATGGAATGAAATGTAAGTTTCTGAACTACAGTAGATGAAGACTTATATTATGTGTAGGTTAACCTTACTAGTTTGGATATTTTTTTAGTTGAGTTGTTGGATGAAGTATAGTGACATTAGTTAAGCAAAGTATTGTGTTGTTGCTGTGCTGTCAGTGCTCTTTATGGAGTTTTTGCCATTTGTTCGATGAACTGTGCCGCACAGAATGTTATTGGCTTCTTGTTGGCTTTATTGCTCCATTAGTTCTGTAGACTTTCTCCCTTTTGTGGGGTGTAAAGAACGTTAGATTACATTATTATCTTTTTCATGACGTCAAGAACAAGGTTTAGGAAGATTAGGAGTTTTGTTTCAATGGAACTACTTGTTTCGTGGTGCTTTGATGTGAGGTGTTTGATCTTCTTATACATTCATCTGGTGTGGATGTTTGACAATTGAATTAAAATGAATTGTTGAGATGGTAAGGGTTGTTCTTAGTGCATATTACCTCTTCATAAAAAGAGTGTTGTTTTAAGACATTGATCTTGATGTATAGCTGCATCCAAATTCAATGATGGCAAATCCTAGTGTTGATTGCACCTATGACAATGCCTTGGGAATTCGTTTTATATTGTTTTATGATTGTTGTCAAGGTGTGTCATTTTCTTTGGTAAATTAGTCCGACTTAGAGGTTATTTCTTGAAAAACCCTTTTCATGATCTTGTCAAGGCTACTAGTCTACTATATGAGTCTATTTAGGGTGTTTGACCGAGTTTTACCGTTGGTGAATGTCTTGATTTGTAGAAGTGGCTGAATTCGAGGACGAATTCTTTTAAGGGGGGTAGAATATAATACCCTAAAAACCAAACCATGTTTAAAATCCTAATATGGTGTGTCCTACTGATGATCGGAGACCGTAGATGCATAGATATTGTCGAGACGATTTCGATCGACTACTAGTTTGCCTTGTTTGGAGTCTGAATGAGTTTTTCAAGTGTCGGTCGATCTGAGCCATTGGATATTAGGATTGGGGGAGTTTTCTTCTATTTATACCTCCCTAACCCTAGCAGCCACGTCCTCCCACCCTAGCAGCCATCCCCTTTTGTGCCTTGCCCCAAGAGAAGAGAGGAAGAACAAGGGAGAGAAGAGAGGGAAGATTAGGGCACGCAGTCGCCTGTCGTCGTCATCGTTCCTCTTCAAGAATTGGTTGGATTTCCTTTCCTCTCTCCATTGTCCCCACTTGATGGATGTTTTACTTTGTTTTGGATGAGTTTTAGGCCCTGCAATTAGCCCTTTATGTTGGATTAGATGGGGATTAGATTTTTGATCTCGAAATTAGTCTCTGCAGAATGACAGATTCGATAGTTTATGTTCATGCCAGTTTTTCGTGGTCTTAGAGGCCTCAAAAAAATAAAAAGTCTATTTATGAGTTGTAGATAATTTAGATATCTTTCGATGGCCGCAAAGAACACCTCAATCGGACATCAGGTTAGAGAGTAATTGCAGTTTGATTATAACAGTTTTCCAGTCTCATAATTCTGTTTAGAATCTGTTCTCATGAGATTTAGACAATTCTATCAACAGAATTGAACTTTTGGTTAGTAAAAGAAGTTGTAGATAATTTCATAAGCTTTCCAGATTGATAAAGAGTGTATTCATATGAATTTTGAAACTCCAGTTATGTTTGTTTTACTGTGGCTGTTCCTGTTTGCCTGGCAAAAACCGAGCAGGTCTGTTCACTGGTGGGTTTCATATAGTACATTGCCGAATTGGCTCCTCCAACTATGGAGACTTTTGTAGACGGATAAATGGTCTTACCGCCAGAAAAATTTCATAATTTTTGGTTGAGTAGTTTGGGAGATATCAAATTTTGAATTTAACTATGCTGCTGTCTGAAACAGATTCAGTCAGTTATCTTGTCGGATGTTTTAGAACTTATAGATGGCAAAATTTAACTATCCATTGAATACCGAAATTGTACAGTATTTTGTGTAGATACTCCTAGAGTATTTGTTTGATATCACTACTGTTATAATTTTAAAGATACAAAATTAACAAACAGCGCTGCTGCTGTTTGACATGTGGTTCAGGGTGGGAGTCTTTTCACCAGGTCTTGGTTTCAAGCATAGGAACGATTTATTGATTGTTAGCAAATGTTTATGAAATATTTGTACTAACTTTTATGCCCCGCAACAGGTGGTTATGCTCCGGATCATGCTTAGTACATTTTCTTCTTCGATGAAGGCAAGTGAATGTAGCGGTGGTTGCTACCGTTTTGACTTGTTGTTTCATCGCCTACACTCTAATATTCAGAATCATCGAATTCTTTCGTAATTGAACTCTATGATGATGCTTTACTTGATTGTATTATATTGATGCTTAATCATATATTGATGATGATGATGATTCGAGTATGACCCACGAGATTAATTCACACTCCTGAAGGTGAATGAAGTATTATTTGAGGTTTGTATTGTATCTGAAGGTAAACGAAGTATTGTTTGAGGTTTGTATTGTATTTGAAGGAAGTGAAGTATATTGATAAATGCAACATGCCATATACATTTCATGATTCACTTGCATCTGAAGTTTTGTCGTGACCTATGGTCCGACCGTACCGGTACAACTTAGCATCGTACGTTGCCCGAGGAGGGGTACAATGCGGCTTCATACCCTTAGAGGTATGAAGGCAGAGGACATATGCATTGCATTCATATGCATTCATTGAAGTGATATTTGCAGATGGTGTGGTTTTATACTCTAAGAGGGAAGTGTTATATAACCTATTGTGGTCGTTCGAGGAAATGAGATGGCATTGGTTATTTTGCGACTATTGAGTTCTATATCTACAAGTATTTTTGATCTCAATTGTGATCCCTTTTAAAATGTTGATTAATTCAATTCTTTTGGTTTAAATATCTCGTAAAAATAATTTACTTGCTGAGATGTTTCATCTCACTCTTGCATTACTCAATGCAGGTACTTGATTCATGTTGGGAATGAGGGAAGTAGTAGCACGTCCACCTTCACTCTCATAATAACGCTGCCCAGGCACAACCATGATTTAATTAGAAACTTCTTGTCAAGGATGTTTGTTTTTAACTAGTCGTGCACACTAGTTAATTCAGTTTATGTCGTTATGGTTATCTTCCCGTTGCTGCAGATTATTAATGCCTAGTATGTTTTCTTATCATGATATCTGTTTATACTCTGTTGCTTCCACGTTTATGCAAATTTCCAAAGGAGATGCTGTCGAAATTTTATATATGAATGTTAGTTGTGTAGTTTAGTAGCATTTCAGGGTGTTTGTGGATCCTGGGGTGTTACAGCAGCCAAACTCCAGTTTGGCCTAGCACACCGGACTGTCCGATGGTGCACCGGATAGTATCCGGTGCGCCAGGCTGGTCCACGGTGAACTTGCCGCTCTCGGGATTCAACGGCGGTGTACGACTAAAATTCACCGGACTGTCCGGTGGTGCACCGGACTATCTGGTGAGCCAACGATCGCCAGCGCCAATGGTCAGCCGTGAAATCTACGGGCGACGTGTGGCAGCTCCAATGGTCGGAAGGAGGCACCGGACTGTCCGGTGTGCACCGGACAGTGTCTGGTGCGCCAACGGACCCGGAGCTGCAACGGTCGACTGTGCCCATTTTAGGAGGAAATCGCGCACCAGACAGGCTATAGTAGTTGTCCGTTGCGCCACTCGACAGAAGGCAGGAATTGCCTTCCAAGATTGTCTCCAACGGCTCCTAGCTGCCTTAGGGCTATAAAAGGGGTCCCTAGGCACATGGAGGAGTCACCCCAAGCATTCACTAAGCATCCTAAGACTCCAACTTCACGCATTTGATTCTCTGTGTTAGTGATTTGAGCTCCATTTGAGTTGTGAACTCCGTGTGTTGTGTTTCGAGCTCAAGTCGTCACTTGTGTGTGTGGTTGTGCTGCGTATTTGAGTCTTGTGTGTGTTGCTCTCCTAACCTTACTCTTGTGCCTTCTTTGTGATCTTTATTGTAAGGGCGAGAGGCTCCAACTTGTGGAGATTCCTCGCAAATAGGAGAAAGACTATAAGGAAGAAAGTCGTGGTATTCAAGTTAATCATTGGATCACTTGAAAGGGGTTGAGTGCAACCCTCATCCATTAGGACGCCACAACATGGAAGTAGGCAAGTGCTACTTGGCCGAACCACGGGACAAAAATCACGTGTCTCGTGTGTTGCTTCTTGTGATCGTTTTGTTCGCACAAACATGTTTTATAGCCACTTGATTTAACTAACACTTCAACAATCAAGTTTATGGCTATTTAGTGTGTGATTTTATAGGATCACCTATTCACCCCCCCTCTAGGTGCTCTCAATTGGTATCAGAGTCGTACTCTTCACTTAAGGGACTAACTGCCCGAAGAGATGGATCCTAAGGGAAATGGGATGGTGGTCAACGACAAGGAAAAGGAGTCCTTCCTCAATGAGCCAAGAGACGACAAGACAACCGACTCATGCTCGAGTCACAAGAAAAGAGATGGAAAGAAGAAGAGGCACATCAAGAAGATCATATACTACGACAGTGATGCCTCGTCTTCTTCACCACACGACGACAACAACGACTCCTCGTCAAAGAAGAAAACGGTTAATCAAAACTATTCATTTGATTATTCTCGTATTCTGTACAATTCTAATGCTCATTTGCTATCAATTCCACTTAGGAAACCCCCTCACTTTGATGGAGAAGACTATTCTTTCTGGAGTCATAAAATGTGTAGTCATTTATTTTCTCTCCATCCTAGTATCTGGGAGATTGTTGAAAATGGAATGCACCTTGACGGTACTGACAATGCCATGTTTATTAATGAGCAAATTCATAAAAATGCCCAAGCCACTACTGTTTTGCTAGCATCTCTGTGCAGGGATGAATACAACAAGGTTAGCGGCTTAGACAATGCGAAGCAGATCTAGGTCACCCTCAAGTTATCTCATGAGAGAAACGATTCCACCATTATCACCAAAATGGAGTTGGTGGAAGGCGAGCTGAGGATATTTGTGATGATCAGGGGAGAGGAGCCAACACAAACCTACAACAGGCTCAAGACTCTGGTCAACAAGATACAAAGCTACGGAAGCACAAGATGGACGGATCATGATGTCGTTCGACTCATGCTTAGGTCATTCACTATAATTGACCCCCATCTTGTCAATCTTATTCGTGAAAATCCCAGGTACACCAAGATGACGCCCGAGGAGATCCTTGGAAAATTTGTGAGCGGGCGCATGATGGTGAAGGAGGCTCGATACGTGGAAGATGCTCTAAACGGTCCACTACCCGTCTACGAGCCTCAACCTGTTGCTCTTAAGGCAACTAGTAGCAGGGAGGCGCTACCAAGCAAGGTGGCTCAAGTGGAGGTTGCTGGCCTCAATGAAGATGAGATGGCACTCATCATCAAATGTTTCAAGACCGCACTCAAGGGATGCAAAGAGCACCCCAACAAGAACAAAACAAGGGGAAGCGCTCCTATTTCAAATGTGGTAAGACTAGTCACTTTTTATTGCTCAATGTCCCGATAATGATAATGACCAGGGACAAGAAAAGAGTGGGAAGAAGGAGAAAAAAGAAGAACTACAGGAAGGCTAAGGGTGAGGCACACCTTGGAAAGGAATGGGACTCGAACTGCTCCTCTTCCGACTCCGACAACGAAGGACTTGCTGCCTCAGCCTTCGACAAATCCTCACTTTTCCCCAACAAACGCCATACATGTCTTATGGCCAAGGAGAAAAAGGTACGTGTTCGGGACACACCCAAATACACTTCATCTAGTGATGAAGAATCCTCCAATGATAAAGTAGATTACTCTAGTTTATTTAAAGGTTTAGATAGAGCCAAAGTAGAGAAAATTAATGAATTAATTGATGCTCTAAATGAAAAAGATAGACTGCTAGAAAAGCAAGAGGACATTTTGTATGAGGAACATGACAAATTTGTTACTGTGCAAAAATCTCTTGCTTCAGAAACTAAGAGAAATGAAATGCTAACCTCTGAGTTGTCTGCATGCCATGAATCTGTCTCTAGTTTAAAGAATTTGAATGATGAACTAACTGCTAAGCTAGAGGAGGCAAATACAACTAGATCATGTGTAGAACATGTAGTTATTTGCAATAGATGCAAGGACTTTGATATTAATGCTTGTGATGAACACCTTATTTCTATTGCTAAATTAAATGATGAGGTGGCAAATCTAGCTCAACTTAAGACTTGCAAAATTGATTTTGATAAATTAAAATTTGCCAGGGATGCCTACACTGTTGGTAGACACCCCTCCATTAAGGATGGACTTGGTTTTCAAAAGAAAACCAAGAACTTAACAAGCCAAAAGGCTCCCGTTCTCTACAAGGAGAAAGGGAAGGCCCCTATGGCTAGTAGCTCTCAAAAATGTCTTGCCTACATTTATGATAGAAAATTTTCTAGGAATGTTTATAATGATAGAAACTATGATCATGCTATGCTTGCTTCTAGCTCTACATATGATTGTAGTAGAAATAAGCCTAGGCTCAATCATGTTGTGTCTCATGCGCCTAGGAGAAATCATGTTGTGTCACATGTTTCTAGAAAATTGTGCAAAGAACCTTCTATCATTTATCATGCTTGTAATGATTCTTTTGTACTTTCACGTAAAAATGCAAAAGTAGTTGCTAGGAAATTGGGATCCAAATGCAAGGGAGATAAGACTTGCATATGGGTTCCAAAAACTGTTATAACTAACCTTGTAGGACCCAACAAGAGTTGGGTACCTAAAACCCAAGATTAAATTGCCTTGCAGGTTTATGCATCCGGGGGCTCAAGCTGGATCATCAACAGCGGATGCACAAACCATATGATGGGGGAGAAGAAAATGTTCACGTCCTACGTCAAGAATAAGGATTCCCAGGATACGATTATCTTTGGAGATGGGGATCAAGGCAAGGTCAAAGGTTTGGGAAAGATAGCCATCACAAGCGAGCACTCCATATCAAATGTATTTCTAGTAGAGTCGCTTGGGTACAACCTTCTGTCTGTAAGTCAATTGTGTCACATGGGTTACAATTGTCTTTTTACAAACGTTGATGTATCTGTCTTTAGAAGGAGTGATGGTTCATTAGCTTTTAAGGGTGTATTAGACGACAAACTCTACTTAGTTGATTTTTCGAAAGAGGAGGCCGATCTAGATGCATGCTTAATAGCTAAGACTAGTATGGGCTGGCTGTGGCATCGCCGTCTAGCACATGTTGGGATGAAGAACCTTCATAAACTTCTAAAGGGAGAACATGTGTTAGGACTAACCAATGTTTGTTTCGAGAAAGATAGACCTTGTGCAGCATGTCAGGCAGGGAAACAGGTGGGAAGCACTCATCACAGCAAGAATGTGATGACAACATCAAGACCACTAAAGCTTCTTCACATGGACCTCTTTGGACCCATTGCCTACCTTAGCATCGAGGGAAGTAAGTATGGTCTTGTAATTGTTGATGATTTTTCCCGCTTCACTTGGGTGTTCTTTTTGCAGGATAAATCAAAAACCCATGGGACCCTAAAGCGCTTTCTAAGGAGAGCTCAAAACGAATTTGAGCTAAAGGTGAAAAAGATAAGGAGTGACAATGGGTCCGAGTTCAAGAATCTGCAAGTTGAGGAGTATCTTGAGGAGGAAGGCATCAAGCACAAGTTCTCCGCTCCCTACACGCCACAGCAAAATGGTGTAGTAGAGAGGAAGAACAGGACATTAATCCACATGGCGAGAACGATGCTTGGCTAGTTCAAGACACCCGAGCGGTTTTGGTCGGAAGCTGTGAATATAGCCTGTCACGCCATAAACCGGCTCTATCTGCATCGCCTCCTCAAGAAGACCTCCTACGAACTCCTTACCGGTAACAAACCCAACGTTTCCTACTTTCGCGTATTTGGGAGCAAATGCTACATTCTAGTGAAGAAAGGTAGACATTCAAAATTTGCTCCCAAGGCAGTAGAAGGGCTTTACTAGGGTATGACTCAAATACAAAGGCGTATAGAGTCTTCAACAAATCATCGGGTTTGGTTGAAGTCTCTAGCGACGTTGTATTTGATGAGACTAATGGCTCTCCAAGAGAGCAAGTTGTTGATCTTGATGATGTAGATGAAGGAGACATTCCAGCGGCCGCAATACGCACCATGGCGATTGGCGATGTGCGACCACAGGAACTCGAGGAGCAAGATCAACCGTCTTCCTCAACAATGGTGCATCCCCCAACTCAAGACGATGAACAGGTTCATCAAGAAGAGGCGTGTGATCAAGGGGGAGCACAAGATGATCATGTGATGGAGGAAGAAGCACAACCGGCACCTCCAACCCAAGTTCGTGCGACGATTCAAAGGAATCATCCCATCGACCAAATATTGAGTGATATTAGCAAGGGAGTAACTACTCGTTCTAGATTAGTTAATTTTTGTGAGCATTACTCAAGATGATGAACAGGTACCTCAAGAAGAAGGGTATGATCAAGGGGGCGCACAAGAAGATCAAGTGATGGAGGAAGAAGCACGACGGGTCCCTCCAACTCAAGTCTGAGCAACGATCCAACGACATCACCCCGTCGACCAGATTCTAGGTGACATCAGCAAGGGAGGAACTACTCGCTCAAGATTAGCTAACTTTTGTGAGCATTACTCGTTTGTCTCTTCTATTGAGCCTTTCAGGGTAGAAGAGGCCTTGCAGGATCCGGGTTGGGTGTTGGCCATGCAGGAAGAGCTCAACAACTTCAAGAGAAATGAAGTTTGGAGCCTGGTGCCCAAAGCAAAATGTTGTGGGAACCAAGTGGGTGTTCCACAACAAGCAAGACGAGCACGGGGTGGTGACAAGAAACAAGGCTCGACTTGTGGCAAAAGGTTATGCCCAAGTCGCAGGTTTGGATTTCAAGGAGACTTTTGCTCCAGTGGCTAGGCTAGAGTCTATTCAAATTTTATTAGCCTATGCCGCTCACCACTCTTTCAGGTTGTTTCAAATGGACATAAAGAGCGCTTTCCTCAACGGGCCAATCAAGGAGGAGGTATACGTGGAACAACCCCTGGCTATGAGGATGACAGCTATCCCGACCACGTGTGTAAGCTCTCTAAGGCGCTCTATGGACTTAAGCAAGCCCCAAGAGCATGGTATGAATGCCTTAGAGATTTCTTAATTGCTAATTCTTTCAAGGTTGGGAAAGCTGATCCAACTCTTTTTACAAAGACTTGTGATGGTGATCTCTTTATGTGCCAAATTTATGTCGATGACATAATATTTGGTTCTACTAATCAAAAGCCTTGTGAGGAGTTTAGCAGGGTGATGACACAAAAGTTCGAGATGTCAATGATGGGTGAGTTGACCTACTTCCTTGGGTTCCAAGTGAAGCAACTCAAGGACGGCACCTTCATCTCTCAAACAAAGTACACACAAGATCTTCTCAAGCGGTTTGGGATGAAGGACGCCAAGCCCGTGAAGACACCGATGGGAACTGACGGACATGTTGACCTCAACAAAGGAGGTAAGTCCGTTGATCAAAAGTCATACCGGTCCATGATAGTTTCATTGCTTTACTTATGTGCTAGTAGACCAGACATTATGCTTAGTGTATACATGTGTGCTAGATATCAATCCGACCCCAAAGAATGTCACCTTGTGCCATTAAGCGAATTCTTAGATATTTAGTTTCTACGCCTTGCTTCGGGATCTGGTATCCAAAGGGGTCTACCTTTGATTTGATTGGATACTCAGACTTCGATAATGGCGGGTGCAAGGTTGATAGGAAGAGCACATCAGGGACGTGCCAATTTCTAGGAAGGTCCCTGGTGTCTTGGAGTTCAAAGAAACAGACGTCCATTGCCCTATCCACCGCTGAGGCCAAGTATGTTGCCATAGGACAGTGCTGCGCACAACTACTTTGGATGAGGCAAACCCTCTAGGACTTTGGCTACAATCTGAGCAAAGTCCCACTCCTATGTGACAATGAGAGTGCAATCCGCATGGCAGATAATCCTGTTGAACACAGCCACACTAAGCACATAGACATCCGACATCACTTCCTGAGAGACCACCAGCAAAAGGGAGATATCGAGGTGTATCATATTAACACTGAGAACTAGCTAGCCGATATCTTCACCAAGCCTTTAGATGAGAAAAGGTTTTGCAGGGTGCGTAGTGAGCTAAATGTCTTAGATTCGCGTAACTTGGATTGATCTATAGCATTCATGTGTTCTATGCCTTTGATCATGTTACTTTGTGCATTTCAATCAATTATTGTTATTTATGGTGCTCAAGTTGTACAAGTGATCCCCAGACCTCACAAGTTCATATGCGAATGATGCACATATTAAGGGGGAGATGTGTTACAACTTGACCCTTTGAGACTAACTTGTTGGTTGAGTACTCTTGATGTAGTCTCAAAGGTGCATTGAAAGGGAAAATGGACTTGGACGATGCAAAGACTTCCACTGCACTCCGATATTGGTGCATTTAATTCCAAGTTCATTCTTATGCTCTATTTGTTGTTTGCTCTTAATTGGCATTTTTGGTGAGGCAATGGGGTTAAAAAGGCCAAAAATGATCCCGTTTTGGTGCTTAATGCCAAAGGGGGAGAAATTAAGGCCAAAGCAAATGGATCAGCCAACCACTTGTGAATTTTGAAAACAATAGAGTGAGAACTCTCGATTTGTCCAAAATACTCATATTGCAAAATTTGGTCTCTTGTGGGGGAGAATTTTGATTATGGGAAAAGGGGGAGTTTTTGGCACTTGATCAATTTTTCTCTTGCAATATCTCTCGTTTTGCCCAAACAAGTGTGTTTGACTTAGGGATAGAAAAAAGAATTTGATTTGCAAAACAAACCAAGTGGTGGCAAAGAGTGATCCAAATATGCTAAATTATAGTCAAAAACAATTGGATCTTCAATTTGAATTGATGTTGCACGTTTTTTGTTGCATTTTGATGTGTTGGCATAAATCACCAAAAAGGGGGAGATTGAAAGGGAATTATGCCCTTGGGCAATTTCTATAAGTATTTTGGTAATTAGATACCCAACACATATTCTTTAAGTCCTAATGTGCCAAAGATTGGAAAGTGCAAATCAAGGCATGAGGTATGTTTCTAGACTTAGTACATTTGTTTTTGAATACTAATGAGGTTATCTAAGTGCTAGAAACAGTGCTGAAGAAAAGAGAATCGAATTGCAAAAGACTTGGCTGTGTGCAGCCAAACTCCAGTTCGGCCTGGCACACCGGACTGTCTGGTGGTGCACCGGATAGTGTCCGGTGGAGCACCAGACAGTGTCCGGTGTGCCAGGCTGGTCCACGGTGAATTTGCCGCTCTCGGGATTCGACGGCGGCATATGGCTAAAATTCGTCGGACTGTCTGGTGGTGCACCGGACTGTCTGGTGAGCCAACGGTCGCCAGCGCCAACGGTCGGCCGCGAAATCTGCAGGCGACGCGTGGCAGCTCCAACGGTCGGAAGGAGGCACCAGACTGTCCGGTGTGCACCGGACAGTGTCCGGTGTGCCAACAGGCCCGGAGCTGCAACGGTCGAATGTGCCCGTTTTAGAAGGAAATCGCGCACCGGACAGGATAAAGTAGCTGTCCGGTGCGCCACTCGACAAAAGGCAGGAATTGCCTTCCAAGATTGTCTCCAATGGCTCCTAGCTGCCTTAGGGCTATAAAAGGGGTCCCTAGGCACTTGGAGGAGTCACCCCAAGCATTCACTAAGCATCCTAAGACTACAAGACTCTAACTTCACGCATTTGATTCTTTGTGTTGGTGATTTGAGCTCCATTTGAGTTGCGAACTCCATGTCTTGTGTTTCGAGCTCAAGTCGTCACTTATGTGCGTGGTTGTGCTGCGTATTTGAGTCTTGTGTGTGTTGCTCTCCTAACCTTACTCTTGTGCCTTCTCTGTGATCTTTATTGTAAGGGCGAGAGGCTCCAACTTGTGGAGATTCCTCGCAAACGGGAGAAAGACTATAAGGATGAAAGTCATGGTATTCAAGTTGATCATTGGATCACTTGAAAAGGGTTGAGTGCAACCCTCATCCATTGGGACGCCACAACGTGGAAATAGGCAAGTGTTACTTGGCCGAACTACGGGATAAAAATCACGTGTCTCGTGTGTTGCTTCTTGTGATTGTTTTGTTCGCACGAACTTGTTTTATAGCCACTTGATTTAACTAACACTTCAACAATCAAGTTTGTGGCTATTTAGTGTGTGATTTTACAGGATCACCTATTCACCCCCCTCTAGGTGCTCTCATTATTACGAAGATCTAGCTTTTATTGGCCTAACATGATAGCAGATTGGTTCAAGTACTACAAAGGATGCCAAGTATGTCAGAAATTCGGCGACTTATAATTGGTCCCTGCAGCCGAATTACATCCTATAATTAAACCTTGACCTTTCGGAGGATGGGGATTGGACTTTATAGGAGAGATTCATCCTTCGTCATCAAAAGAGCATCGATTCGTGTTAGTTGCAACTGACTACTTTACCAAATGGACTGAAGTCGTTGCTCTGAAGAACATGACACACATGGAGGTAATTGAGTTCATAACTGAGCATATTATTAATAGATTCAGCATTCCTCAAACTTTGACTACAGACCAGGGGGCTTCTTTTATGTCAAAGGAGGTACGCGAGTTTGCTGAATTATATAGAATCAAATTGCTCAATTCATCTCCATATTATGCTCAGGCCAATGGACATGCCGAGTCTAGTAATAGAACATTGATTAGCCCGATAAAAAAGAAGGTATCTATCGGTGTTTTGGGTCCAACCGCACACCCGGGGTTACCCCTCAAGGTGCTGTTAGAAGTAGGACGGTGTTATCGACTGTAGCTCAACGGTTCATGCCGGTTGCACGAGAAACAGTGGACAATGGTTTACAGGTTCGGGCCACTTTGAAGTGCATAACATCCTACGTCCTGGTAAGAGTGCTTTATGTGGTGGGTTACAAGGGAGTTCTCCTGTGCGGGGAATGTAGAGAGTTCGGGTGAATGGCTGAGTAGTGAGTTCGATCGATCTGAAAGGGTGCCCCCTAGGCCTTATATGCTCGACCATGGGGCAGTACATGCAGATATGATAACAGCATGCGCCTAAATGATAGTGAACCAACTGCGTCTATCTTCCTATAATTCAGTCGACTCATCCTCGCTTGATTCTGATGCATGGAACCCTCGCGCGGGAAGGTCAGGTCACTGTTGTGATCCTTGTTTGAATTCAATGGGCCGTCTGGGCTCGCGCCGATCCATCCTTGTATCAATCTGCTTCACTGGTCGTTCCTCCCCAGGCCCACGAAGGGATGACCTTACGATTATTGGGCCTTCGAGCCTTTCGTGAGGTCTTTTATCCTTCTAGTGGACCCAGGGGATATCTGTCCCCCACTATACCCCCATCTTTGAGTTGATCTTGAAATAATCGGCCCAAAGATCCTAGGTCCAGCTTGCGGTCTTTGTTTATAACGGGGATGCTTTGGAGATAAGCCCGTCGGGCCACTGCTTCTGAATTCTGAGTGATCCGGTAAAAACGATTTCTTACTGTCTCCTTATGCTTTTATCACTCGAAAATTGGTGTTCTGTTTCAGACTCATGCTTCGGAGGTCAGCATTTCATACTGTGGGACTTCGAACTTCGTTGGGTGCACCAAAGGTGCACCCAATGGGTGTAGCCCCCGAGCTTCGAGTGGATTTTTGAAAATAATCCACTCGAAGGTCTTCTCTTTGAGTATTATCAGAAATCACTTTCATCTTCCACTTGTACTTTGTCGGATGTCAGCCTTGTTTTGATCTTGCCCTATGCTTTAGAGGTCAGCATTGTCTTGATCTGAGATGATGTTTCATTGGGTGTAGCCCCCGAGCTTCGAGTGGATTTTTGAAAATAATCCACTCGAAGGTCTTCATTTCGTGCCTTTTTCCGGGAATCATCCTCCCTTCTTGCCGAATGCCTTAGAGGTCAGCACTATGTAATTGATATTATGCTTTAGAGGTCAGTGTATATTTTGTCTTTGAGGCCGAGTTCGTGATCTGCCCATATCTTGCTAGGCAGTGCAATTTATTTGATCTGTGACTAATTGGACATTCGACAGATGACCCTTGGCTAGTCTTCGTTATCACTTCTTGCTTCAATGCTTCTGTCGATTAGACTTGTACCTTGTTGGCAATATTTGGCTTTCCTTTGATCCTTACTGATATCTCACTTTTGTCTTGAGGTATTCATTGCATGTACTGCACGGATGTCACAGTTTTGAAAAATATACTGATATTTCCTGGGCGTCCCCCCCCAATGGGTGTAGGCAAGGGACGGCTTGGTACGCTGAGTGTTTAGCAAACTGCATCTGAGTAGTAACTTGATGTGACCGCAGGTGTAATCATATCGCCCATGCAGTTGATTGGAGTCCCAATGGGTCTTGTGTTGCGTGAAACGGCGTCAGCCGCCTGACGTGTCTTCAGACGGTTTGAATTGCCTATTGAATTTTTGCGACTGTTCAGTGACCATGGTAGGAGGTGGGCGGTTACCTTCTTCTTCTATAAATAGTGTTCTTGCTTCCCCGGCATTTTCACATCTCTTGCTGCTCTCTGCTGCTTGCTCTCTTCTTCTTCCTTCCTTTCCACCATGGGCAAGAGTAAGAAAGGTAGCAGTTCTTCGCCTCGCTCTGGTGACAAACGCAAATGTGAGCTGACTCCTCCCTCAGAGGACTTCGGCAACTCGGAGTACTCGGAGGAGGAGTTATCCTCCAAGTCTGAGGGATCTCCAGCCCCCGTCTCTCCCCCGGCGTCGTCTGATGATTCAGACGACTCCCAGGGGATTGCCGCAAAGGTCTGGACCTACATCTAGGCCGTCGAGCACGCCGGGATCGAGGGCTCAGATGAGTCCGAGTACTCCTCGGACGAGGAGGACTCCTCGGACTCGTCCGAGGAGGGCAGCGGCGGCGATGGCGGAGACGGCGACGACGACGGAGGCGATGGTGACGGCGGCGACGGCAGCGGCAAGGGCGGTGACGAAGGCGGCAAGGGCGGCGGCGGCGATGGTGGCGGCAGCAGCAAGGGCAGCAACCAGGCCAGTGGCTAGATGCCACTGGTTTTAGATGTTAGTTTAGATTAGTAGTAGCAATAGTATTAGTGAAATAATGTTGTAGTAGCTAGTAGTATAGAGTAGTGGAATGTAATGTAGTAGTAGTAGTGGTAGGGAAGTATCAACTCATAACGAGTTGATTTGTATGTTCTATAGCTTCCCTTTATGAAGAATGATTTCGTCTCCTCCTGTGTTAATTACTTTGCCTCCTGGTTAGTTGACGATCGTTGCAGTATTTATTGTCCATGATGTTCTCTGTCTGCTATGCTTGGGTAGTAACTTGGAGTTCTCGAATCATTCTTCTGTTCGTTTTATCTGCAATGTCGGTGCATCAGAAGTAGTGGCCGAGCTACTCGGGGGTCACATTGTCGCTTTTGCGGGTGACGGCCGAGTTATTATTGACAACATTGGCGCTTCTGAAGTAACATCCGAATGATGGCGGGGCCACATCGGTGTTTTTAGAATTAACGACCGAGTGGTTACTGGTGATATCAGTGTTATAGAGGTAACAACCGAGTGACTGATGGCAACGTCGGTGTTTTAGAGGTAACAGCCGAGTTAGAACGAGCCACGTCGGCCGTTTTGGAAATAACGGTCGAGTGATGACATGGCACGCCAGCTTTTTTAGAAATAGCAGCTGAGTGATGACATGGCACGCCAGCGTTTTAGAAATAACCGCCGGGTGATGACTGGGCACTTTTTTGGAAACGGCATCTGGCCCGGGAAAACCCCATATGTACTGCACTGTAGCACGACTCCACGCTCCATGCCCTAGTTCTTGCTTTTCTGCATCCAAGCCTTCTTTGCTCTCGCGCGATACTGCTTCTGCTCCACTCGCCAGCAAGATTGAGATGGCGCCCAAGCGGAAAGCATCGAGTTCATCCGTCGCAGTTATTCCCCCCATCGATCCCAACGGTCAGTTGCCCTTCGCTGGTAACCATATGTCTGTTGTATCCGAATCTGACCTCCTTTATCTCGTGTCCATAGGAGTTCTTCCTCCAAAAGAGCTCTGTTCTTGGCGGATCTGTCGTGGGGTCACTGTTCCAACAGAAGACACTCATGAGTCCGTTGTCTACGTTCCATTCCTCCTCCGCGGCCTTGCTCTTCCTATTTCTCCCTTTTTCCATGGTCTCCTTGATTTTTATCACTTGAATCTAACCCATCTGAATCCCAATTCCATTCTGCAAGTCTCCATCTTTGTTCATTTATGTGAGGCTTTTCTTGGCGTTCTGCCGCACTTTGGCCTGTGGAAGTACTTGTACCATTGTCGGCCTGGGATGGCCGGAGGGCAGCACCAACTGGTAGGGGGCGCGAGCTTGGAGATGCGCCGTGGGAGGAAGACTGACTACCTTGACATCCCACTCAAGGATAGTATCAAAGGATGACGCTTAGAGTGGTTTATCGTGGAGAATCATGGGAATTCCCTCCCCCCACTGTCAGGGAGACAGCCGGATGTTCGCACTCCGAGCTAGACCGAATCCCCCACAGACCAGGAGGTGGCTGAGGCAGGGGCTCTGTTAGCTAAAGTTGGATTGTTGAAGGAGAGAGGTCTGACTGCAGAGGCTGTGGTTGCTGATTTTGTCTTCAAGAATATTCAGCCACTAAAAGACAGGGCACACCCGGCCTATCTATACCAAGGCCTGGCTGTCTCAACCCGGGTCACCAACAGAAGAATTCCTGTTGTGGACTTGGTGAGCCGGCTCGAAATGATACTTAGAGGCAAGGTATCAAATGTTGGCGCCCCTGTTGCGTATTCGGCCTGGAACCTGCCTCCTTCCAAGGCCTTCACCCATTTTGTGTCAAATCCTCCTACTGGTGATGGCTGTTTGGGCCTTAAAGTGCGACCCTCTACCGAAGAAGTTAGCGCTTTGGTTGCTTCGCTTGACGAAATTCCTGATGATGAAAGGCAGGTTCATTTCGAGGTGCCTTTGGATCCCAGTGATGCAAAGATAGGTGCCATGCTGGATATTTTAACTGAGGATTCTTCTGATGCCGCTCCTGCTGAAACATTGGTGGTGGTGCCCATCCCTAAGGCTGACAAAGCTTTGGACGCTCAGAAGTCTGTCAATGTTCGTCCAAAACGTTCTCGCCGAGCTGATCAAGCCTCTTTTCCTGCTGAGGGGGAGAAAAAGAAGAAGAGACGTCTTCGTCGGGTGTCTAGCTTGGACCAGGGTGCCGGTCCTTCTGCTCCTATTGCTGAGGAAGTGCTAGTGCCTGAATTTACTAAAGCTGATCCCAATGGGTGTGACCCGTCTGACGCTGATCCTAATGGGTGTGCTGTCCGTGTTGTTTGTGAGAATGATGAAGAAGAGGATGAAATCCCTCTGATTCGGAAGAACAGTCGTCGTTACGTAGCTAGTGGGGAAAGTAGTGGTGTTCCTTCTCCTGCCTTGTCTGCCCTCATTGGTCTGCAAGAATTATCTCTGGCGAACTTTGATCAAACTCTTGAAGACATGGTTCCAGAAGATCTGTTATCAGAAGCAGCAGATGGTGGCGCGATGGATGTTTGTGTTGATGTGCTCGACGCTGGGTTGGGATCATCCCGGGCAGCGTCCCGCGCCTCGTCGACCTTGGAGCGCGGTCTTGAGGGTCAGGAAGCTGGTTTGGATTGCCCTGCTCCCATGGAAGTGACTGAGGGACCTTCAGCCTTAGAGGTAGCTGCTGCAGAGAACTCGACCCTCAAGGATGGTGCTGGCACTTACCTAGCCCCCGAGGGTGTTGCCAGGGATGATTCGGCTCGGATGGGTAGCGCAGGCTGCGACCCAGCCCCCGAGGGTGTTGTCGGAGATGATCTGGCTCGGATGGGTAGCGTAGGCTGTGACCCAGCCCCCGAGGGTGTTGCCGGAGATGATCCGGCTCGGATGGGTAGTGCAAGCTACGGCCCAGCCCCCGAGGGTGTCCGAGCGAGTTCTCCCTCTTGCACTTTCATGGATGTTCATGTAGGGTCTTCTCCTCCACACTCTGGTTGCATGGGGATAGCCCAAGCCTTTGGTCAAGGAGCCGCTTTAGAGGCCAGCGCGCCCGACGACAGAGTTTTGGGTTCTACTGATGACACTGAATTGGTTCCTGCTGATTTGTTGCCAGTTGCTCCAAGTGGTGATCCTTTGTCGAGCCATCAGTTGATTTCTCACGATTTGGGGGTCCCCTCATTCTTCTCCAACCTCTAGGTATTTTGGTTTCTTCTAGCCTGACTTTTACCCAGGCAGATAATTATTCTCATGCTTGTCTATTTTTAATGCCAGGCGTTGGTCGATGAGATGTCTAGTCGGCTGAAGTTGCAGGGTGCTTCTATCCTAGAAGGAGCTTTGTTTCTGGTGCTGCTTCAGCGGTGTGTTTCTGACTTAGAGGCGGCGAACGCTGGTCAGTGCTCTTTTGCTTCCTTTTGGTTACCTTATTAAACTGCTTCTTGCTTTAACACCTTTGCTTGACTGTTTCTCGCCAGATATGGCTCGGCAGTATTCTGATCTTGAAGAAAAACGCTCTCAAGGTCAAGCTGAACTGGTCCGGCGATGCTCTGATCTTGAGGAAAAGTATTCCCAAAGTCAGACTGAGCTGGCCCAGGTCTCTGCTTCTCTGAATGATGCTAACACACTGAACTCTACTCTCCGCGCTCAGCTCGACTCTGAGAAGGTGACCTGTGAATCCGGGCTTTGTTTTGCTGTGTTCTTATTGCTTGCTTGACATTTGAAGAAGCTGATTCTTGCTTGCAGGAAGAAAAACGTGCCCTTGTTACTTCTCATGACAATCTTGACAGGCTATACCGTGACTCCAACAACTCGTTGACCATCTTGGAGAGGAGTCATCGCTTCACCAGGGAGGAGTTAGACAATCTTCGTTATAAGCTGCAGGAATCCTTGGATGACGTGATTCGCCTCAGGCAGTTGATATCAGCCAAAGATGTTGTCATCAAAAATCTGTGTGCTTCCAAGAAATCCGTCGCCCAGGAGCTAGAGACAGTTCAGTTGGCTGTCAAGGTTGCTGAAGACACTTCCGCTACTCTGAGGGCCCAGCGCGATAAAGCTATGGATAAAGCTATTCGCGCGGGGCGGATTCTGATGAGGAGACCTGGTGTGGTTGTCCCTGACGACATAGTGGCAGATGTGAACGCCGCTCCTGATTCCTCCAGTCGTCCTTCTTCGTCGGTTGCTCCTGAGAAGAATGTTGCAGAATAGAAAAACATTGCATGCTTTGAGCGCGTGGTTAGCGTGCTCGGATGTTTTGTGAGAGGACACTTTTTAGTACTGAACGCTACTATTGTTCTCCTATTGTTTAGAATTCAACAGTATCTACATTTGTAGAAGTAAAATGTAGCGTAATGGTTTCGAGACTTCTTCATGGGACATAGAGGCCGCCCCTGGATGAGTAACCGTATACGCGCTGAGTGTGTTGCGCCAGTTTGAGTTAGTATCAACTCAAACCAATCGCTTCGTTGGTGCGGTATAGTGGCCACCCCGAGTTAAGTAAGCGTGAGCATGTTGCACCGTCTTAAGTCGTTGCTGACTTAAGCCGATTGCTCTATTAGTGGGGCATAGTGGTCACCCCGAGTTAAGTAAGCGCGAGCATGTTGCACCGTCTTAAGTCGTTGCCGACTTAAGCCGATTGCTCCGTTAGTAGGGCATAGTGGTCACCCCGAGTTAAGTAAGCGCGAGCATGTTGCACCGTCTTAAGTCGTTGCTGACTTAAGTCGATTGCTCCGTTAGCAGGGCATAGTGGTCCACCTGAGTTAAGTAAGCGCGAGCATGTTGCACCGTCTTAAGTCGTTGCCGACTTAAGCCGATTGCTACGTTAGCAGGGCATAGTGGTCACCCTGAGTTAAGTAATAATGCAGGTCGACAATGAATAATTTGAGCACTCTTGAAGTCTTTTTATTGATGATATATTCCCCAGTTTTCAGAGTACATCGTCGTCCCAATAGCTTTTGAAATACAGCTAGGGGTAAAACTTTCTGAGGTGTTCTATGTTCCATGAGTTCCCAATTTCTGTTCCGTCTATCTGAGTGAGGCAATATGATCCCGGCCGAGTGACTTCTGCTACTACGAAGGGTCCTTCCCATAGAAGTGACAACTTGTGTCGTCCTTCCCCCATTAGAATTCGGCGAAGGATGAGATCTCCTACTGTGAAGGATCAATGTCGAATGGTCTTATCATGATAGCGCCTCAGAGTTTGTTGGTACCGTGCTGATTGAATTACCGTGTTTAGCCATTCTTCTTCGAGTACATCAACATCCTCTAGCCTAGTAGCCTCAGCTTCCGCTATGTTTTCAAAGATTAACCTTAGCGCCCCAAACTTGAGATCAGCAGGTAGTACTGCCTCTGAACCGTAGACCATGAAGAAAGGAGTATTTCCATGCAGAGCTCGACTAGGTTGAGTTCTTAGGCTCCAAACGACGTAGGGCAACTCCCTTATCCATTTTCCTGCGAACTTTTCATTTTTAGTGAAGACTTTTTTCCTGAGGGCCTCCAATATCATCCCGTTAGCTCTTTCAACCTGCCCGTTGGCTCTTGGGTGTGCTACCGAAGCATATTTGATCTGAATGCTCTTCTGCTCACAGAAATCAAAGAACTCTGAACTTGTGAAGTTGGATCCCAGGTCAGTTATGATGCTATTCGTTATTCCGAATCTGAATATTATGTCTTGTATGAATTCCACTGCCTTAGCTGAAGTTAAGGAAGCAATGGGTTTGAACTCTATCCATTTAGTGAATTTGTCGATGGCCACCAGTACATGAGTGTATCCTCCTTGAGCTTTCTTGAAATGTCCAATCATATCCAATCCCCAGCATGCGAACGGCCAAGTTATGGGTATAGTCTGCAGCTGCTGTGCTGGTAGATGCTGCTATTTCGACAGGTACTGGCAGGCTTCGCACCTCTGTACTAACTCGGCTGTGTCACTCTTTGCTATTGGCCAATAGAAATCTGACCTGAAGACCTTCCCAACCAGGGTCCTGGATGCTGCGTGGACTCCACATTGCCCAGCATGGACCTCATCCAGAAGTTGCTTTCTAGTAGCTGAGAGAATGCATTTCATGAGGACTCCTGATGCACCCCTTCTGTATAGTGTTTCCCTAATGAGTGTATAGTGAGCAGACTGTCGAGCAATGCGCTCGGCTGCATTTTTGTCATCTGGCTCTTCTTCATTCTTTATATATCTGATAATCGGCTTCCTTCAGTCATCAGGATCTAACTCTGGTTGGCTCAAGGTATTACATTCTTCTGCCTGATCTGGTGAGATGCTTGGGTGTGATATTTCTTGAACAAAGACTCTAGGTGGGACCTGAGTCCGACTGGATCCTAGCTTGGACAATACATCAGCTACCGTGTTTCAATCTCTCTCCACATGGTGAAATTCCAGACCTTCAAATTTATCTTCTAGTTTCCAGACGACAGTGCAGTATTTTCCCATGGAATCGCTTGAACAATCCCATTCTTTGTTTATCTGACTTATGACTACCATAGAATCTCCATATACCATCAGTCTCTTGATGCCCAATGATATAGCAATATTCAGTCCATGAATCAAAGCTTCATATTCTGCTGCATTGTTAGAGGCTGGAAATAACAGCTGAAGGGCATATCTGAGGTGCTCGCCTCCAGGTGCGGCGAAGAGGATCCCTGCGCCGGCTCCCTGCAGCTTTAACGAGCCATCAAAATACATTCACCATACTTCTGTAGCTTCTGGGTTATCTGGTACTTGCTGCTCGGTCCACTCTGATACAAAGTCAACCAGTGCTTGAGTTTTCATGGCAGTGCAAGGTCGAAATTCAATGTCATGAGATCCCAGCTCGCAGGCCCATTTGGCTATTCTCCCGATGGCTTCTTTGTTGTAAAGAATATTCCCTATTGGAAAACCAGTGACTACTATGACTTTGTGGTCATCGAAGTAGTGACGGAGCTTGCGTGCAGTTAGAAGCAATGCATATAATAGCTTCTGGACTTGAGGGTATTTTTTCTTCGAGGGACCCAGAACTTCACTGATGAAATAAACAGGATGCTATACTGGGTATGCGTGTCCTTCTTCTGCTCGCTCGACTACTAACGCGGTGCACACCACGTGAGTCGTGCAAGAGATATATAGCAGCAAATCTTCGGCTGGTTGAGTCGACGTGGCCCGCCGTGGCGGTTTCAGCACCGGTGGTGTCGTCAAGAACTTTTTCAATGCATCTAGGGCTTCCTGCACTTCTGAAGTCCACTGAAATTTGTCCACTTTCTTGAGTAATTTATAAAATGGTAAGCCTTTTTCTCCCAGCCTTGATATGAATCTGCTCAGGGCTGCCATACATCTGGTAAGTCTTTGAACTTTCTTCTATGATCGTGGTGCTTCCATCCTCATGATAGCTTCGATCTTTTCTGGATTAGCTTCAATTCCCCGGTGGCTAACAATAAACCCGAGTAATTTTCCTGCTGGTACCCCGAAAACACATTTTTTGGGATTAAGCTTCCATCTGTATCGCCGTAGACTGTTGAAAACCAGCTGTAAATCTTTAATGAAACTTTACGAATTTTCTTTTTTGATTACCACGTCATCCGCATAAGCTTCCACACGCTTGCCCTAGTGATCGGCTAAACATGTTTGAATAGCTCTCTGATAAGTCGCTCCAGCGTTTTTAAGGCCGAACGACATGGAGGTATAGCAGAAAGCACCAAATGGAGTGATGAACGCTGTTTTTTTCTCGTCTTCTTTCGCCAGGCTAATCTGATGATACCCAGAGTAGCAATCCAAGAAGGACAGCATAGAACATCTAGCGGTGGAATCTACCACCTGATCTATCCTAGGGAGCCCGAAGAGATCCTTTCGACAGTGTTTGTTGAGATCCATATAGTCGACGCACATGCGCCAATCCACCTTGTTCTTTTTGAGTACAAGAACGGGGTTGGCTAACCACTCGGGATGTAACACCTCTCTAATAAATCCAGCCGTGACCAAGCGAGCCAGCTCAGCGCGAATGGCCTCTCTCTTGTCGGGCGTGAAACATCGTAATTTTTGCCGAATCGGCCTCGCCTGGGGGTAGACCTTCAATTTGTGCTTGGCCAGTTCTCTCGGGACTCCCGGCATATCCGCAGGTTGCCATGCGAATACGTCTTGGTTATCTTGCAGGAACTGGACGAGTGCGCCTTCCTATTTGTCACCCAGGCTGGAGCTGATGATGGCAGTCTTGCGTTCATCAGTGAACCCGAGGTTGATCCTTTTGGTTTCTTCAGTCGGCCGCATAGAGGTCGCAGCTTGAGCCTCGTTCGTGGGTACCGCGAGATCTTCCTCGGGCTTAGACTTTGCCTGCACAGAAGAAGTCACCGACGGTTTGGTGGTGAGGGCCGCCTGGATGGCCACTCGGAAACATTCTGCGGCGCCTTGGAAGTCAGCGCGCACAGTTATGATCCCTTGTGGTCCTAGCATCTTCAGTATCATGTATGTGTAATGTGGAATGGCCATGAATTTCGCCAGTCCAGGCCTCCCGATGATGGCATTGTATCCGCAGTCGAAGTTCCCCACCTCAAACCTCAGGTACTCGGTTCTGTAGTTTTCCGGAGTCCCGAAGGTGACCGGCATGTAGATGTGGCCCAGTGGATATTCTCCTTCAGTCGACACGATGCCGAAGAAGGGTGTGTCCGACTCATGGAGCTCTTTGAGGTGAACTCCCAATCCTTGGAGCGTCCGGGGGAAGGTGACGTTGATGCTTCTTCCCCCGTCCACCAACACCTTTTTGAAAGGGAAATGTGCCCTTAGGCCATTTCTAAGTATTTTGGTGATTGAGTGCCAACACAAGTGCTTTTGTGTTAATCTATGCAAAGTGGTGGACAAAGTGCAAATCAAGTCAAAAGGTATGTTTCTAGACTTAGTACATTGTTTTATGGACTAATGTATTGTGTCTAAGTGCTGGAAACAGGAGAAATCGAATTGGAAAAGAGATGGCTTTGTTCAGGCAAAGTCTGCGCAGTCTGGGTGCACCGGACAGTGTTCGGTGGTGCACCGGACAGTGTCCGGTGTGTTAGGCTGGCTCTGGCGAACAGGCTGCTCTCGGGACTTCGACGGTGGTGTACGGCTATAATTCACCGGACTGTCCGGTGGTGCACAGGACTGTCCGGTGAGCCGTTCATAGGCGAACTCGTCGCTCTCGGGAGATGATTAACGGCTATAATTCACCGGACTATCCGGTGGTGCACCGGACTGTCCGGTGAGCCAACGGTCGGCCGGGCCAACGGTCGGCTGCGCGATCTGCGCGGGACACGTGGCTGAGCGAACGGCTAGAAGGAGGCACCAGACTGTCCGGTGTGCCAACGGCTCTCAAACTCCAATGGTCGGCTTCACCAAATAAGGAAGGATATCCGCACCGGACAGTGTCCGGTGGTGCACCGGACTGTCCGGTGCGCCAGTCGACAGAAGGTAAGAATTGCCTTCCTACAATGCTCTCAACGGCTCCTAGCTGCCTTGGGGCTATAAAAGGGACCCCTTGGCGCATGGAGAAGATATCCAAGCATTCTTTGAGCATAGTTGATCACTCACACTTCGTTCTTGCGCACTTGTTCGACATTCTTAGTGACTTGAGCTCCGTTCTAGTGAGAAACTTGTGATAGTCTTTTGAGCTCAAGTCTGGGTCTTGTGTGTGCGTATTTGTTGTGATCTTTGTGTCATGTGTGAGTTGCTCATCCCTCCCTTACTCCGTGCTTCTTTGTGAACTTCAAGTGTAAGGGCGAGAGGCTCCAAGTTGTGGAGATTCCTCGCGAACGGGATATAGTAAAGCAAAGCAAAACACCGTGGTATTCAAGTGGGTCTTTGGATCGCTTAAGAGGGGTTGATTGCAACCCTCATCCGTTGGGACGCCACAACGTGGAGTAGGCAAGCGTTGGTCTTGGCTGAACCATGGGATAAACCACTGTGCCATCTCTGTGTTGATCTCTTGTGGTTATTTTGTTTTGTTGAGACTCCTCTCTAGCCACTTGGCTTTATTGTGCTAACGCCTAACCAAGTTTTGTGGCATTAAGTTTTCAAGTTTCACAGGATCACCTATTCACCCCCCCTCTAGGTGCTCTCAATTGGTATCGGAGTCGTTCTCTTCACGAAGGGACTAATCGCCCGAAGAGATGGATCATAAGGGGAAGGGAATTGTGATCAATGATAAGGAGAAGGAGTCCTTCGTCAACGAGTCAAAGGATGACAAGCCTACCGACTCGGGCTCGGGCCACAAACGTAAAGATGGGAAGAAGAAGAAGACAAGGCGCATCAAGGAGATCGTCTACTACGACGACAGCGACGAGTCCACTTCTTCCCAAAAGGACGACGACAACGACTACGAGAAAAGAAAGACGGTTAACTCAAATTTTTCTTTCGATTATTCTCGTATTCCTTATAGTTCAAATGCACATTTGCTTTCCATTCCTCTTGGCAAGCCTCCACACTTTGATGGGGAGGACTATGGATTTTAGAGCCACAAAATGCGTAGTCACTTGTTCTCTCTCCATCCAAGCAAATGGGAGATTGTAGAGAGTGGAATGAAATTTGATAGCTCGGATAGTCCCATGTTTATAAATGAACAAATTCATAAAAATGCACAAGCTACTACTGTCCTCTTAGCATCTTTGTGCAGGGAAGAGTACAATAAGGTGAGCGGCTTGGACAATGCCAAGCAGATCTGGGACACCCTCAAGATCTCTCATGAGGGGAACGACGTCACCATGCTCACCAAGATGGAGTTGGTGGAAGGCAAACTCGGGAGATTCACGATGATAAGGGGCGAGGAGCCAACCCAAATGTACAACCGGCTAAAGACCCTTGTCAACAAAATAAGGAGCTATGGAAGCACGTGATGGATGGACCACGACGTTGTCCACCTAATGCTAAGGTCCTTTACTGTACTTGATCCACATCTGGTGAACAATATTCGTGAAAATCCTAGGTACACCAAGATGTCGCCCGAAGAAGTTCTTGGGAAGTTCGTAAGCGGACGAATGATGATCAAGGAGGCAAGATACATGGACGACGCGTTGAATGGTCCAATCAATGAGCCTCAACCCGTTGCTCTCAAGGCAACGAGAAGCAAGGAGGTGCTACCTAGCAAGGTGGCGCAAGTTGAGGCGGCAGGGCTAAACGATGAAGAGATGGCCCTCATCATCAAGCGCTTCAAGACGGCGCTAAAGGGTCGCAAGGGACAGCCAAGCAAGACCAAGACAAAGGGGAAGCGCTCATGCTTCAAATGTGGTAAGATTGGTCATTTTATTGCTAACTGTCCCGATAATGATAGTGACCAGGAAAAAGGGAACAAAAGGGAAAAGAAGAAGAATTACAAGAAGGCCAAGGGCGAGGCACATCTCGGAAAGGAGTGGGATTCGAATTGCTCCTCTTCCGACTCCGACAATGAAGGACTCGTCGCCACCGCCTTCAACAAGTCATCCCTCTTCCCAAACGAGCATCACACGTGCCTCATGGCAAAGGAGAAGAAGGTATGTACTCGAGACAATACTACTTATGCTTCTTCAAGTGAGGATGAGTCTAGTGATGATGATGAAATAGACTATTCTAGGTTATTTAAAGGTTTATATAGAAATAAAATTGATAAAATCAATGAATTGATTGATGCTTTAAATGATAAGAATAGGTTATTAGAAAAGCAAGAGGATCTTTTATATGAAGAGCACGATAAATTTGTTAGTGCACAAAATTCACTTGCTCTAGAAGTTAAAAGGAATGAAATGCTTTCTTGTGAACTAACTACTTGTCATGAAACCATTTCTACTTTAAAAGGTGTTAATGATAATTTAAATGCTAAACTAGAAGTAGCAAGTAAATCTAACTCTTGTGTAGAACATGTTATGATTTGTAATAGGTGTAAAGATTTTGACGTTGATGCTTGTAGTGAACACCTAGTTTCAATTTCCAAATTAAATGATGAATTGGCTAGTCTTAATGCCCAACTTAAGACTAGCAAAAGTGAATTCGATAAGCTAAAATTTGCAAGGGATGCCTACACGATTGGTAGACACCTCTCAATTAAGGATGGACTTGGCTTCAAGAGGGAAGCCAAGGACTTAACAAGCCATAAGGCTCCCATCTCCGCCAAGGAGAAAGGGAAGGCCCCGATGGCTAGTAGTGCTAAAAAGAACCATGCTTTCATGTATCATGATAGGAGACATTCTAGGAATGCCTATAGAAGTTATGATGCTTTTGATTCCCATGCCATGTTTGCTTCTAGTTCTTCTATATGCATGGTAGAGATATGTCTAGGAGAAATGTTGTTCATCATATGCTTAGGAGAAATGTTGTTAATGTTCCTAGGAAAATTAATGAACCTTCTACAATATATCATGCTTTCAATGCTTCATTTTTCATTTGTAGAAAGAATAAGAAGGTGATTGCTAGGAAGTTAGGGGCAAGATGCAAGGGAGATAAAACTTGCATTTGGGTCCCTAAGACTATTGTGACTAACCTTGTAGGACCCAACAAGAGTTGGGTACCTAAGACCCAAGCCTAAATTTGCCTTGCAGGTTTATGCATCCGGGGGCTCAAGCTAGATTATCGACAGCGGATGCACAAACCACATGACGGGGGAGAAGAGGATGTTCTCTTCCTACGTCAAGAACAAGGATCCCCAAGATTCAATAATATTCGGTGATGGGAACCAAGGCAAGGTAAAAGGGTTAGGTAAAATTGCTATTTCGTCCGAGCACTCTATTTCTAATGTGTTTTTAGTTGAGTCGCTTGGATATAATCTGTTATCCGTTAGTCAACTTTGTAAAATGGGATATAATTGTTTATTCACAAATGTAGATATGTCTGTCTTTAGAAGGTGTGATGGTTCACTAGCTTTTAAGGGTGTACTAGACGACAAACTTTATTTGGTTGATTTTGCAAAAGAAGAGGCTGGTCTAGATGCATGCTTAATTGCTAAGACTTGCATGGGCTAGCTGTGGCATCGCCGCTTAGCACATGTGGGGATGAAGAACCTTCACAAGCTTCTAAAGGGAGAACACGTGATAGGTCTAACTAATGTGCATTTCGAAAAAGATAGACCTTGTGCAGCTTGTCAAGCAGGGAAACAGGTGGGAAGCTCTCATCACACCAAAAATGTGATGACCACATCAAGACCCTTGGAAATGCTTCATATGGACCTCTTCGGACCCGTCGCCTATCTAAGCATAGGAGGAAGTAAGTATGGTCTTGTTTTAGTTGATGATTTTTCCCGCTTCACTTGGGTATTCTTTTTGCAGGATAAATCTGAAACCCAAGGGACCCTCAAGCGCTTCCTCAGGAGAGCTCAAAATGAGTTTGAGCTCAAGGTGAAAAAGATAAGAAGCGACAACGGGTCCGAATTCAAGAACCTTCAAGTGGAGGAGTACCTTGAGGAGGAAGGGATCAAGCACGAATTCTCCGCTCCCTACACACCACAGCAAAATGGTGTGGTAGAGAGGAAGAACAGGACGCTCATCGATATGGTGAGGACGATGCTTGGAGAGTTCAAGACCCCCGAGCGCTTTTGGTCGGAAGCCGTGAACACGGCTTGCGACGCCATCAACCGGGTCTACCTTCACCGCCTCCTCAAGAAGACTTCGTATGAACTTCTAACCGGTAACAAACCCAATGTTTCTTACTTTCGTGTATTTGGGAGCAAATGTTCCATTCTAGTGAAGAAAGGTAGAAATTCTAAGTTTGCTCCCAAAGCTGTAGAAGGGTTTTTATTAGGTTATGACTCAAATACAAAGGCGTATAGGGTCTTCAACAAATCATCGGGTTTGGTTGAAGTCTCTAGCGATGTTGTATTTGATGAGACTAATGGCTCTCCAAGAGAGCAAGTTGTTGATCTTGATGATGTAGATGAAGGAGACATTCCAGCGGCCGCAAAAACGCACCATGGCGATTGGCGATGTGCGACCACAGGAACTCGAGGAGCAAGATCAACCGTCTTCCTCAACAATGGTGTATCCCCCAACTCAAGACGATGAACAGGTTCATCAAGAAGAGGCGTGTGATCAAGGGGGAGCACAAGATGATCATGTGATGGAGGAAGAAGCACAACCGGCACCTCCAACCCAAGTTCGTGCGACGATTCAAAGGAATCATCCCATCGACCAAATATTGAGTGATATTAGCAAGGGAGTAACTACTCGTTCTAGATTAGTTAATTTTTGTGAGCATTACTCTTTTGTCTCTTCTATTGAGCCTTTCAGGGTAGAAGAGGCCTTGCTAGATCCAGACTGGGTGTTGGCCATGCAGGAGGAGCTCAACAACTTCAAGCGTAATAAAGTTTGGACACTGGTGCCTCGTCCCAAGCAAAATAGTGGGTGTTCCGCAACAAACAGGACGAGCACAGGGTGGTGACAAGGAACAAGGCTCGACTTGTGGCAAAAGGTTATGCCCAAGTCGCAGGTTTGGACTTTGAGGAGACTTTTGCTCCTGTGGCTAGGCTAGAATCTATTCGTATTTTGCTAGCATATGCCGCTCACCATTCTTTCAGGTTGATCCAAATGGATGTGAAGAGCGCTTTCCTCAACGGGCCAATCAAGGAGGAGGTGTACGTAGAGCAACCCCCTCGCTTCGAGGATGAATGGTACCCGACCATGTGTGTAAGCTCTCTAAGGCGCTCTATGGACTTAAGCAAGCCCCAAGAGCATGGTATGAATGCCTTAGAGACTTTTTAATTGCTAATTCTTTCAAGGTTGGGAAAGCCGATCCAACCTTATTCACTAAGACTTGTGATGGTGATTTGTTTGTGTGCCAAATTTATGTCGATGACATAATATTTGGTTCTACTAACCAAAAGTCTTGTGAAGAGTTTAGCAGGGTGATGACATAGAAATTCGAGATGTCGATGATGGGCGAGTTGAACTACTTCCTTGGGTTCCAAGTGAAGCAACTCAAGGATGGCACCTTCATCTCCCAAACGAAGTACACGCAAGACTTGCTAAAGCGGTTTGGGATGAAGGACGCCAAGCCCGCAAAGACGCCGATGGGAACCGACGGACACACCGACCTCAACAAAGGAGGTAAGTCCGTTGATCAAAAAGCATACCGGTCTATGATAGGTTCTTTGCTTTATTTATGTGCAAGTAGATCGGATATTATGCTTAGCGTATGCATGTGTGCTAGATTTCAATCCGATCCAAGGGAGTGTCACTTAGTGGCCGTAAAGCAAATTCTTAGATATTTAGTCGCTACGCCTTGCTTCGGGATCTGGTATCCAAAGGGGTCTAACTTTGACTTAATTGGATATTCAGACTCCGACTATGCTGGATGTAAGGTCGATAGGAAGAGCACATCGGGGACGTGCCAATTCTTAGGAAGGTCCCTGGTGTCATGAAATTCTAAGAAACAAACTTCCGTTGCCCTATCCACCGCTGAGGCCGAGTATGTTGCCGCAGGACAGTGTTGCGCGCAACTACTTTGGATGAGGCAAACCCTCCGGGACTTTGGCTACAATCTGAGCAAAGTCCCACTCCTATGTGATAATGAGAGTGCTATCTGAATAGCGGAAAATTCTGTTGAGCACAGCCGCACAAAGCACATTGACATCCGGCATCACTTTTTGAGAGACCACCAGCAAAAGGGAGATATCGAAGTGTTTTATGTTAGCACCGAGAACCAGCTAGCCGGTATCTTTACCAAGCCTCTAGATGAGAAGACCTTTTGCAGGCAGCGTAGTGAGCTAAATGTCTTAGATTTGCGGAACTTGGATTGATTTATAGCATACATGTGTTTATGCCTTGATCATGTTCATTATGCATTTTGTTGCTTACTTGTGGTGCTCAAGTTGTACAATCACTCCCCGGACCTCACAAGTCCTCTTGCAAGTGATGCACATATTTAGGGGGAGATGTACTACAACTTGACCCTTTGAGACTAACCGTGTGCTTGAGTTGGCTTGATTTAGTCTCAAAGGAGGTTTGAAAGGGAAAAGGTGGACTTGGACCATGAAAGACTTCCACTGCACTCCGATGAGAGGGTAACTTATTCCAAGTTCATCTCATGTACTCTTATTGCCTTTGTGTTCTTATTTGAAGCTTTTTGTGAGGCAATGGGGTTCTAGGGCCAAGATTGATCCCATTTTGGTGCTTGATGCCAAAGGGGGAGAAAATAAGGCCAAAGCAATAAATGGATCAGTAGAATAGAGCTTTTGGTTTGTCAAAACTCTCTTATTGTCTCTCTTGTTAGAAGTTGGCCTCTTGTGGGGAAAATAGTCGACTATGGGAAAAAGGGGGAGTTTTAGAAATCTTGAATCAATTTCTCTTGGAACGACTCTCTTTATGTCTTAACAAGTGTGTTTGACTTAGAGATAGGAAGTTGAGGTTGATTTGCAAAAACAAACCAAGTGGTGGCAAAGAGTGATCCATATATGCCAAATTTGAATCAAAACAATATTGAGTTTTCATTTGCATTGATTTTGCACTTGTTCTAGTTGCTTTATGTTGTGTTGGCATAAATCACCAAAAAGGGGGAGATTGAAAGGGAAATGTGCCCTTGGGCCATTTCTAAGTATTTTGGTGATTGAGTGCCAACACAAGTGCTTTTGTGTTAATCTATGCAAAGTGGTGGACAAAGTGCAAATCAAGTCAAAAGGTATGTTTCTAGACTTAGTACATTGTTTTATGGACTAATGTATTGTGTCTAAGTGCTGAAAACAGGAGAAATCGAATTGGAAAAGAGATGGCTTTGTTCAGGCAAAGTCTGCGCAGTCTGGGTGCACCGAACTGTCCGGTGGTGCACCGGACAGTGTCCGGTGGTGCACCAGACAGTGTCCGGTGCGCCAGGCTGGCTCTGGCGAACACGCTGCTCTCAGGACTTCGACGGTGGTGTACGGCTATAATTCACCGGACTGTCCGGTGGTTCACCGGATTGTCCGGTGAGCCGTTCACAGGCGAACTCGTCGCTCTCGGGAGATGATTAACGGCTATAATTCACCGAACTGTCCGGTGGTGCACCGAACTGTCCGGTGAGCCAACAGTCGGCCGGGCCAACGGTCAGCCGCGCGATCTGCGTGGGACACGTGGCCGAGCCAACGGCTAGAAGGAGGCACCGAACTATCCGGTGTGCACCGGACAGTGTCCAGTGTGCCAACGGCTCTCAAACTCCAACGGTCGGCTTCGCCAAATAAGGAAGAATATCCGCACCGGACTTTGTCCGGTGGTGCACCGGACTATCCGGTGCGCCAGTCGACAGAAGGCAAGAATTGCCTTCCTACAATGCTCTCAACGGCTCCTAGCTGCCTTGGGGCTATAAAAGGGACCCCTTGGCGCATGGAGAAGATATCCAAGCATTCTTTGAGCATAGTTGATCACTTACACTTCGTTCTTGCGCACTTGTTCGACATTCTTAGTGACTTGAGCTCCGTTCTAGTGAGAAACTTGTGATAGTCTTTTGAGCTCAAGTCTGGGTCTTGTGTGTGCGTATTTGTTGTGATCTTTGTGTCTTGTGTGAGTTGCTCATCCCTCCCTTACTCCGTGCTTCTTTGTGAACTTCAAGTGTAAGGGCGAGAGGCTCCAAGTTGCGGAGATTCCTCACAAACGGGATATAGTAAAGCAAAGCAAAACACCGTGGTATTCAAGTGGGTCTTTGGACTGCTTGAGAGGGGTTGATTGCAACCCTCATCCGTTGGGACGCCACAACGTGGAGTAGGCAAGCGTTGGTCTTGGCCGAACCACGGGATAAACCACTGTGCCATCTCTGTGTTGATCTCTTGTGGTTATTGTGTTTTGTTGAGACTCCTCTCTAGCCATTTGGCTTTATTGTGCTAACGCCTAACCAAGTTTTGTGGCATTAAGTTTTCAAGTTTCACAAGATCACCTATTCACCCCCCCCCCCCCTCTAGGTGCTCTCACTTTTCACCCTGCTCTCTCGGATCACCGGATCGACGAGGAGCAGGTATTTGCCTGGGTGGTCGAAGTTAAGCCACTGATCTGCCCGAGTGAAGGTGATCGGGTGCTCCAACCATCGGTACGGAGCGGGAGGACCAGTGGTCGCCACCAGTATTTGGCGATCATTGAGCTTTCGTTGTCTCTTATTCTCCTACGATCCATGTCCGCCGAAGATGACGTTGACCTCTCTGTCGACACGCGGGAAGGCTCCACCTCCTTCCTCCTCTTGTTGCTAGGGTTGTCACGGTTCTCCTGGTCCTCCCCACGGTGGAGGATGGGGTAGAGGTTGGAAGGGTCGATCGTGCCCGACGGAGTGCTTGAAGTCTCTGCAGTTCCGAAGGGTGTGGCGCATGTCCTTGTGGTACGGGCACTAGGTGTCGAGGATGTCGTCCAGCGTGCGTTCGCCTCCACGAGGTCCTCCTCGAGCGCGAGAGGCGGGCAGTCCGGCGGCATGAACCTCTTCGCGAGGCCTCTTCTCCTAGCGCTTGTCAGGCTGCTGGTTCGTGTCGCGTCGCGGCACCGCCGGTGCTGGCTTCATTTCTCCGATGAGGTCCCGAGCTCGCTCGTTGGCGGTGATATAGAGGTCAGCTTCCCGGAACAGCTGTTCGGAGGTAGTCGGCGCCTTCTGCAGTATGGTTCGGACGAAGGCTGAGTCATCGGATCCTCTATAGAAGTCCTCGATCACTTCTGCCTCCGCGACCTCGGGGATACGATTTCTCATGGTCTGGAATCTTTTGAGGTACGACCGGAGAGTTTCGTCCCCCGGCGCTTGATGGATTTGAGGTCCCATGGTTGCGCCGGCTTGTCGGAGAGGGACTAAAAGTTGGCGATGAAGCGTCGACTGAAATCACTCCAGTCGTCGATGCAGTGTCATGGTAGGTGTCGCAGCCATTGCAGTGCATCTTGCCCGAGGACGATGGGCAAGTACGAGGTCATCACGTCCTCGGTTGCCCCAGCAGCTCGGGCAGCGGTGGTGTATACGGCCAGCCAGCCTCCCGGATCCTGCTTAGGTTCATATTTGTCGACGTTGGATACCTTGAAGTTAAGGGGCCATTGAATGGCTCTGAGGCACGGAGTAAGTGTCGACACTCCGCACGTGTCCTCCTGTCGTCGGGGATGATGTCTGTCCCGGGGAGGGGAGTGGTTGTCGTGGTGCCTCGACCGTCCCCGGGTGGTGCCGCTAGTCGAAGCTGTTGCCGACTCAGTCCTGGTGGCCTGACTTCGGGATGGGACGCCGTGGTCCCTGTCATACTCTTCCCGGCGACGAATCTCGCTCTCATGTCGTCGTTCGCGTGAAGCGTTGATGGAGCTCCATGCATCCCGCCGACTGTTGATGGTGTGTCATAGATCGTTCGGCGGATGTGCGAGAGGTAGAAGATGGTTGGCTGCTCGAGTGAACAGTCGCTGGTAGCCCTCGGCGTCGGGAGTCCGAGGGAGACCGTCGGCTATCCGAGCCAATACTCTGCCAACTTCACTCGGCGTGTTCAAGGCTCGGGCGAAGTCGGGGTTCAGGTTGCGCCCGAAGAGTGGATTTTCCCGACGTTGCCTTGTTTCCTGTTCGGCCTGTTCTTGAGCTCATCGGCGATCGCGTCGTCGGGAATTCCTCCTTTCTCGGAAGACACGCTCTTCCGAGGTTTCTCCCATCTCCGAGGCCTCGTCTCGCGACACAGGCTACGCCGAGTCCCGCTCTCCGGCCTTGTGATATCTCCGGATATTTC
This sequence comes from Zea luxurians, assembly GCA_029449295.1. Taxonomy (NCBI): domain Eukaryota; kingdom Viridiplantae; phylum Streptophyta; class Magnoliopsida; order Poales; family Poaceae; genus Zea; species Zea luxurians. The sequence goes on from JAOPSE010000012.1 coordinate 69,962,505, forward strand.
GGCGTCGGTTCCTTCGTCGGCAGGATTCCCGCTGAGGAGGTTCCTCTCCGGGTGCAGTCGGCTCGTCGTCGGAGATGGGGGGCGACTCCACTCTCCCGATGAAGGACGTCGGGGTAGAATGGTGCAGCTATCGTGACGATCTTCTTTCTGTTCTCCTTTGAGGGCAGAGGCACAGAAAGAACAACTTACTCCCTCCCGATTTTATTTGTTTCTTTCTTTCTTGTGATTTGTGTCCATTCTTTCGTCGGAGAGGTAGACAGTGGAGTTCTCCGGGTTGACGGACCCTGGGCCTCTGGCTTGCCAGAGGCGATCTTTTTTCGGAGCATTGGAGGTTGCGCCATTTCCTGCCTTGCCCCGATTTTCCTGGAGATTTCTGGGGAAGATCTTCTCTTCATCGGATCCGCAATGCGATGCAAAGTTCCCTCCTCATCCGCTACAGATGAGATGGTTCCGAAGCAGAATGTGGACCCAGGGCGGAAGACGATCTTGTGCAGGAAGGTGACGGCCATTGAGCTAGCTTGGATCGACGACACACCCCCTACCTGGCGCGGCAGCTGTCGGTGTTTTGGGTCCGACCGCACACTCGGGGTTACCCCTCAAGGTGCTGTTAGAAGTAGGACGGTGTTATCGACTGTAGCTCAACGGTTCATGCTGGTTGCACGAGAAACAGTGTACAATGGTTTACAGGTTCGGGCCGCTTTGAAGTGCGTAACACCCTACGTCCTGGTGAGAGTGCTTTATGTGGTGGGTTACAAGGGAGTTCTCCTGTGCGGGGAATGTAGAGAGTTCGGGTGGATGGCTGAGTAGTGAGTTCGATCGATCTGAAAGGGTGCCCCCTAGGACTTATATGCTCGACCGTGGGGCAGTACATGCGGATATGATAACAGCGTGCGCCTAAATGATAGTGAACCAACTGCGTCTATCTTCCTATAATTCAGCCGACTCATCCTCGCTTGATTCTGATGCATGGAACCCTCGTGCGGGAAGGTCGGGTCACTGTTGTGATCCTTGTTTGAATTCATTGGGCCATCTGGGCTCGTGCCGATCCATCCTTGTATCAATCTGCTTCACTGCTCGTTCCTCCCTAGGCCCACGAAGGGATGACCTTATGATTTATTGGGCCTTCGGGCCTTTCGTGAGGTCTTTTATCCTTCTAGTTGACCCGGGGGATATCTGTCCCCCACAGTATCTGGTTATCCTAAGCATTGGCATAAAATTTTGTTCGAATCTTTATGGGCTCATAGAATATCTAAACATTGTGCTACTAAAGTATCTCTATTTGAGCTTGTCTATGGGCAGGAAGTAGTGTTGCCTGTAGAGATAAGTTTAAATGCTGTCAAGTTCGCCATACAAAATGATCTAATTGTCGGTGATTATTATAATTCAATGATGGACAATATTGATGAAGTGATCGACAAAGGAGTGATAGCTTTAGGAGAAATAGAAAAGGACAAGATCATTATCGCCAAAGCTTATAACAAGAAGGTCAAGACTAAATCATTTTAGGTAGGGGATCTGGTATGGAAAACTGTCTTGCCTCTAAGGGGCAAAGACCGGTAGTTTGGGAAGTGGTTGCCAAGTTGGGAAGGCCCTTACAAGGTCACACGGATGGTGTCCGATAACGCCTACTTGTTGCAAACATTACAAGGCAAATACTTGCCCAAAGCGTTAAACGGGTGTTTCCTCAAGTAGTATCATCCTAGTATGTGGCAAGATGCTTAAGAAAACCGATATGATGACATTGAGTTAGTTGCTTTTGGTTCGCTTAGCTCCGCCAAAAGGCAGGGGCATATATTGAGCACCAAAAAGGACGGTCGGACGGTCCGCACTGGTGGTGCGGACGGTCCACGCGCGCGCAGAATCAGTTAGGGTTCCGAGATTCTTGTGGGATTTGTTAGCTCGGGATACGGATTGTAAAAGGTCCAGACCTCCCCTCTCTATATATATGGAGTACTACAGCCGATTAATGATCAACAATCGAATCAATAATCAATACATCTCTTGTTTTACCTTGTACATTAGGAGTAGTTCTAGTTTAGCCCTTTTACATTCCAAATTCTCCACTTCTCTTCGGCTCTACGTCGATTAGAGGTGTCTAGGGTGGCCTGCCGACCCTAGACAAGGCCTAGGACCTTTCCTCCCCGATGAGGTCCCTCCCGGGAGCGAAATTCAGGCGCTACCGGCGAACTCCATCGCCCCTGCGCATGCTCAGACCATCCGACCACCAAACGCGGACCGTCTGGCCCGTCAGGCAGGAACCTGAGCCCTACGCCAGGTCACGGACCGTCTGGCTCCTGTCCGTAGACCGTCCATGCCTCCGCAGAAAGCATCGCCGCCCGTTCTCACCGTAGTGATTGGCGCTCTTATCGATGCCAACATATTAATTAGACACCAACTAAACTTCAGTCTGTGGAACTAAACACGTGATGTTTGAATATATGGTACAACGGCGCCTAGACATTCATTGAGCCACCCTACAATATACTTAGTACTAATAGTGGCATATTTTAATTACATAATTATTAATGCAGACTGCACTAACTTCGACTGGACATGATTACAGGAGCTTGTGTCCCCACATCCCCTTTTGTCGATGCCAACAGTCGTACAACCAATCCGTACGGCACGGTCCTCAAAACGCAAATGTGCCAAGCTTGCAAACTACTCGGTTTTATTTTTTATTTATCGCAGTTTAGTTTAAAAATAAATTATTGGACAACAAATATTCGAGAATATAAATATTACTTATCTATAATGTGAGGATGTCGATCGTCCATGATACCAGACAGCCACTCGCGGTAGAACGAGTAGAATAAATGGTAGGAGTCCTCTGTGCAAACATGCACTTTTGGGTTGGATGCCTCGCGGCTGGAGGTAGGCCATACATGATTTGAGCTGATTTGTAAGCTAATGAATTAGCTCGATTTGGCTCGTTAAACTAATGAGCCATAAACATAGCTCGCCTCGTTTACAAGCTCGAGGTGGCTTATTTAGCTCGCGAGCCAGAACAAAAAAATTAATAATCAATTTCTTCTTGTTAATTTCAAACTAATTTAACAATAGAAAAAATAGTAATTATACTTATAGTTTCACATATTAATGTAATACCAAATTAACACAACTCATCATCCATCATTCACACAAATGTTTATCGGTTTAACCTATAGTTATATTCATATAGACCAATTTAACATATAGATATAGTTCATCAAAATTATTAATTTAACTCATAGGCCATAGACATCATACATATATATAATATGTTCATTAGTTATTACGTAAATGATATGCACATATTTTTATTTTGCTGAAATGTGGTAGCTCGTTTAACTCACGAGCTGACTCGTTTACCAATCATAGCTTTTTAACGAACCGAGTTAAGTTGTTAACTTAGTTCGTGAAAAAATTCAAACTACCTAATCCAAACTGAGCCGAGTTGATCACGAGCCACCCACATGTCGTGTAACCCTAGTCGCAGGCGCCGGATGACCGCTTGTTTTTTCTACTGGCGAGAGCCGCAAGCAGCAGAGGCATCTCGGCATCCGTGGCATGGCGGCACCCGCGTGGAGCTTCCGAGGTCGACTCCGTGCCTGCGTCCCCATGCCGTGCGGCGTCATGCGTTCCGCTAGCCACAGGAGAATTGATCGATTGTACGCGCCGGCGCTGTGGTTGATTGCATTATTGCTTGTGGACGGGGAACGCGGCGGCGTGATCGTGATCCGGTGGTATTCCGGTACGTGGCCCAGACGACGGTGACCAGGGGAGCAAGCGCGGCCGCTCGAGCCTCGTAATTACGTGGCGCCGCCGGTGTCAAAATGATGACTGATGAAACTAATGTGAGAGCCAATAATACGTTGTACGTACATCGATTCTTGGTCGAGAGCAGCACAGCCCGGCACCATCTAATAAAAATGCGTGAACGTAATGAGGTCGTCCAAACTTTGATCAGTAATATCTACTACGTTTTTTTAATTATTTTTAAGTTTTGAAGTCGGCTCAAGTTTATTTGTCTCATGAAAAATTCTAAGGATAGTATGGCAACCCCATTTTTAAAGAGATTTCTATTTTTTAAGAGAAATTAGTTTATTTTTTCTTAACGAAATGTGAATCCCTTAGGAAAAATGGAGTTCATGAACTAGCCGTAAAGGCTAATTTCACAACCCCATTTTTAAGGGATTTACGTTGGAGTTGCCAAACTAGCTCTAAAGCCTATTTTTTTCAAGAGATTTTCATTTTCTCAAGATAAATTAGTTCATTTTCTCTTCAGAAAATAGAAATCCCTTGAAAAAAAAGAAGATTACCTAGGAGGAGACCTAGCACATTCACTATTGTCACAACCAGATTTAAGGAAAAATCCAGACGCATCTTAAATATGTGCTAGGATCAAGTCTCACACATAGGATGGCTCATGGTACAGAAATCAATGTCACGTCTTTATTACATATAGGAGTTCTATACAAAACAACTAAATACATTATATCATATGGTGACAGCGATCCTCCACAGTCCTTGTTTGACTAGGTGACAATAGCCTAGACCTCTCCAAGCTTATCGTAGGATCCCTTATGCTCCTCTTGTGGTACGTGTTCTTGACTTGGTGTGATTAATTATAGCAAAGGTGAGCTCCCATATGATCATCGTTCAGTAAGTAGGGGGGAAGTGTGTATGAGCTCACTTACGGTCGGGGCTCATGTGTAGTGTAAAAGGCTTATCAACTGAAATGGCTAAGGCTGAGCATCAATTTAAATTTTGTTGGTCAAAAATTTATTAGCGATTACTAAGTATAAGTAAATACCATACCAATTAAATAATAGATCATAATGAATAATAACCCACAATGCATTGCAATGCATGTCAAATTAAGTTTAGTTCCATCATTTAATCATGCGAAAGTCCTAAGCCGATCATGACCTTAAGCACGGCTGATATACCAGTTTTACACTTTGAAGTGGTTGTGCATCTTTACCCACAAGATGTGTTTGCTGTTTAGCCTGGGTTAACTAGACCCTTGGACGCATTCAAGGTAAATGGCTAGAGATCCACTGTGAGGTCTTTACAAAGTTTCACTAGCTTGAGAAAACACACTACAGTTCAGGACGAAGTAAGCATAGGCCTTTTTCCATGGTCTGTAACCACATCGCAATAATTATATCCAGTACTATACTCTACAACACGCCTCCCCACTTGCCCCTTTCGGGTAAGGTAATCACTCACTAGCTTTCCTAATTAATTGGCCAAAGGCGTCTCATTCCACCCTTGTGGTAGCACTGTTGTCTCAGGTTAAGCTCCATGTTCTAATTAACAAAATGATCTTATCATGAACAACAAAGAATCCATGACAATATAAAGCACGATCATAATTTATATATAGCATTAATCCTAAAATAGGTAGAGCAATAGCAAGACTACCTAATAATTCATTTGTATGCAAGATGTAGGGTAAATAATACTAGGTAACATATTATGTCCCATCAGTGTAACCTAAGCATGCCATGGTGATTCACATAATCATGAACATTATTAGGTCAAATAATATGATCAAGGATACAACTTGCCTTATACTTACAAATCCAACTGCTTAGGTGCTTCCCCAAAATTGGGCTTCAGATTCCTCGTGACCTCGCTTCTACTCATAATAATACATACAAATAAGCAAATAATGGATACAAATAATTTTAACAAAAACATAAGAACAATCTGTGTAAGAATATTCTACGTGTCGCAATGAATCCACGGGTTCGAGAACCACTAAAATCGAAGTTAGAATGAATAGGATATGAATTTTACAAGTTTTCTAGGCATTTTCACATTTATTTTATACCTAAAAAGAATTTCATACGGTTTTGGTAATATATTTTATTTATTCTATTGCCGAAAAGGATGGTGGGAATTAATATGCTAAAGCGCAGGGTCTGATTTGAAATGTTTTGGACTAATCTCAATGATTTCTATATATCGTTGGACTGCATGTTTATTTGCAAGTTTCTTGGGGCCTCTTTAGGAAAAAAAATCACATGGCGAAGGGGTGTTGATGTGTCCCAGTCATTGAATTCGAAAACGGCGACTCAGATTAGATCGACGAAGTGGTACTGGTTGTTCTAATCCCGACCGTTTGCCGAATAGATCGACGCACTAGATTTTAAAATGACGAGATGGATTCTGGTGCGCTCGATCCCGATCCGACGGTGCGCGTGGATTGTCTCGAACCAGTAACCCTGATCTAATCCTACGTGTTGGCTGAAGATATAACGGTCAGGATTTTAAAACTGTGCGATCTAATCGCATCCATACCATACAGTCGAATCGGTATCAGCGATTCTATCCTGACAATCGACGGTTGGATTGATGTCTCCAGTTTCATTCCCCTCCCTCACCGCAATGACGACGACACAGTGTGGTGGCAGGACATAGCACCACCCTAAGACCTTGTCGGTGTGCAACATCTTCACTCCCACCTGCCCCAAATCCTGAACGGAAAGACGCTACACGATGAGAATGATACATCTAAATCAACGATGGCTTTAATACATTGGATTAGAGTGACCAACGTTCTGCCCATGCTCAAGGCGGCTCTAGGGCGAGGACGCTACTCCGATGAGCGATTCATCGCCCCATGGGCACCCTTTTGGCTCGGCCAATCACTAAGGACGTGTGGCGGGCACCGACAGCCACCCTCGACTGCTTCCCGTGGATCAGTCGGCGACGAAGTGTATCATCGTCATTGGCGACGCCCGTACATCTCTCTCATCCTCCCGGTTGGATTGATGGCAACGTTGTTTGATGGTACACGGTCGCTTGGGTTTTATACCCTGGCGGTGAAGTCCGGCGGGGTGGGCTTTGAGAAGATCTTGGAGAGGTTTGTTATGCCAGCTGTGACTTCTCATCTAGATCAGGGGAGAATCAAAGCTTCTATCGCGGGGTTTGTTAGAGGGAGAAGAGAAACAATAGGTATGGGGGTCCTACATGGCAGCCAGACGGTAGGGCGCGAGTGGTGGTGTGTGTTGCTAGCAGATGGGGCCCACCTGGCGGCGACAGTGTGTGGCGCACGTGAGCGGGAGCTGCGTAGGTTGAGAGACTAGGACGACTTGAGCTGAAGGGTTGGCAAGAAAGGATAGTTGGGCTGACAGTGGTCCACGCAGGCGATTCTGGGTCGGCCACGCGATTTCAACCCGGGAGCAGGTGAAAGCTTCTCCTTTTCTCTTTTTTTATTTCTAATTTGTATTTCCTGTTTAATTTTAGTTTAACTATCCAAATTCAAATCTGGTGTTGATGACAAGTTCATATGCAACATTCAAAGAACTTAGCATGAGATGCAAGTCACATATAATTTAATTTTAAAGAAAATATAATTTCTAATGTAAACTATATATTTGGAAATAGTTAACATGATTCTTTTAAGATTATATCTATACACTTCAACTAGGGATAATTTAGTTTATATAAATCTCTTCTGTTTAATCTTTTTATTAGAAAGTATATTTATTTTGGGGAAAGTGGCTTCAAAGGTAAGAGAATTCTTATTAAAGGATGTTTTATTCAAAACCTTCTGGAGAGTTTTCTAAATCACCAAAATAGTATTTTGGGTGTTACAACTATCCACTTGCATCAGACGATGCCAACAAAAATAAACTAACAACATTCCAAGATTGGTAGGAGTTATGATATCTGATCTGGGTGGCTTATTGCAACCTCTTCCAATTCCAATGGGTGCATGGACTGACATCACAATGGACTTTGTCACGGGTCTGCCATCATCAGTGTCATACAACACTATTTTGGTTGTGGTGGATAGGTTTACCAAAATGGCCCACTTTCTACCTCTCAAACATTTGTTTATAGCTGAGAAAATGGCTCATTTGTTTTGGATCACATCATCAGGATCCATGGTGTTCCAACTACAATTGTTTTGGACCGGGATCGCATTTTCATGACCAGTTTTTAGCAACATCTCTTTCAGCTCTTGGGCACTAAACTAGTCTCTAGCATGGCATAAGATCCGTAGAATGATGGGCAATCCTAAAGAGTAAACCAATTCTTGGAAATGTATCTTTGATGTTTAGTTTCGTCATCCCCGAAGGATTGGGTCTTCCTAGCTGTCGTTAACCGAACTTCATTATAATTTTGCACACCACTCCATGATTAATTGTGCTCCATTCAAAGTTCTTTATGGTACAAACATATATATGGGCATTCTTCCGCAGTCACCAATGTCAACACCTGCAAGTAATGTTGAAACCTTCATTTAGCATCAATAGGCTCACTTGGTTGCCTTAGGTAGTGTTTGGTTCAGGAGCCAACTAGAACGGAACCGTTCCATCCCTGATTCTAGGAACAGAGTCGCTCTGTTTTGTGTTTAGTAAGCTAGAACGGAGCGACTCTGTTTTTTTGTTTGGTTGTAGAGTGAACTGGAACAGAGCGGCTCCATCCTTTGTTTGGTTCTAGAGTGAAGTAGAACAGAGCGATTTCATTTTGTGTTTGGTTCAAGAGTAAAGCATAATGGAGTGGCTATGCTCTATGTTTGTTTGATGAGTGCAAATAGATAATTTTATCCATTAGTCAATCTGTATTTTAAGATATGACACATTCATACAACCATTAGTCATATCTTAAAATGACAAATATAACTATAGATCATAAAATGTATAATAATTACTCCATAATCTTACACATGACGCATCCATACAACCATCACAAAAGTGTTATGTCAAAAATAAGTTTCATAACATATCACACACATGTCCATACATAGTTTCAAACAAACATAGGTCCTTACATAGATCCATACAAATTGTGAAATGTCTTATTAGATTACCATAAAGCCTAAAACTTCTCATTAACGAAGTCGGTAATCATAGAGACCTTGTAAAGCAATGGCACATCCATGAAAGCATGTGCAATGTCAGGATTAGAAACCAAATGAGAATAATACTTGGACTTGTGCGCGATCTCAAATCCTAGAATATTGTCTACAGCTTCAAACAAACCAGCTGGCAAAGGTTTGTTTGCTGCCTCCTTGATGGCACTGGCTACTGTTTGAGTGGCATGCTGAAATGCTTCAACTAAGAATTCAGTACCATTGTCTTCCCTCTTGGCCTTCTTGGATGGTTTAGTTGCAGATGTTGCTGCAGTGTCATTCTCATGGACAGCACTATATGTTGCAATACACCCTTCCTTTTGCACATCTTCACCATCATCAACAACAAGAGGGTCATTTGATGTCTTTGCAAATTGTCCTGATGCAACACTATTGCCAAAAATTGTAGCAAGGTTGCCATAGTAGGGAAGAGGCTTGTTTATGAATTCATCATCACCCTTGTTTCTTTCATCCTGCATGCAATAAGATAATTAGTGCATAGACATCAACATTGCATTCAATAAAAAACTATGATGAAGCAAAATATATTACCTCAAAATGGTTTGTATAGTGCTCATGATCAAGAGAAATGATGAATTGATCTTCATCCCAAAGAGAAGCACTCAAGTTTTTAAGGTAGTTGATTCTAGTATACTTTTTTTCAATGTCTTCAAATGATTACCAATCTGATCTGCAGTCCTATTAAGCTTGAAATGATCATTAAGAGCCTTAGCACAACCATTGAGATGCACCTTCTTGAAGCCAGTGGATGTTTTGGTGCCATTAGCTACAAGGTTGGCAAGAAAATTTTGCACAAAAGTGGACTAGCTTGAGGTCCACTGTGTGTTGCCACCACCACTTTTTACCTCTCCCTCCATGGATCTACTTCTTCTCCATCTATATAAAAAAGGACAATATTACCAATTGAAACCACACATGCATGATTAATTTCACTGCTTAAATGTGAAATAAAAAATATTATAATACCTTAAGCTCTAAAGTCTTTTTTGTCCCCTGAATACTTGCAACCGGATGACTTATAAAAAAACAAAAGAATTTTTAGCTAGTATGCTCTGAAGTCTACAAGATGGCGTGAGCCAAGAATTGAACAGAGCATAGGACTTGTCCTAATCGTAGAAAGATTGGACAGAGCATAGTACTTGTGCTAATCGTAGAAAGAACAGAGTATAGGACAGGGACGGGCACGGCTCCAGCGGCCTGCAGCGGCTCCAGCGGCCTGCACTACAACTACTATGCGCCCCACGAGGCAGAGGTGGTGTCGGCGGGAACGGGGACAGGGACGGGCATGGGTGCGGGGGCGGGGCGGGGACGGCTGAGGCCGGCGGCGTGGCCGTGCTGGCCCCCGCGCGCGCTACGCCACGCACCAGCCAGCCGAGCGCGGGATCGGTGCAATCGAAGGATTCACACCAAATCACCCTCTCGTCCACCCTAAATCAGTTCAATCGAAGGCCCGCGACAGCGACCCAGTCGAGGATTCACACCAAATCACCCTCCCGACCACAACAAATCAAACCGAATCTCCCTCTCGCCCACCACCACACCACACCACCTGCGGCGGCGACCCAGTTGAGATCACGAAGACGATGGCGACAGCGCTGAACCGCGGGCTCCGCTCCGGGCTCCGCCTCCTCACCGCCGGCGCCGAGGTGTCCAAGCCAGGCAAGCACCCCTCTAATCCCGCGGACGCGCGAAGGCAAGATGAGACGGTGGCCGGAGGCAGATGAGATGCGGCGACAAAAAAGGTTGGGGGAAGAAACGAACGAAGGGAGAGGAGCGTACCTGGGAGAGGAATGGACACGCTGTGCTCCCGAGCGTACGGGTTCGGGTGTTTTTTTGAGCCTACGGATCCTTGATATTGGAGGAATATTCTTATTTTAGAGCCACTCGATTATGTCTATAATGAAACCAAACACCCTATATACTGGAACGGAACGGCTCCATACTATAATACTCTTCAACCAAACGCTACCTTAAAGGAGCACCTTACTGCCGCTCGGAATACTATGAAATACATGCAGAGAAAAATCGCTCTCCACGTGATTTTTAAGTGCAGGAAAATGGAGGGGATTCAAAGGGAGTAATCTTCTTCATATTCAATTTTGAATCGTAAGGGGATTCCTTCTTCATGGTTCCCCTCCATTTCGCGGGTCACCAAACTAGGCCTACGAGGGAACTATTCACCATCTGAAGGATAGAAACGAGACCCGGTGTTTTGCAGCCCTGCTTCTCTGTCCAATCTCGCTACTCGTCCTGCACTCACATCGTTGTGATCGACGACGATAAAGGGTGGGGCATTACAAAATAGATCACGTCCAGCGTGTGGATCATCAGCCCACGATGCTCTTTGTCCTAGTCGAAGGCCAGCTGGGGTATTGATACTACGGTCGAACACCCCATCCCCATGGCCATCTACGTTGATGTCGCCCGGCCATGGTGCATCGATTGTGCCATACAGCGACCGTGTCCCTGCCTGGTGCGACGCTCGGATGGGTTGGGGTGGGTTGGCCAGCCGAGACCTGGGCAGCGCGAGAATATCCATTGGGATTTTGGTGGGGTCGGTGCCAAGTGGGCCAAAGCAGCCAGTCGCGATTGCACGACTTGGGGGCAAAACGCCCAAACGTAGGCAGGTGCGGACCGACCGACTGACTGGTGGAGGCCATGCGGCTAGCTAACGAACGAACACAGTGGTGGTGGTGGTACGTTGTAGCGGTATGCGTTGCTCATGTCATTCTCACCGCCATAGACTTTATCTATGCACTATATGAATACCAAGTGAACCCCAAGCAATCCACATGGATTACTCAGGGGCTCGAGGGCTACACATCTAGCAGATGCGCTTACGTGCACCCGAGAATTCGTTTCTCAACGAAAGCCTCCGTACAATTCCAAGGAGTTACACGAAGGCTCGGGGGCTACTGTCGGATACTCAGGAAACGGGTACCTAAAATCGGCATATGGCCTCTTTAAACATAGCCTGCCAACTAACCAAGTCTCCAGCAACCCTGTGAGGCGGAACAACCGACCAGGTCCCCACCGAGCAACCCTACGAGGCGGAGCGACCGACCAAGTCCCCATCAGCAAACCTACGAGGCGGAGCAACCGACTAGCTCCTGACCAAGCAACTCGGCGAAGCGGAGGTCCCAATCTAGTGCAGCTGACTCACATTAGCTACGACAAGACGCGTCATCCCTAGGCCATGTCCGAACATACGTGTGGCACACCGAAGGTGACCCGGGAGGTCGTTGTCGACACGACTGTACGCCCCCCTCTTACAGTCTCAAATGTATCCCCACCGCGTTGTGAGGTTAGTCAACCCTGGTCATGGGGGGCTTCAGCACCAGATTCTCTATAGAGACATGCATACCGGAAAGGACGCGACAATACACCATACCGAGTGTATGCCTACGCACGCTGGCTGGTGAAGCAGGGCTCATAACGTCAGATGAAGCCATGCCACGCACGACAGCACCATGAGACTAGCCCACAGGACCCGCCATGCACTACTATGAAGACATCAACAGTGGACTCGCTATAGGGACCCGTATGACGAACGAAGCGGGATGGTACGCCATAACGGGAGTACGACTATGCATGACCCTAACGGACCACTTCAGGAGCACCACGTCGACTCAGTGCAATGGATCGCCCTCTTACCGGTAGAGAACAAGTCTCCATTGTAAGGTCCTACCTATGAACTATAAAAGGGCAGGCCCTCCTCTTTCTCCACACACGTACCAGTTGTAATATGCTCGAAGGCAACACTACGATCAACACTACACTAGACTAGGGCGTAAGCCTGAACCAGTATAAAACCATCTGTCTCAAACACCCACGTTCGAGTCCCATCGGTTCACCATTCGGAGTGAGTCTGCACTAGCGTCCCCCGTAGAACACAAATCTTATTATCCCCCGGTTTCCGAAACCACGACACTTCCCGACCGATCACTCATCCCGAATTTCTCTAAGCCAAGCAAACTTAACCCATAAGTTTTTTGAGATAGGACCTTGTTTGTATGAATGTACTATCAATCCTATAAACCCTAAGCCATAATATCACATCTGCCAATTGTTTTGTGGTTGGCCATCGATCGTCGTGGTCACACATATATGAGTCATGGCCAGCCCGCTAGCCCTAGCATGTTGATGTCTCTTCTCGTCTTGCCCGCCCCACCCACCCTACCCCGTGCCGCACATGATCCCGGCTCTGGCCACGCCCGTCCCGCACCTCGCGTCGGTCGGCTCTTCTCTAGCCGTGCTCGGACCCACGCGCCTGACCATGAGCCTCGGTTACAGAGAAAAGGCTACACCTGGCTGTGTTGACATTTTCACCGGTAAAAATATCTACGTGCCCTCAAATAACGCAGTGCACGGCCACGGCCACGGGTGAGAAAGTTGTTCTGTTTTTGTCCACATGTGTAGGAAGTGTTTGGTTTATAGAGACTAATTTTTAGTCCATCTAATTTATTTTATTTTAGTTTCTAAATTGTCAAATACAGAATATTTGACAATTTAAGGACTAAAATAGAATAAAAGAGAGGGGATAATAATTAGTCCCTAACACTTGCATACTTTGGACGAAGGTTCTAGCATCTCAGAAATCGACATGCACTGATTGCAACCCTAGTGAAAAAAAGCAGGCTTGCTGTCACAAGCACTCATGACTATTCCGTTGCCTGCAAGCCGATCAAGCTTGCTCACCCACCCAAAGATTGCGCGCTTTGAGGGGCTCTTCACGTGGCATGGACGATCCGCATCGAAAGCGATTTCAAACTGCTCGAGTGGGGGAGGCTTCAGCTTCTGATGAGTGTCTTTAGGCGTGGACAATGTGATGCTCGTAGCTTCCGCCTTTCCTCTAGCTCCTCCTTCTCTTTTCTTTTTTTTTTGAACATCTGGTGGTAGTTTCCGGAAAAAAAAAGATGTTCTGGTTCTTTTCCAAATTAGTTTTTGATGATTGTGCTATTTCGTAGTATTTAATCGCAAGATAAGTTTCTGGCCAATTAAGCCGGCCGGCGGTGTTGCCTGTTTCTGTCGAATTAACAGTGAAAATTCTTGAGCGTTGTTTAAACGTGAGAGTTGATAAGCATATGAAAATGTCCTTGTTCAGTGATAAGTAAGCATATGAATATGTTTTAGTCACCCCCTTTTCCACGTTTCAGTTCCACGGCGTAACATGGAGAATCCAATCGAGGTACGTACGTGGTGCCCTCCTCGTCTTTACTAAGTCTTTGTTGTAGGATAGGATGTATCTGATTCGGTTATTGCTAGCTGCTCAGTCTACGAATATGACAATTTACTCTAGCTAGCTTTCCCCCATAATAAAAAAAGACGAAGATAATTTTCAAGAACTGCATCGATGTGACCATATAGGATTTAAGTAATCCGCCCAATTCAACCTCGACAAACGGGCAACACTCATTCGGTGCCTGCATAAATCGGCTCCTCCTTTTGTGTAATCAGAGCGAATCAGACATACGATCTGTCCGCGAAATTCAGACGCTAAGGTTTCACCCGTGTGTTGAGGGTAGAAAAAGGTTCTCGCGAAAGGTCCGGTCCGGTGCGGATAGTGCGCGTGCAGAGTCAGTTAGAATTTTAATTTTTTTTAGAATTTGTTAGTTAAATCTACAGGATTAACTCGAGAATCAGTTTGTAATAACTCTAGACCTTCCCTCTCTATATAAAGAGCTACGGTCGATTGGAACACTCACAATCGATCAAATCAAATCTACTTATCGTTTTTCCTTATGCATTAGGAGTAGTTCTAGTTTAGCCTTAGTTTAGCCTTCTTCTACCTCAAATCTTCACCTCTCTTCGGCTCTACGTCGACTAGAGGCGTCTTAGGTGGCTTGCTAACGCCAAGACACATCCTAGGATCTCTTCTCCTAGACAGGGTCTCTCTCGGGAGGCGAGATCTAGGTCTGCGCCATCGCAGACCGTCCGAGCCCCAGACGTATAAGGGAGCAAATGAGTGAATTAATGAGGATGGACGGGGAGCACCCCGAAGTTGTGGCTGCCGCCGAACGTGTGCCTGGCCCTGTGCCGCGGACCGTCCACGCCTCCGCAGAGAGCACCACCATGCGGCCTGTTCTAGTGTTTGGCGCCCGGATCGACGCCAACACCGTGTTCATGATTATCTGTCACTACAACACGATATATAACATGTTTTAGAGCAGCAGCTGTTAGGATCGTAGATGGAAAAAGAGACACAAAGTTTAATGTGAAAAAAACTTCTCCAATGTATAGGAAAAAAATTTATGGAAAAACAGATCTATTATGTGGTGTGTTGTACAGGGTACAAGGGGGCCTATTTATATAGACAAAGGAGATAGAGATAGAGTCATATCTTTTTATTCAACAAATCTCCCTTGACGCTAAATCTATAAAACTGCTTCCCCAAACACCACTAGGGTGCTAAGCTCCACGAACACCTACCAAGTCCAGGCAGTGCTTGAACATGGTATTAGATAATGTGTTTGTAAACAGGACTGCAGGATTTTCATCACTATGTATCTTGTCCACTTTAATATTGCCTTCAGCAACAATATCACGAATGTAGTGGTACTTGATATCAATATTGTTGGAGAGGAAATCTCCCCGGCCGGGTGGCGGATTGCACCCACCCTAAATCCTAAAAAGAGGAGGGGCCTAAGTGTTTTGCTTGTTACGAGACTGGTGGATCAACATACGGGAGCACGCGAGGGTTTAGAGTGGTTCGGGCCCGTAATACCCTACTCCACTGTGTGATGTATTGCTCGGGAGCTTGTATGAACTTGTAAATGTCTGCCTAAGATTGGGTCTGTCTTGTAATGCCACATGCCTCCCCTTTTATAGCCAAAGGGGAGCATACACAAAGGTACTGAGCCCTGACATGTGGGCCTAGGGACATAACGAATATAGCACTTGGAGCCACAAATGTGTGCTGCTAGGGCACTCTTCTTGGGCCCCGACATCCGAGATCTGCGTATCCTTGGCGTGTAAGGGAAGCTTCTTATAGAAGGGGTGATGAGTACGGTGCGCCGCTCGGCACGGGCGCACTGTTCGTCAAAAGACTGGTCAGGCGCGCCGCCTGCTGGATGACCCTGACGTCGTCTGCTAGTGGATTGGACAGGACGCATTAAATGCTAGGAGGGCACGCCGCCCGTTAGCGTGGTGGCAGGCAGCGCGTCCTTTCCGCAATAAATGCAGAGACTGCACGGCTTCATGGGCTTTACGTCAGGCTCGGCCCGTCGGCTTACGTCATGGGCCACAAGCCAGGCGGTAATAGTGGGGAGCACAGGGAAGGCCTGGACACGTGCCAGCACCGGACCCCTACTCATGGCAGGGTCCTTCTCGTCCCGGGACCTTGCCAAGGCTCGGATCTCTCCTGGATTGGGATCCTCCCAAGGGGCCCGGTGTGCCTTCTTGGGGGCTCCGGACTTGTACGCATAGGGGTCCGACGTCCCTCTGAGGAGATCCGGACCCAACGTTGAACACCTGGAATATACTTCCTTCCCTTGCCACGTGGAGCCCTTGGGCCTGCCCATGTGGTAGGGTTGGGTGCCATCCTCCGCGTGCCTTGAGGTGATGCACGGGTGCGGTGCCTTCATGCTGTAGAAGAGGGTACCCCTGATCCAGGGTACCGACAGTGGCCCCCGGGCCCGCCTCAGGGGAGGATGTGAACCTGCAGGCGGGGCCAAAGTCTGATTAGCGCTCCTACGCGCCTATTGATGTAATTACTGCCGGCCTTCTTATGGTCATGCCGACTGCCGCGCCTATTCCCACAGTTGACTGGCCCGTGACCTTCACACTTAATGTCACTGCTAAGCCATGCGGGATTCCTCGAGTCGTTGCACTGGCTCTGAAAACTTATCTTTTCAGTCTGCTGTGACGGTCCCGAGAAGACGTGGTATTGGCGCAAGTGGCGGTGCGATTTTTTCGCACCCGGTGATCGGTGCGTCAGTTGTGTGACATGTGGGTCTGGGCCCCCACGTTGGACCGCCAGTTGCAGCGAAGCTGAGGGGGTGCATAACCACGGGGCGGTTGCACGCTTCCTACGTGGTGGTTCCCCCTTTCGACCGCTGGTTTCGACGAAAACGAGGGAGCGCTTAACCGCGGGGCGGTTGCATGCTCCTTGTGCGGCGGTTCACCTTCCTAACCGCCGGTTGCTCTGAAGATGAAGGGACGTATGACTGCGGGGCAGTCGCATGCTCCTTGTGCGGTGGTTCGCCTTCTTCGTGCTTCGGGTCAGTCTTTATGACATGTGGGGGCCTAGCCCCCGTGCCATAGACCGTCGGGGGAGACTTTACCCGTGACGCTTTGGGGCACGAGTGGGGAGATTTGCCTTTAAAAAGAGACCGATCTCCCAGGTAGTAGTCATGCCTTGGTCCTCTTGCATCCTTCACACCCTTCCGCCTTCTAGGCCCCCAGATGGGGTGCGCCTGTGTCTTCTGGAGGGATCCGTGTCAGGACCGTTCCTTCCGGCGATCTCACCGCCGAAGAGCTTGTGCTCGTGGTGGTGTCGGTGGTTTTGTTTTCTTCTTACTGCTGTTAGAGGAGCGCAACCCTGTGGGGGCTGGTGCTCTTCCGCCATTGTTCGGCTTCAAGGATTTTCATCATGCAGCCCGGCTGCAGTCCCCTGCCAGTGGAAATCTAGAAGGATGACCACCGGCCTCACGGTGGGGAGAAGCAAGCCGGGCTGCGGCTTCGCCCCCAGCTTCAGCTTCAAGGATGTTCATCATCCTCGCTGGAGTGGAGGGTGAGCCAAGTCGGGGCCCTGCCCTCCGCATGGGCTAGTGGCCCGCTTCTTCCTCCAGCATTCGAAGGAGAAGGGTGTTTACCAGCCTTGCGGAGGAGGCGAACCTCGGCTATGTGGGGCCGGCTGGCTATAGGCTGTCAGCTATAGCTTGTCCGGCCCTTTGGGCTGGATGGCTTCGGCGCCGCCTCCGACGCTGCCTCCTACCGCTCTGGCCGGGGCGTGGCTGTCCGTCCACCGCGTGGGCGACAGTCGCGCCATGCACGGGTCCGACATATCCACCCCTTCTCTTGCCCGTCGTCCACATTGGGGGATCGTACAAGACGTCGTACGCCGCGGTGGTGGCGCTTGGATGGTCTTGTCCTCACTCCCATTGGTCAAGCGGGAGCGAGGACCCCTTCATGCGTGCTGAGGCAGCAGCCGCCCTCAGGTGCAGAGGTGGTCGCTGCCGCTGGTGAGGCTAGGCCTTGTAGAGGTGGTTGCCTCCGCTAGCGAGGGCATTAGAGCCATCTGCCGCTGAGTCCCTGACTCTTTGGCTTTAATGTCCTCGTTGTCGCCCCCCGTAGGAGGATGGGGGCGAGGACCTTTTCGCAGTGGCGCTCACCTTGAGGTGGTCGCTGTTGCTGGCAAGCCGCACGGAGCGGAGGTCGTTGTCGCTGCTGGTGCAGAGGTGGTCGCTATCGCCGGCGATCCGTCGATGCAGAGGTGGTCGCCGCCGTTGGTGTGGCTGTCCAGAGCTAGCTTCCATCGTGACTCCTGTTGATGCAGCGTAATCCATTCCTGCAGACATGGAGATAGGGCCCCACTTGTAAGGGAATGTAGCAAATATGTCTGCTTTGAATGCAGAATGTAATAACATATGTACGCAGGGTTTTGTCCTAGGGAGCCAAGTTGTGTGTCCGGACCCCCTGAATGGTGGTTCTAGGTACTAGGGCACCTGTCGCAGGGTGGTGGAATGTGCAGGCCCATGACACGGGGCCAGGCTGAGCGGCTACACGGCTCGGGACCACCCTAGGAGACAACCATCGCTTCTCTAGTTCCGGACCCCAAGTTGTCGGACGCACAGGACTTATAGTTCCAAATACTAGGGCACCCGTCACGGAGTGATGGAGTGTGCAGGATTTCGGGTACGGAACCAGGCTAACCGGCCACACAGACTCCGGACCACCCCATGGAACGGGCATCCATTCTTTAGAACCGGCCCCTAGGCTTTTTCCTGTTTTTGTAAGGTACTCCTGAGTATTATTTATAAAGCAGCGTTAATACTTATCTGTGTATCACTCGCTCCTGTTGTTGACTTCCCTTGGTACATGGCCCCCCGCCTAGGGTGCAGGCTCGATGTGTCGAGGTTGGGCACCAGCGTATATGAAAGAATTGTCAACGGCCTTCGGGAGGCAGCCTCGTCGAGACCTGGATCTGTACACAGCTTTAGCTTAAAGAGCGTTAGTGTTGGGGGCCTTCGGCTTCCGAAGGTCCTCAAAAACATGATTTGACAATGTTTTCCGAGTGAAACATGTGAACAGGTATCTTCGGAGTCAGGTTGCGGGTATACAAGAGCATGGTTAAGACGAAGCTTGGCTGGGATGGAAAGCGACCACGACGAAGGATAAGACGATCACGAAGCTATGAGCAGAAAAGCTTCAGCATGACGGCAGAAAAGAGGAACCGACTTAAAGATGAAAAGCCAAATTAAACCTCGAAGAGTTGCTATAGAGTTATTGATATATGTAAAGGGCATCAATGTAATTTTACATGGGCTGCGTCCCGTGCCTATAAATAGATGAACAGTACTCCCGTACTGTTCAGGCTGACTTGGCATACGCTTTTTACATCACGTCTATACCTTTACTTTTCATCAATCTAAAGGTACATTTATAATTTGTCTTTATGAATTTGGTAATAAAAATAAGTTGATGATAATATTCGTATCATTATTCATGTTTTATATATGTGTTCTTTTTTTACCATCTATCGATCTTACAAAGGTCTTTTCCTTCGTAACCTTCGTCCAGAATTCATTATATCCGAAAGGGCATAACGTTTATAAGTGAAAGCATCTAGGCCCCTGGTTGGTTTTAGTGATTAATGACAATGTAATATTATATGTGACTAACGTGTGTTTTGCAGAGACAAATGGTAAGTTAGGTTGCATGACAGGTAGAAGTACTACAACGATGAAAACAATCCTGGAGATAAGAACTCGAAGCGACGGCTAAAACGACGAAACAAAAGGTGAAGGTCTACGGAGTCCGAGTGTCAAGGAGATGTGGACACTCGCATTTTAGTTAGGTCTTTTATTCTCTTTTAGCCGTACTATAAAGAGGGGTTGTCGATGAGTAGTTTGACCAAGAGAGTTCTAGTGTAGTGTTGGTGCACAATCACACTCATATACAGTGCTAGGTGTCACTCTAGAACTCACACACAAGTTAGAGCGAAAACCGATTTGAAAATCAGCTGAAAAACAAGAGTTAGTGTTTCTGGCTTTGGGGCACCGGACTGTCCGGTGCACCCTCTGCCAGGTGGGGCCAGGCTGGTCCACGGCAGAGGCTTTCCCCTCCGCAGAAACCCGAGAGCGCAGCTTTCAGAGTTGAATTTTAGTGGCACACCGGACACCGCACCGGACTGTCCGGTGCACACCGGACAGTGGACTGTTCACTGTCCGGTGCGCCATGAGTCCAACGGCTACCTGCCAGAACTAGCCGTTGGAAACGACCGTTGGCGCACCGGTGGCGCACCGTTGGCGCACCGGTGGCGCACCGGACTGTCCGGTGCGCCATCGCGCAGTGAAATGCCTGTAACGGCTAGTTGGTGGGTAAGGGCTATTTATACCCCCTCCACCCACCATATTCAATGACTTGCACTCCACATTTATTCCAGCACATTGCTAGAGCATTGCAAGCACCAAAAGCCTAGTGAGGAGATTAGAGAATCATAATCCGCGTTTGTTCCTCATTAGCGCTAGTGAGAGCCACCTAGAGCACACACCACTTGCATTAGGCTTCTCTTGGTCAAGCGAAAGTCTACGGCTTGTTACTCTTGGTGATCGGCATCACCTAGACGGCTTGGTGGCGTTGGGAGCTCGGTGATCACCGTGAAGATCTTGTTGGTGACCCGACTCAAGTTTGTAAGCGGTCTCGAGGGATCCACCGCACCGGAGTGGCAAAGGATCATCTCGTAGTGAGCACTTGGTTCTTGCGAGGACCAAGGGGGAGCGATACCCTTGCGCGGGTGCTCCAACGAGGACTAGTGGAGAGTGCCGACTCTTCGATACCTCGGAAAAAATTGGAGGAGTCTTCTAAACTTTGCTTTACATTCCGCACTTAATTCAAGCACTTTACATTGTGTATTTGTTTAGCAAGTATTTGAAGTATTATCTTAGCTTTGTTGCATTTCTAGTATTATATTCTTAGTGCTAGTTGTTGGGGTGAAGTTGGGCTCTTGCTTAGCTCTTGCTTAGGTTTTAATTAGTGTTGATTTTTAGAAAAGCCCAATTCACCCCCCCTCTTGGGAATCGTGATCCTTTCAATTGGTATCAGAGCCTTGTTGCTCATAGATTAGCTTAACCGCTAGAGTTACGATGTCCGGTGGGGATGGACCTCCTCCCGTTTTTGATGGTGACGATTTTCCTTATTGGAAAATTCGTATGGAAGCATACTTAGAGGCTATAGACATTGGTGTCTATAAAGCCGCCACACAAGGGTTCCCCGAACCTAGAGATCCCACAAATCTTGTAGGTGATGAGTTCAATTATGAGAAATGGAATGCTAAGGCCAAAAACACCCTTTTTAGAGGCCTTTGCAAAGATGTGTTCAATAGAGTAAGAAATCATAAAAATGCTCATGATTTGTGGATAGACATTTGTGCTCTACACAAAGGAACTAGAAGTGAACGTGAGGAAAGATATCACATAGCCATGCGAAAGTTAAATTCTTTTGAAATGCTTACTAATGAAAATGCAAATGCTATGTACTCACGACTTAATATTCTTGTAGAGGAAGTTAATGGATTGGGGCTTACTCAAATCTCACAACCGGATGTTGTGTGGAAGATTCTCAGTGTCCTCCCAATAGACAAATATGGACACATTGTCACTGTGCTACATCAAATGGATCTTTCAGTTGCCACAGCTACACAAATTTTGGGAAAGATCAATGCCCATGAAATGTACATGCACATCAACGACAAAGAAGAATCATCTTCCAAAAGAAAGGATTTGGCTCTCAAAGCAAATCATGAAAGAAAAGGAAAAGCAAAAATACAAGTTGAGGAAGAATCCTCAAGTGATGATGACCTTGATGCAAACATTGCCTTGATGGTAAGGAAGACCACCAAGATGTTGAAGAAGCTAAATAGAGAAGGCATCAAATTTGATTCAAGGAAGAAGAAGTTCTTTTCCAACAAAAGAAAGCCCATTTCTGAGATGGACTGCTACAACTGTGGTGAGCTTGGTCATCTTGCTCATCAATGCAACAAGCCCAAGAAGAACAAGTTCAAGGGCAAGAAAGAAGATGACAGCGATGATGAAAAGAAGGAAAAGAAATTCTTCAAGAGAAAGGATGGGAAGCAAAAGAGGTTCCACAAGAAGAAGAATGGAAAGGCATATATTGTTGGCGACTGGCTCACCGACATCGAATCATCAAGTGGGTCTTCTTCAAGTGAAGAAGAGAATGATGAAAAAATTGCCGCCATCGCCGGGGACTTCTCTTCACCACCACCATCGCCATCATCCACTTCTCACCTATGCCTCATGGCTAGGGGTGAACGGAAGGTACAAAATGATATTGCTGATGATAGTGATAGTGATAGTGATGAGGAATTTGCTTCACCTTCATATGATGAGTTAGCTGACTTACTTAAAGAATATACTCAAATCATTAGAAAGTCAAAAGCTAAATGTGATAGGTTGAAAAATGAAAATGAATCTTTAAATGCCAAATATGACATAGTTATAAAGGCTAGTGATGAAATAAAAGAAGAGAATAAAACTATGTCATCAACTATAAATGAGCTCACAAACACCCTAAAAGATGCTAAGGAAAAATATGACAAATTAAATGAAGCTAATAGGGAGATGCAAAATAGACTAGTAAAGATCAAGGAAGAGTATACTCAAATTAAATTTGATCATGACAATCTTCTTGTTGAAAATGAACTTTTATCTTGCAAAACACATGAGGCTATTAACCCTGTTGTTAAGTTTGATGTAGCAACCTCATGTGATGATTTGATTCAAGAAGAGCAAACTAGTCTACATGCTGAATTGACTGAAAAAGTTGAAGTCCTGACTTTAGACAACCAAAAATTGAAGAATTACTTGACTGATGCAACTACTAGAGGAAAGATTGCTATTGAGAACAATGGTTTCAACAATGAGTTGGCAGTGGATAATCAAAGGCTTAAAAATGAGGTCAAGAAACTAAAAAGTGAAAATGAACATCTTGCAACAAGTGTGCAAAAGTTCAACAAGGGTCAATACCTCCAAAATGAGCTGCTTATGAACACTGTTATGAAAAATAACAAGAGTGGTATTGGATACAATGCTTTTGTGCAAAAGAAAGCTACCACTCAATACAAGCCAAAGCAGACTCACAAGCCTATCAAATGCTTTGAGTGTGGAAATGAAGGTCACTTTGCCCACAACTGCAAAGCCAAACCACCAACTCCCTTGCCTAAGCACTCAAGACCATTTGCTTTCAATGCTCACTATGTTCTAAGAAAGGTTGCAAATGGAAAGGTTAAGGTTACATTCCTAGGTCCACCAAACAAGAGTAGACCTAGACAAATCTGGGTGGCAAAGTCCTTAATTGAGAGAGTCACTGGTCCTATGCAATATAGGGCCCTCAAAACTCAAGCTTGAATTGTCTGTGAATGTAGGTGAACTACAAGACCGGTGGGAGCCATTGGGTTATTGACAGTGGATTCACACAACATATGACAGGCAACCCACGGATGTTCACCTCACTAGATGAAAATGTTGATGGTCAAGATAAAATCACATTTGGAGACAATTCAAAAGGAAAAGTGCAAGGACTTGGCAAGGTGGCAATCTCAAATGATTTATCAATATCAAATGTTCTCTTAGTTGCACCTTTGAGCTTCAATTTATTATCAGTGGGTCAACTCTGTGATCTTGGACTTCAATGCTTATTCACTCCAACAGAGGTTATTGTAACAAAGATGGATGATGAATCAATGGTATTCAAGGGATTTAGATACAACAACCTCTACTTAGTGAATTTCACTTCAGAAGATGCAGACTTAAGAACTTGCCTCTTCACCAAAGCTTCTCTTGGATGGCTTTGGCATAGGAGGCTTGCACATGTTGGGATGAGCACACTCAAGAAGGTATTAAAGAAAGATATGGTTAGAGGATTAAAGGATGTGGTGTTTGAAAAAGACAAGCCATGCAGTGCATGTCAAGCTGGAAAGCAAGTTGCTAATACACATCCCACTAAAGCTTTCATGTCAACATCAAGGCCACTGGAACTACTTCATATGGATTTATTTGGACCTACAAATTATGTCAGTGCCGGTGGCAACCTCTACTGTCTAGTGATTGTTGATGACTTCTCAAGATACACTTGGGTGTTCTTTCTCCATGACAAATCTGAAGTTGCATCTATATTCAAGAAGTTTGCCAAGAAAGCACAAAATGAATTTGACTGCAAGATTAAGAAGATTAGAAGTGACAATGGCAAAGAATTTGACAACACCAACATTCATGAGTACTGTGATGAAATTGGGATCAAGCATGAAGTATCTGCCACATACACACCTCAACAAAATGGAGTTGTTGAAAGGAAAAACAGGACCTTGATCACTCTTGCAAGAACAATGATTGATGAGTATAACACACCGGAGAGGTTTTGGGCCGAAGCTGTCAACACTGCTTGTTATGCATCAAACAGGCTATTTCCTCACCGGCTACTTGAGAAGACTCCGTATGAACTGCTAAATGGAAAAAAGCCAGACGTCTCTTTCTTCCGGGTGTTTGGGTGCAAATGCTACATCTACAAGAAACGCCATCATCTAGGGAAGTTTCAAAGACGTTGTGATATTGGTTTTCTTTTGGGTTATTCATTAAAGTCCAAAGCATATCGAGTATTCAACCATGCCACTGGTATGGTAGAAGAAACATATGATGTGGAATTTGATGAGACTAATGGCTCCCAAGGAGCACTTGAAAATCTTGATGATGTAGGTGATGAGCCACTTAGGGAAGCAATGAAGAACATGCCTATTTGAGCTATCAAACCAAAAGAAGATGAAGAAGAGGTGCAAATCATTGACAGACCTTCTTCATCAAATGTACCACAAGATGATGATAAAGATGAGAGGCATGCAAATGAAGATACATTTGTCTCTCATGAACAAGCAAGGGTACAAGCCAAAAATGTTGATGCTCCAGGATCTTCTTCCCAAGTGGTCAACAGGAGAAATTCATCACTACTTCAAGATCATCCTCAAAGCCAAATCATCGGGAGTCCTTCACAAGGGGTTATTACTCGATCCCATAGACATGCTTCTTTTATTGAACATCACTCTTTTGTTTCTTGTGTTGAGCCTACTTGTATAGATGAGGCGCTACAGGATCCGGACTGGGTGAATGCCATGCATGAAGAACTTAACAACTTCACCCGTAACGAAGTTTGGACCCTGGAGAAGCCCCCACAAGATGCAAGAATCATTGGAACAAAGTGGGTGTTCAGAAACAAACAAGATGATCAAGGTGTGATTGTAAGAAACAAGGCAAGACTTGTCGCAAAGGGATTCTCTCAAGTTGAAGGCTTAGATTTTGGAGAGACCTTTGCACCGGTTGCTCGACTGGAAGCCATCCGTATCCTACTTGCATATGCATCATGCTATGATATAAAACTTTATCAAATGGATGTAAAAAGTGCATTTTTAAATGGCTTCATAAATGAACTTGTGTATGTTGAGCAACCGCCTGGATTTGAAGACCCTAGATATCCTAACCATGCTTACAGGTTGTCCAAGGCGCTTTATGGGCTAAAGCAAGCTCCAAGGGCTTGGTATGAGCGTCTTCGCGACTTCCTCATCGAAAAGGGCTTCAAGATCGGGACCGTCGACACAACTCTCTTCACAAAGAAACATAACGGTGATATTTTCATTTGTCAAGTATATGTTGATGATATAATCTTTGGCTCGACAAATGACTACCATTGCAAGGAATTTGGTGAGTTGATGTCGAAGGAGTTCGAGATGTCAATGATTGGTGAGCTAACATACTTCCTCGGCTTTCAAGTCAAGCAAATGAAAAATGGTAACTTTCTCTCACAAGAGAAGTATACCAAAGACTTGTTGAAAAGATTCAACATGGAGAAGTGCAAACCAATCAAGACCCCCATGCCTACAAATGGACATCTCGACTTAGATGAGGGAGGTAACCCGGTTAATCAAACTCTCTACCGTTCTATGATTGGTAGTTTATTGTACCTTACCGCATCTAGGCCCGATATTATGTTCAGTGTCTGCATGTGTGCTAGATTTCAATCTAATCCTAAGAAAGCTCATCTTAGTGCTGTTAAGAGAATTCTTAGGTATCTCAGGCACACCACAAGCGTTGGTCTGTGGTATCCCAAAGGAGCTACTTTTGATTTAACTGGCTATTCCGATTCGGATTATGCCGGTTGCAAAATTGATAGGAAAAGTACTTCTGGGGGATGCCATCTGCTTGGTAGATCACTAGTTTCATGGACATCCAAAAAGCAAAATAGTGTTGCCTTGTCAACTGCCGAAGCGGAATACATTGCCGCAGGTGCTTGTTGCACACAAATTTTATATATGAAACAAACTCTTCTAGACTATGGCATAGTTCTAGAAAAGGTACCTTTGTTGTGTGATAATGAGAGTGCTGTTAAAATTGCTAATAATCCTGTACAACACTCTCGCACCAAGCACATTGATATCCGTCATCACTTCCTTAGAGATCATGTTGCTAAAGGAGATATCATTTTAGAAGGAGTGAGGTCGGAAGATCAATTAGCGGATATTTTCACTAAGCCACTTGATAAGACCCGCTTTTGCATGTTGAGGAATGAACTAAACATTCTTGATCTCAGAAATTTTATGTAAAATGTCAAATGGTATTGTCAAGCTTGCATTGCATGTTTAAATTCCTTGTATTGCATCTAGGGCTTGTCTAACCTAGTTAAGATAACCGCCAACAAAGCGAGTGAAAAAGCTTAACTCGGGTCAAACTTGACAAGTCTTAGTTTTTAAGCTTTTAGCACTTGAATTCTTACTTTTTATGCAATTATTGGTTCTTGAAATATGCATGAGGTACTGCACTTAGGGGGAGTATTCAAAACTCAAATCACTCATGAAAACCCCTATTGCAAGCCAAAATGCAAATTTCACCATTTGCCTATTTTCTCTAAAAATTATCTAGCCTATGGCAAAATATTTTGAAAAGTATATGAGGGTGCCAATACCTGTCCCAACAAGTGTTATTTTGTGTGATTATAAGTTGGGATTTGGTTTGGTTGGGAGTTAGATAGAAAAATTCAAAATTTTCCAAACTCTCCTCTGTCTGGGCTCACCGGACAGTCCGGTGTGCACCGGACACTGCACTGTGCAATGTCCGGTGCACCGGCAGCCGCGCGCTAAAAATCCGTTTTCCTGTGCGCTGTCCGGTGGTTCACCGAACAGCTACTGTAGACTGTCCGGTGCGCCCATATCGCGTTTTAAAAAAAGGCCTCCAGCCCGCAGCCGAGCCAGAGGCTCAACTTCTCACTGCCAGCACCCTTTGCTCTCTGTTCCTGGCGATTCCCTCTCCCCCGCCGGCGATCTCCCTCCACCGGCGGCCACCGTCTCCGACTGGGCTCCGGCGACCTCGTGTCCCTCTCCTTCCCTCCTCGGTGAGCAGACCACTCCCTCAGTTCTCCTCTCCCTCTGTTCTGGTGAGCAGAGGCTCCCACTTCTCCCTTTTGTGCAAAAAAAAAACTCCAAATCCTGAGAAATCTGGTGAATCCCTGTTGTGGTATGTGTGTCTCTGTGTGTATTGAGTATCCCTGCAGATTCTTAGCTCCTTCGGGAGGGTTTTCCCACCTCAAATAGCCGTTTCACCGTGAACCTAATTTCCCGCACGCCACGTGCTCGGTGAAATGCCCAAACCAGCCAAAAATGCTCAAATTGAACCCAAATTTTTCAGGTACCTTCACAACACTCCCAGCAACATCCTTGCCAAATCTCACGCCAATCCGAGTTTCCAGGCTTCAATTTCACTCAATTCTCCGTTTCGAGCGATCGTTTCCGAGCCGAGTGCCCTAATCCCTTTTTCTTCGCCTAAATTCAAACCAAGCACACACTTCACTCAAATTCACCTATATAAACCTATTCGTGAAGTATTGGCTCAATTTCATATCGATTCGTGCCTCAATTTGAATTCCAAACCTCCTATGGCACTATTTATCGTTCAAACGACATTTTCACGTCGTTTGACCTTTCGATCATCTCATCTTGTGTTTCTTGTGCCATATTTCCCTTGTGTATGTATTTATTCACATTTCATATACTTATGACTATGTGACTAATACGTGCTCACCTCTTCTGTCATTTCAGTGACCTTGATTGCACGTGTGCCGTCTCCCGTCCTGCCTGGATCGTCACCTCTCGTGTGAGCTTTCCAGGTAGTCATCTCATCTTTTGCTAAATCTATTGGATATTTTTCGCCCTGTGCTTAGTCACTCTCTCACATTTGCAGACATCAGTTCAGGATGCCGCACACGAAGAATGTGTCGGCGCCAGGGGGAGGCGATGATGAGGATCCTCGTCGCCCCTTCAGGCAGGTCAAGGGGAAGACTGTTTACTTGGAACAGCAGGAAGGCCGCAAGAAGCGGCGTACGGATAGAGCAGCCCGTGCAGCGGCAGCGGCTGCAGCAGTCGCTGCGCAGGCCGAGCTTGGAGATCAGCCACAGACTCCATCCGATCAGATTGCATACCGCGTTCGTCGTCTCGCCTCCCGGCATCGCTCCTCCACTCACACCTCTGCTTCCACTCCGCCACCCACTCTACCTGCTCCCGTCACTCCTATTGCTCCATCCACCTCCATAGCCATACCCACTACATCCACTACGCTAGCTTCCACTGTTCCTCCTCCTCCCGCTCCCACTTCAGCTCCTCCTGTCCCTCCACCTCGATTCCGGGAGCGCGATGAGACTGAGGTTCGACCCCTGGCTACGGATCCTCGACTGTTTGACCTTCAGCGTGCTACAACGGCACGGGTACGTAGGTTCAGATACGTACCCGTGGAGTCTTGGCTACCAGCTCAGAGAGACCCTGCAGCAGGTGACCTTTTCAGCACACGTACTCAGGAGTCGTTTTTCAGAGCTCAGATGTCTGCTCAAGTAGCTCTGCGAGTGCACCGGCTTTTGGATCTTCCAGCCTTTCTGCTTGCAGCCGGTGCTGACTCTGAGGCGCACCTCACCTATCTGCCTGGCCTTCAGACCCTTTTGACTACCAGCGGCAGGTATGTTGAGGAGTGGGTACGAGTCTTCTACGCCTCTGTTTGGATTGACCCGGATCATCACTGGATGAGGTTTCGCTTTGAGCGCGAGGATGTCACCATTACTGCCAGTCAGATCCGCCAGCTTTTTGGATTTCCCGAGTCGACGACTCGTCTTCACAGCCTCTGCTACGGCACTTCTGATCCTCCTCGTCGCCCTCACGGCGGTGTGGCTCCGGGTACAGCTCATGTCGCGGCTCTGTTCCACCCGCCCTTCACAGATGGGTCGCGACGTTCACCGGCAGATTTTACAACAGCAGCAAAGTACTTATATGAGCTCATCAGACGGACTCTTCTGCCGAGGATGGGATACAGGGAGGCTACCACTCATATTCAGCTTTGGCTCCTTGGTGCCCTGGTCTCCCACTCTGAGTTTGACGTTGTGGACTTCCTGATTTGTGAGATCGAGGACACCGTTTTGGATGGGATTCGTGCTCGTCGGCAGTTGCCCTATGCTCACTACTTGTGCCACATCTTTGTGCAGCTGATTCAGCCCCCTCGATTTCAGAGCACCCTTGAGGCCTCATGCCTTGTTTTTGGATCCTACCGTCCTGCGCCTGAGATTCCTGTGCCAGCTTCTGCTTCTGTGTTTGACTCTCAGGCCGAGGATGCAGCTCTTCGACAGTTTGACACTCAGGGTACAGCGGCTGATGATGATGATGATGATGATGATGATGATGATGATTTTGGGGTTCCTCCTCCGCCTCCGCCTCCTATGCCTCCACGCTCACATGATCATGAGGCTGGGAGTTCTAGTGCTGCCCCTGCTCCTCCTCAGGCTATGGACCCTGCTCTTGCTTCGATTCTGGCCAACCTGGCGGCCGAGCATGCCCGGTTATCCGAGAGGATGCTCTCGATGTTTCAGAACATGCAGGACAGGCAGGATGCCCTTCAGCAGCAGCTACTTCAGGATCGGGCTAAGACTAGGGCATTCATGGCTCTTATGCTTCAGCATTCTGGTATCTCAGTACCTCCGGTTCAGTCTGCTCCACCTCCTCCGCTTCACGCTCCAGTGGTGCCATCGATTTTGTCAGGACCCCCTGTTGGTACCTCTCCGCTCCGGCCGGTCACTTTGGCGTTCACCTCTCCGGTTCTCAGCTCTGTCTGCCCGCAGCCGCCAGTGCCACCAACATCTGCTGTTACCACTACCGCTGTGGCAGTATCTGTCTCCGCTTCTGTTCCGGTAGCTCCTGCAGCGCGGCCTCAGTCCGAGTCAGTACTAGCTCCAGCTTCTACCGCAGATCCTGGATCCGAGACTGACTCTGACCCTCCGCCGGCGTTCGCTCTGCTGCCTCGACCACGACCGGATGCGTCCCCACCGCCTCCTCCTGCTTCAGATGTTTAGGTTCGGATCCCTTTTGGTGTTTGACGCCAAAGGGGGAGAGATATGAGTTGTGAGAGCTAGGGGGAGTTAGAGAGTTAGTAGAGAGTCATGTTGATGTAATATATGTGCTTGCTACTCTCTGTACTAGCTTGATGTTTTTGGCTCACAAACTCGTCATATACTCTCGTTGCTTATGATTGACTGTGTGTATTATGTTTTCACCTTATATTTTATCACCAGTCCTCTAGTTCTTGTTTCATTGATTTAACTTCACTTTTTTATGAACAAGAATCTGATGATATGTATGCGCTCACTCTTATTATTATGGTACATGTTCTTTCTGTCAAAGATTACTGAGTATAACTAACCATTCTTTCTATTGACAGAAACTTCAAAACAAACTACTCTCACAAAACTTGTAGGGTTGTCATCAATCACCAAAAAGGGGGAGATTGAAAGCATCTAGGCCCCTGGTTGGTTTTAGTGATTAATGACAACGTAATATTATATGTGACTAACGTGTGTTTTGCAGAGACAAATGGTAAGTTAGGTCGCATGACAGGTAGAAGTACTACAACGGTGAAAACAATCCTGGAGATAAGAACTCGAAGCGACGGCTAAAACGACGAAACAAAAGGTGAAGGTCTACGGAGTCCGAGTGTCAAGGAGATGTGGACACTCGCATTTTAGTTAGGTCTTTTATTCTCTTTTAGCCGTACTATAAAGAGGGGTTGTCGATGAGTAGTTTGACCAAGAGAGTTCTAGTGTAGTGTTGGTGCACAATCACACTCATATACAGTGCTAGGTGTCACTCTAGAACTCACACACAAGTTAGAGCGAAAACCGATTTGAAAATCAGCTGAAAAACAAGAGTTAGTGTTTCTGGCTTTGGGGCACCGGACTGTCCGGTGTGCACCGGACTGTCCGGTGCACCCTCTGCCAGGTGGGGCCAGACTGGTCCACGGCAGAGGCTTTCCCCTCCGCAGAAACCCGAGAGCGCAGCTTTCAGAGTTGAATTTTAGTGGCACACCGGACACCGCACCGGACTGTCCGGTGTGCACCGGACAGTGGACTGTTCACTGTCCGGTGCGCCATGAGTCCAACGGCTACCTGCCAGAACTAGCCGTTGGAAACGACCGTTGGCGCACCGTTGGCGCACCGGTGGCGCACCGGACTGTCCGGTGCGCCATCGCGCAGTGAAATGCCTGTAACGGCTAGTTGGTGGGTAAGGGCTATTTATACCCCCTCCACCCACCATATTCAATGACTTGCACTCCACATTTATTCCAGCACATTGCTAGAGCATTGCAAGCACCAAAAGCCTAGTGAGGAGATTAGAGAATCATAATCCGCGTTTGTTCCTCATTAGCGCTAGTGAGAGCCACCTAGAGCACACACCACTTGCATTAGGCTTCTCTTGGTCAAGCGAAAGTCTATGGCTTGTTACTCTTGGTGATCGGCATCACCTAGACGGCTTGGTGGCGTTGGGAGCTCGGTGATCACCGTGAAGATCTTGTTGGTGACCCGACTCAAGTTTGTAAGCAGTCTCGAGGGATCCACCGCGCCGGAGTGGCAAAGGATCATCTCGTAGTGAGCACTTGGTTCTTGCGAGGACCAAGGGGGAGCGATACCCTTGCGCGGGTGCTCCAACGAGGACTAGTGGAGAGTGCCGACTCTTCGATACCTCGGAAAAAATTGGAGGAGTCTTCTAAACTTTGCTTTACATTCCGCACTTAATTCAAACACTTTACATTGTGTATTTGTTTAGCAAGTATTTGAAGTATTATCTTAGCTTTGTTGCATTTCTAGTATTATATTCTTAGTGCTAGTTGTTGGGGTGAAGTTGGGCTCTTGCTTAGGTTTTAATTAGTGTTGATTTTTAGAAAAGCCCAATTCACCCCCCTCTTGGGCATCGTGATCCTTTCAATAAGGACAAAGGAATTTAACATTTAACACTTTTTATGTTGCCTTGTTCTTAACTCTTAGCATTTGAGAACAAGTCCCCAATAGTTAGTGATACACCCGTAGGCCCCGCCATCTGGCATTATTCATCCTTTGATACATGCTCGGGATTTGTAGTGTTTAGACTGGGGGAACCAAGTTGTGTGTCCAGACCCCCTGGATGGTGGTTCTAGGTACTAGGACACTTGTCACAGGGTGGTGGAGTATGCAGGCCCACGGTACGGGACCAGGCTGAGCGGCTACACGGCTCCGGACCACCTCGGAGACAAGTGTCTCTTCTCTAGTTCCGGACCCTAGGTTGTCGGACCCACAGAACTTATAGCTCCGAGTACTAGGGCACCCATCACAGAGTGGTAGAGTGTGCGGGGTTTTGGGTACGGAACCAGGCTAACCGGCCGCACAGGCTCCAGACCACCCCATGGAACGGGCACTCATTCTTCAAAGCCGGCCCCTAGGTTGTCGGGCCCTCCTGCTTTCGCATAGAGGTCCTAAACTGCAAACCTGGCTGTTCAATCCAGATGTCATTATGCCTGATGGGATGGGAGTTGGTCGGGTGGGTTAGATAAAACTCAATCCAGAAACTGCAGGGTAAGACCATGGAGCAGTAGGATATTGCTATCATAGAGGCACATCTGAGAGGGTAGTTTTCCTTTATAACTAATCATGCATGGGTGCGGACCAACAGGCCGGGCTTATGGGGACAGACCCCACCGGGTTGGCGTACACGTATGCGCTACCTAGTTACAAAAGGGAAAAACTTTGACCCCCTCAGACTTGCTCTATAGACAAAACTTACAGAGATATTCCGGCACCGGGGGAGGCACTCCTTCAGTCGTAGCTAGATAGTTGCCCTCGGGTCGGGGGATTCCCATTACCATGAAGGGTCCTTCCCAGCTAGGGGAGTGTTACGGAGCCCTAATTTGGTTTGGTACTTCCGTAAGATTAGGTCCCGACCCTGGGTCCCCATCTGCGTTTGACGAAGGAGGCCCCACCTTTGGCTGCGGTCATTCCTGGATGAACCTGTCAGAAATCTGGACCCGTGGGGAGTCCAGATGGGTTTTCGGAGGAAGGCAGGCTTCAGCTCCGTAGGCCGGGGGACATGGGGTCCCGCCGGTGGTCCATCTAGTCGTCGCCATCAGAGTGGAAGTCTTTTGCGAAGACGTCCTTCAGGTCCCCTTCAGGTGACTGATACACAAGGTCCTGTTCAGCCGCAGCCACCTCGCCGTCGTCGAGCCAGGACAACGGCGAGGCGGGGAGCCGTCCTTGGAAGACTGCTCACGTCGCTCCCTGGCACGTTCGCTGACGTGTTTTACAAGATCAATGATCTCACGACACTCCA
This sequence comes from Zea luxurians, assembly GCA_029449295.1. Classification (NCBI taxonomy): domain Eukaryota; kingdom Viridiplantae; phylum Streptophyta; class Magnoliopsida; order Poales; family Poaceae; genus Zea; species Zea luxurians. The sequence goes on from JAOPSE010000012.1 coordinate 69,996,260, forward strand.
CGGCGTTGTGGCGACCGTTGGGGTGTACAGGACACGTGCCGCTGTTACCCCTTTGTGGCCGTGGGCGTTTGTTGCGGTCGCCCCGGCCCCCGGTCGCAGCTGCGACGACCAGCGCGGTAGACTGCAGCCTCTCGTAGCCGCGACCCTTCTTTTTCTTTCTGCCGTCCTGGGGGATGGCACCTGAACCACCCGTCTGGGCGGTCCCAGTTTGTGGGGCCAAGTGCCATGTCCGACCTTCGGCGGCTCTAGCATACTTGTTTGCCAGGGCAAAGAGCGTGGGGATAGTCTCCACGTCATGTATGGCCAGCTTTTCCAACATTTTCTTATCACGAACCCCCTGACGGAAGGCCGTGACGATGGAGGCATCGGAAATACGAGGTATAGTACCTCGTACCTTGGTGAAGCGGGAAATAAACGTCCGGAGGGTCTCCCCAGGTTCCTGCCTTACAGCATGGAGGTGGGCCTCCACGCCATGTTGTTGGTAAGCGCTGGCGAAGTTCGCAACGAACCGTGTGCAGAGATCTTCCCAAGTGTAGATCAATCCTGGGGCAAGGTTCATGAGCAAAGTCTGGACAGGTCCAGACAAGGCGACATGAAAATATGTTGCCATTACAGTGGTGTTTCCACCTGCTGCCGTGATGGCGGTGACGTACACCTGTAGGAACTCCGATGGGTTCGATGTCCCATCGTATTTTTCCGGCAGGTGCGACCGGAACTTGGGCGGCCATGACGCCGTGCGAAGATGGTCTGCGAGGGCGGCGCAGCCCACGTCGGCCAAGGGGACACCCGTTTGGGACCGGGCGCCCATTGGTATCTGCTGTGCTTCCGCAGCAAAATCTCGGTCGAGGTTGCAACCCTCGATGTTTTGTCGGCGCTCACGCGCCCTTTCCAAAGAGATCCGGGCGTCCTCTCCCATACGCCTATGGTTGAGCTCTGCCCGGAGGTCGTCAGTCTGTGCACCCCTTATGGAGGGCGAGCGCACAGACGCCGTTGCCTCGCGTTGGCGCCGGGATGACCAAGGCCTCGATCTGGTCGAAGTAGAATGTGCCATGCCGAGTAGTCGATCGACGTCATCACGCCACTGCTTCATGGCCCTCGGGGAGGCCATGGAGCTAGGTGGGTGGCACAGCAACTCCCTGGTTGCAGACAACGCCGTAGGCGCTGCCCTTAACGGAGTCCGGGACGCTTGTGCAGGCGTGTGTTGTTGCACGACGTGTACAACAGCAGTCCCAGTGTCAGGGCGGTCGGGTACTCGTGGCGCAGAGGATGCAACTTCTTGCTCCATCGCGAAATCCTCCGAAGTTTCGGCGCGGTGCTCGATGATCCGCACCATCATGCTGAGCGAGAAAACAAGCAAAAACTTGAAGCCTAGCCCCCTACCTGGCGCGCCAAATGTTGGAGAGGAAATCTCCCCGTCCGGGTGGCGGATTGCACCCGCCCTAAATCCTAAAAAGAGGAGGGGCCTAAGCGTTTTGCTTGTTAGGAGACTGGTGGATCAACACACGGGAGCACGCGAGGGTTTAGAGTGGTTCGGGCCCGTAATACCCTACTCCACTGTGTGATGTATTGCTCGGGGGCTTGTATGAACTTGTGAGTGTCTGCATAAGATTGGGTCTGTCTTGTAACGCCGCATGCCTCCCCTTTTATAGCCGAAGGGGGCATGCACAAAGGTACTGAGCCCCGACATGTGGGCCCAGGGACATAACGAATATATCACTTGGAGCCACAAATGTGTGCTGCTGGGCACTCTTCTTGGGCCCCGACATCCGAGATCTGCGTATCCTTGGCGTGCAAGGGAAGCTTCTTGTAGAAGGGGTGATGAGTACGGTGCGCCGCTCGGCATGGGCGCATTGTTCGTCAACAGACTGGTCAGGCGCGCCGCCTGCTGGATGACCCTGACGTCGTCTGCCAGCGGATTGGACAGGACACATTAAATGCTGGGACGGCACGCCACCCGTTAGCGTGGTGGCAGGCGGCGCGTCCTTTCCGCAATAAATGCAGAGACTGCACGGCTTCATGGGCTTTACGTCAGGCTCGGCCCGTCAGCTTACGTCACGGGCCACAAGCCAGGCGGTAATAGTGGGGAGCACAGGGAAGGCCTGGACACGTGCCAGCACCAGACCCCTACTCATGGCAGGGTCCTTCTCGTCCTGGGACCTTGCCAAGGCTCGGACCTCTCCTGGATTGGGATCCTCCCAAGGGGCCCGGCGTGCCTTCTTGGGGGCTCCAGACTTGTACGCATAGGGGTTCGGCGTCCCTCTGAGGAGGTCCGGAACCAACGTTGAACACCTGGAATATACTTCCTTCCCTTGCCACGTGGCGCCCTTGGGCCTGCCCATGTGGTAGGGTTGGGTGCCATCCTCCGTGTGCCTTGAGGTGTTGCACGGGTGCGGCGCCTTCATGCTGTAGAAGAGGGTACCCCTGATCCAGGGTACTGACAAATATGTTTGGTCTTGATTAATACATGTCATTTTTGGTTAGACAAATAGCACTATGACTATCACAATAAACCTTAATGACATCCTTAGGAACACCAAGCTCAGAAATAAGACATCGCATCCAAATAGCTTCTTTAACCCCTTCAGTAGTTGAGACATATTCTACTTTAGTAGTGGAAAGAGCAGTAACAGACTGAAGTGAAGCCCTCCGACTCACTGCAGAACCACATAGCTAAATATGGAGCGTCTCTTATCAAGGTCACTAGCAAAGTCAGAATCAACAAATCCCATAACATCAATTTCCTTCACTGAATTCTTGTCAAACAATAATCCAAAATAAGTACCTTTCAAGTAGTGAAGAATCCACTTTACTGCATTCCAATGTTCTCTATCAAGATTGTGCATAAATACGCTAACCACACTAACAGAATGAGCCAAATCGAGTCTTGTACAGATCATAGCATACATGAGATTCCTAACAACATTAGAATACTGTATGTGAGACATGTGTTCTTTCTCATCATTAGTAATAGGACATTGCCTCGATGACAATTTAAAATGTGAAGCAAATGGTGTTGCAACATATTTGCAATTACTAAGATTATACTTTTCAAGAACTTTTTTGATATAAGTTTTCTAAGATAAAACCAATTACCAGCACGATGATCATGCTGAATTTTCATCCCAAGAATCTTCTTTGCTGGTCAAGATCTTTCATAACAAAATCATGACTAAGTTAATCCTTCAATTCATCAATCAATGACTTGTTATGAACATGAGAATAATCAGAAAACCAATCTCGATATGAGCAAGCTGAATCAATAATCCAAGCCATACATTTTTCTTCATTAGAAGTGATCATAAGAGCTTCTCCATCATCACTATTTTCGATAATACTATCCTGAGTAGATGATTTATCAGCTTCCTTTTTCTTCTGTCTTTCTTCCTTATTTTACAACTTAGGACACTGGGAGATCACATGATTATCAGCTTTGCAATAACCACAAAAATTGCTGGATTTTTACGATCTCTTGGCTTCGACCTTGATTTAGGTTTATTAGAACTGCCTGCTTATTGAGTTCTACCTCGAATAATAAAACCTTCAACCTTAGACTCAGAATGAGAATCAACATTAAATTTTTTCTTGGACAATAAATTTGACTTAACATTCTCAAATGTCAGTGAAGTATGATTTCCGTAAATCATAATTTCCTTAAAACGCTTAAAATAGGGGGCAATGAGACTACCAACAAAATTGTCTTATCTTAATCATCTATCTTCACATCCAGACTCTCAAGGTCGACACAAATAGAATTAAATTCATTAAGATGTGATTGAATAGATGTACCTCTGCCATACGAATAGTATAAAGACGATCTTTGAGACAGAGCTTATTAGCATCAAGATCTACCGCAGATTTTATATTCATTACTTCACGCAGAACATCAGGAGATAAAATGAGCTGTAAGGCGGACAAAACTTTTTCATCAAGATCCTCTCATTTATCACCAGCCATATCAGCATGTCGCGCTTGCAACGTCTCTCACACACATAACTGAGTATGAACAACCGTCATCTGAATGTGCCAAATAGCAAAACTAATTTTACTATCAAACTTCGAAATATTAATTTTAGTCGACATTACAGTCCGAAATAAAAAATCCCACAGAAATGCGTATGCAATCTGATAAGTGTATGTAGCGAAGAAACAAAGAATAATAATCAATCCTTTGACACTTGAGATATTCTCCCAGGCAAGTGACAGTTCGTTTACGTGTCCGAGAGGATTCCAGGCAGAAAGAAAAAAACACGGGCAACAATACCTCAGTAGTCAGTACCACTTCGTGGATGAGATTCCTTTGGCAAGTGGTGACCGATGATATGCAGATTAAAGCAGGGCGGCACAGATGGGTGAGCGACACAGACCAGCACCATTGTTTCAGGCGGCGTAGATGGGCTGGGCGACGCACCGAGGCCACCATGGATACGGGCGCCGACGAGATCACGGAGCGCCTACGCCAGGGACGACGACGGCAGCTGTTTCGCAGCCGTGATGCGGGACGAACAATCGGCGGCGCTGAATAGAAAATGGTGTCTAACTCTAACCGTAGATACAAATTGTTAGGATCTTAGATAGGAGAAGAGACACACTCGGAACAAAACAATTAGCATTAGGATCGGTCAACTGGAATGTGTATTATCGATACTGGAACTCAGAGCATAGGGGGGAAAGTCGATTTATGGATGGAATCAAATACGCAGTATTTACAGAAAAGAGTCTTCGTTTATTGGGAAAGAATCACGGGGAAAGTATACAGAAAAGACAGTTCTTTTCGATTTCGATTATCTATATATTAGTTAACAGCTCGTTTTTTATCAGAAGCTTGTGATTTAGTTTTTGATGTTACAAAAGTAGTCCCCGTAAACCAACCCCCTAAAGCGAAATAAGCGTATTTACTTACGGCGACGAAGAATAAAACTATCACTATATTTTTTCCAGTTTAACGTAGAAAAAACTCCTCTTATCCAACAATCTCCGTGTCAGTGTTTAACCACCAGCGTTGACGTCGATCTCGATAACAGTTTTAGCTTTTGGATTGAATTTCTTGAGCAACCTAGCTAGTAGTAGCCTGCAATCGGTCCTGTATATCATGGGGCATCGTCTACTCATCGACGGATCCGTGGGCAGGGCACTCGATGGACGCCGAGACAGTACACCATCCGGCGCTGGCCCTCTAGCACCCCTGCGGACAGGTCTACGTACAGTGGGCGCGCCGGAATCCGATGCGTTTCCTTTGCATCTGGACCGCCCGTGCAAAGAGAACGTATCGACGCCCAAGGCCCAACCCACAACCCAGCCTGCTGGCGATGGCGGATGAGTGCACGCAAACGGGACTGCTGTATGTGGGATCACGTCTCCATCTATCGCCAGGTCAAGTCGCTTCAATTCTTTTGTACGTTCCAGACTTCCAGCAGGGTGTCACCGGTTACTGCAGGCAGCTGCTTACCTTCGTTGGTCTTTGTTTACTACCAATCCGATTTTAGTGGCATTAGACAATCTCTAGCGGATCACTTATATGGTTAGCCAAAACATTATTTAATATTATAGACTGTACTGTTCATATAGCAAAGTTTAAATATGAGTATAAGAATTAATAAGCTGCTGGAGATAGCCTAAACATAGGAGAGCAATCAGACGATAGATGGATGGTTGGATCACTCGTATGATTATTTGCTCACACTGTCTCGTTCTAAGCCACCGTATACGTTGATTTTGTTTGTGCTTCTTTTCAGTTGCCTGCAGTGGGAGACAGATCTACATAGACGAATACAAAGCAAGCCATTTTAAGATTATTTGGCTGCATCCAGCGGCGGATGCAGAGGGGGGCAAAGTGGGCCATGGCCCCCTCAATTTTTAAATCCTCTTATATCTAATGTTATGTATAGAAAATAAAATAAAATTTTGGGTGGGCCAAAACAACCATATCCTATGCCTCCTCGTCAAATCGGTCCAGTCCTCCTGACTCATGTACTCCTTCTTGGTCTAGTCCTCGCATTTATCTGTCCAGCTCCATTCTTCCTGACGTTACCCGAGTTCGCGGGCCCTGACATCCCGTTCCCGATGCCGTCCGATCCCGCTCCCTTATTGACGCCCTGCCCTGCTCATCATGTGGTTGTGACCGACCCGTCCGACAGGTCCGATCTCGCTCGTCGTGACAACGCGACCAGTCATCGGCACTCGTTGAGCTTGGCGAACAAGCGAGCACTGGTCTCAGCCAACGACGATGCTGCCCAACCATGCCCCTTCTCAGTGCCCCCACCTTTCAAGAAGATTGATATTCGACAAGATACACACGACTTCAATTCGGTGGTTGTTGTTTTTATTCGATTGACAGATTAAGTATGAGATTCAATATTTGGATTATTAGATTGGAATGTTCAGTTTTGATTGTGAATTGGAGACAAATTGATGAGATAGTTGCATATCCGGTATTAAGAAGACATTGATGATGATATTATTATTCGATGATTGATGATGAGATCTTTAAATCCATTAATAACTTCGATGACGATTTAAACATATTAAAACTAGAAGGATGTAATTGCCTCGGTCAGCAAGAACTTAGTGATATGTTTGCTTCTTTTATTTATATAGTTTTCTTTTTTGAACATGTATCGTATTGTGTATTGATATGAAATTTAAATGCTATACAACAACACTAGTTATTCCCCCTCTCTCTTCTGCATGCTGGTTGCAATAGGATACGAATACGATGCTGGTAAACTTCCGGAGAAAAGCCGTAGCAATTTCACAGGCCCGCGCGCGTATACATGCTTCTTTTTCATATTCCCAGCGCCATGCATATATTCCCCCCCCCCCCCCCCCCCCCCCCCCCCCCCCCCCGCCCCTCTCTCGTCTTTATTCTGTACTCGGTCCAATCCATACCCTACGGTCGAGCTCAACTTTACAACTGCAGTGCTGGTGGCCCAGCCGTAGGTAAACAGCATCCGGGTCCGGGGAGGGAAGTGTATGGCGCGCGAATTGGCGACGGTGCAATCCTTCAACCACGCTTTGGGCATCCTAGGTCAACTGGCTGGATAGAACTGCCACTCAATTTCAGAAAAGCAATTGGTCCATTGCCTTTCTGAACCGGCCGTCAAGATTATATTAGGCGCGCTCCTACAGGCTGCATGCACTACGACACATGAGCAGACACTTGCTGCTTTCGGAGCTAGCTGATTGTAAAAAGTAGGCTGTCCATTTGCATGCATGTCAAGATTCGGAACATGCGCCCATCTGTGACTATGAGTTGTCCCTACCAATGGCACGGCGGGCTTTGATTCTTAGTGGTGTGTTGAGCACCGTTTTGAGCTGGCGGACAGTCCGGCCCTAAGGTCAGACGGTCCGCGTCTGTGGGCCGGACGGTCCGCGCATACGCAGAGCAGTTTAGGGTTCCGAGTTTTGTGCTACGGTTGTTATCTAAATTCGCGGGATTCGCTCGGAAATTAGTTCTTAAAAGATCCAGCCCCCCTCCTCTATATATAGAGAGGCATACGGCCGATTTGAACAACGAATCGAACCCACAATCAATACAATTTACATTTTATCCTAGGAGTAGTTCTAGTCTAGTTTAGGTTTAGTCTTCCAATCCCCAAATCCTCCGCTTCTCTTCGACTCTACGTCGATTAGAAGAGTCTAGGTCGGTCTACCCGAGCCTAGACAACTCCTAGAATCTCTCCTCCCCGACGGGATCCCTCCCGGGAGCGAGATCCAGGCGCCGCCGGGGATCTTCCGCCGCCCCTGCGCACGCGCGGACCGTCTGGCCCTAGGGCGCGGATCGTCCGGCCGTCAGACAGGGAACCCTAGCCTCTGCACCAGGTCGCGGACCGTCCGGCCCTGCGCCTGACCAGAGAGCACCGCCGCTGGTTCTTTTGAGTGATTGACGCCTTCAAAAAGGTGTCAACATACTTTTTGGCGACTCCGCTGGGGATTACAAATATAGACGCATCAAATCGGCCCTCAATGGCCGGTTCAAGAGATAGCTCTGATATTTCCCCAAGCAACATCATAGAGCCGACTTGGGAGACCTTGCCTGTACATATGATATCATGACACATGAACAAGTTTTATGATTTTCTGACTTTGTTTGTGTTTTATATAATTTTTAAACATGTGGATGGCAAGTTCACGGCCATGTTTAGTGAGCATGTTGCTCGAAGTTTTCGGTCCGCTCCTGGAATCGGCCGTAACTTATGCTAAGTAACATGAATATCATTTTTGCATGCACGGTTTTCCAAGTTTTGAGTGACCTGCAGTTCAAATCTGAATTTTCCAAAGAAATTCAAATAAACGAACTAAATCTACTAACAATTGAAAACTCTGTTATAATTGTCCACAAATGATACATATAGGTTTACATAGTGTAGGAACATACCACAAAAAGTTTGGGAGACAAAATAAAAAAAATAAAAATATACTTTGCCGAGTGCCCAATATTTGGCACTCGGCAAAGAAGACTCTTTGCCGAGTGCCAAACCTCGGCTCTCGGCAAAGACTGACGGCCGTCAGCTTTAGGACGGCCGCTGACGGCCCTTTGCCGAGCGCCACTTTTGCCGAGTGTTTTACACTCGGCAAACGTGTCTTTGCCGAGTGTGGTACTGTGCCGAGTGTCCAGCACTCGGTAAAGAGGCTCGTTGCCGAGAGTCTAACTTTACCGAGTGCGGCTCTCAGCAAAGAGGCCGACACTCGGTAAAGCCTCGGATTCCGGTAGTAATAGTCAAAGGGCAGCTCTAGCCTGAGGTCCTGGCAAGCGCGGACCTCCCTGGCATCCATCACGCACTCAGCATGGCGTGATGGGAAGAAGAGGGTGACGAGAGAAAAACAAATCGTTATTTCTTCATGATAAGTGACATTGGAGAGTAATTAACTCTAAACCCTACGTTTACTCCTTTCGCTGCTCCACTAAAGTTCACCCTAACTACACATTTGTTGGGAGGTATTGCTAGAGTTTAGACCAGTTGACAAGTAAATTGTGGAACAGAGCAGCAAAACTTTAAGGGTTTGTTCGGTTAGCTCTCAATCCATGTGGATTGAGTGGGATTGATTGTGTTTAAATCTCGTACAAGTCAAATTTTTTCACAATTTTTTTTAATCTCGTCCAATCCAAAGGTAACAGGATTAACCGAACAGAGCCTAAACGGGGCCGTCGAGTAGCAAAACATGAAGTGAAGCCGTCCAAAAACCCTAAAATACGGTAATAATTGCATTGCATCAAATAGCGGCAGTATGCCACTGGGTCCCGTTACCGCTTCGAGTGCTGAACACAGCACCCATATAGCAGAATCCATTTAAGGGCTTTTTCCTTTCAACATTAATCCATGTGAACTGGATATTATTAAATCGGTTTAAATCTATAACAAGTCAAAATCTATCATAATCTATTCTAATGCACTCCAATCTATATGGAATTGAAATAACTGAACAAGGTCTAAAGATGTTGAAAAGAGCATCTTCTATCTAACACGGTCTACCTAAAGACACGTTTAAAATTGGAAAATGAACGGGAATGTGATTGCCATACCTGTGATCGATCACTAACAAACATTATTATTATGTCGGCGGCAGAATCTGGGTGTTCCGTGAACATGGTTTAGAAGTGCACTAGCAAGCGATTCTTAGTAACGAAAAATACAATCGACGACTTCCATAAACTAGCTTTCTTTGTGACGAACAAATATAATCAACGACTTCAATGAGCAATGTTAACAAAGCTTTCTTATCAACTAGTAAGAACTAATCAAAATCCATTTACGGATGCTGAAAAGAATATCTTCTGTCGTAACACGGTTTCACTAAGGATAAGCTGAAAGGCACCATCATTCTCACCACACTGCAGCTCCGTTCGAACGTCCAAACGTTTGCAGTACCAGAGTTAGACAACAGACTGTCTCCTCTTGCCGTTGAGCACCCGCAGCGCGTTGCCGGTTCTCCCCACAACCATATTCTCACGAAGAGCTGGGTCAAAGATGCCCATACCAGGTTTTGCCCGAACATGTGCAGGCGTAACTCTTTTCTGGATGCTGAAGCACAGCTTGGCTGCGTTTGGAGGACCTCCCGCCTTCCGCTGCGGGGTGATCATTTTGTTCCACATACCCACATTCGGAGGAGGGCTCGTGAACTTGCTGCTGCTGCTTCCTAGATCAAATCTCCTGAACTTTGCTCCGTCTGGGGTGGCGGCGTCAACAGGTCCACCATGTCCTGCCAGGGGTGTTCCTGGACCCAAATTCAAACCAAAGGTCGCGACTGATCTTCTTGGCATGTTGACTTGCGACAGTCGAGACGCTGCTCTCTTTTCGTTTAGCACAGAAAGATGCTCTCTCACAGATGCTATCGAAGACCGCCTCTTGGGCTGGATGGGGATTTGTCGAATCACCGGAGTAAGTGAAACGCGCCTTGCTCTGCCAACAGCCTTATTAGGGTCATCCCCAGGATTTGATTTGTTCATCGTCACCGGAATGTTCTCTTTGTTGTGGATTGTGGGGGCTTTGAGCCTCCATCTAGAAGGGCCTGAAGGTGGCGCGTAGTTGTTATTCCTTCCGTGAGGCTGCTTCTGTCTCGTAGGAACAAGTGGCGGCCTTGAGGATCTAGCAGAATCCCTAGAAACCCTTTTCTCATTGCCTAATTCACTTTCCAGCTCTCTAATCTGTACAGAGGAGTACATTTCATAAGTAAAGGTTAGAATACACGGAGGGGCTCAGTCTTTAGGAACTAGAAATAACTGACTCCCCTACTTACCCGTTGCTGATAATTTCTGCATGCTTGTTCAGCATCCTTCACCTGTTGCAAAACATTTCTTCTGTTAACATTTGATTCCATGACAGCATGTATCCAATAGGATCCAAACAAATCAATACAATGAGAATCGAGGCAATACCTTTTCGTTTAGTGTCCTGAAGACATTCTCACGAGAAGCGTACTTAAGCTGCATCAGCTGCAAGCTTTGGTTCAGCTGTGCATTTTCCTTTTCCTCGTGCCGAAGTTTTTCAGTCTGAAATAGATTTTATATATAGTTGATGCAACCAGATCATGTTGTGTCATGACTATTCAGTGCGGGAGATTCAAATTACCATCTGCTTGAACTTCAAACTTTCAGCTGGATCCACTTGCTTACGAGCAGGGCCATGTTCTACAGTCCGGACTCTACTGGCAAAATTGAGTGAACTGAGAGTTTCTCCTGAATCCATAGAGCTTGGACTTATCTGCACGAACATTAGAGTCTTGCAATCTCCGCCTGTAAAAACATAGAACAAGCAAGTTCACCAACTTGTCATTTTTTTTGATACATTCTAGTACACTAATGAAATCAACAGGATATGAAACTTCAACAGTTTGCTAAAAAAACAGTGCAATTGCCACATAAGTAGCAAAAGAAGAAAAGTTACCTAAAGAGCTTTGGAGCAAATGAGTCAACTTGGAATTCCTAGTTGACAGCAAAAAGGAAATGGAGGTAATAAGACCAAGATAATTTAAGCAGCTAAGCAAAGTAGGTGCCTTAGTATGTGATAGCACTAACCGGTATGGAATATGGGAATTTTTTGAGGCAAGGGCAGATATAACATCACCCAAGGCAGATAGTGATTTGTTGATGAACTGTGACTCTTTCAGCCGATCTCCTTCTACCCCAGTTTTAGCTATTCTCTCACTTCCAGCAAGGTCAACCAGCCACATGTGGCTTCTGCTCCTCTGATAAGTCACCAAATGCTCGCTCCTAACAGTGACCCTAACCAAACTGCAAATAGATTGCAAGAGGCAAAATGTTTTATCTCAGTGCTATAGTATAGTAATGATAATTGACAAAAACTGAATCTAAATTATAGTGATCAATCTTACAAAGTGGAATTATATCCTGGATTATGAACTTAATTAATTAGAATGAACGCATAACGCATCATGAAACACCAAAGCCCTCACCTGTGGGAGCGGCTGCTGAGTTCATTAGAATTAGTTGAGCCAACAGATCTATTTTGAGCACCAAACTTCAGTTTCTCCCACACATCATCTATGTTATAAACTGGAGCCTCAACCAAACCATGAACTTCTTGTGTTCCATCAGCATTTTGCTTAATATCCAACCTTGAGTTGCAACAACATAACATTGTTAAAGCAATGAATCTTTTCTCACCAAGAGGAGAAAGGAAGGAATTATACCTTTTTGATTGATCATTGCTCTCATCAAGAAGATCTCTGATCTTTTCATTGTAAACTTCCAAGATGCTTACGGAAAATGTGTATGCAACAGATGCACTTCTTTTCTCTGACGTTCTGAACAATTCTTCCAAAGCCCGATAATTTACACCCCTATTTTCTGGAAGCCCTTCCATTGTGAAAGTTTTCCCAGTTCCTGTTTGCCCATATGCAAAGATGCATACGTTAAAACCATCCATCACTGACCTAACAACAGGCACTGTTTCTGAAAAGACGGCCTCTGCACAAAAAGGTTGGAAAGCGACCCATAAATATGTCACCCTTAAACATGTATACTACTAGCATACTTGACAAGTCAGCTAGGTACAGTTTCAGTCAAATATACCTTGGTCATCCTCTGGCCCAAAAACGTGATCGAACTTAAAGGGCTTCCTTTCTTTTTCACTGGGGACAAACTGCAGCTCAGTCTCATGTGATGGGTCAATCTCAACAACAGATAAACACCCACGGTTGACCTCATCGGAGCTCAGAGGTCTGCATCTGCAGAACACCCTAATGTTACCTCTTAGCTCAATAAGCTCATTGTACAGACGCCGCCTCTCTGCACACTCGTCTGTGTACTTCTTCTTCAGGCCATTATAATTGACTACCTGCTTCTTGTACCTCTCCATGAGGTTATTATACTTCTCCCCTACACACGAACAAATGACAAAACACAACAGATAATAATAGGAATCAAAATGCTTCAAATGCTTAAGCAAAGCACGTGTATGACAGTTGCGTGTACCTAGGAAACGGAGGGCAGCGGGGCGGTCAGGAGTACTAATCTCCTTCAGCCGCGGTGACAAGATAATGGAGTCCTCTCCTTGATCCCCAAACTCCTGAAGAAAAGACATAATGAAATCAGAAGCGAACAGTCCTACCATATTTTCTCTTGAAATAAAGTTGAACCATCGTTACCAAGGGAGAAAGAGAAAATCAACACTTTCCTGCTTGGTTTCATGTGCGTTTAAGATTTTTCTAGTTCAATTTCTTTGATTGGTCAGATATTTTTATATCTACGATTAAGCACGAGAAGAAATCATGAGAATTCCAAGTCGCCGCCACAAATTGGCATCCAAAGGTGTGCTCACCTCAAAGCTGCGGAGAGTCTCCCCTACTCCTGCCATCGCCTCCTTCTTTGGTTCCTCCTGCTCCACCTTGCTGCCCACCGCGGCGTTCTCAACTACGAACAATTTCCCCACCATGAGACGGACGCAGCAAACCCTACTGGCCATCTGCTGCAAGAGAACGAACCTGTAGCCTGCTGAGGCGACGGCGGCGGCGCGGGATTCAGGTCTCCTCCGGGATCCGCGCAATCCACCGCTCCAGGCTCATCGTCATCTGGCAAGCAAACGCCAGGCCGTTTGAGGCGAAGAAGCACACCACGCCAGCGCCCAGCTGGGTACACCCCGATAATAAAGAAACCCTACTCCTAGCCTGAGAACTAAGAAACACAGTACCTCGCGTTTGCCACGGCGGGGACGTGGCCGGCGCTGGTGAAGGCGGCGGCGAGGAGGATGCCCCAGCGGCGACCGGATCCGGCTCCATCGCTGCGATCTGGTGGTCGGGGAAGAGGGGATCGCTCGCCCGATCTCGTTGAGCTGGGGGTCGGAGAGGCTTGCGAGGTCGCGACTCGCGAGGATGAGACGTGGGGCAGTTTGGGAATAGCTTGGGGAAGGAGCGCAGGATTCGATTTTTGAATTGGACCGACCGCTGGGGTTTGAGGTTTGGCTGTAGGGAGATGACCGTTGGAGAGGCCGCGTTCGGAATGTTCTAGTACTCAGTTTAGTGTAGATCCGTAGTTTATAATATTCATTTAAATATTTTATGTTCAGGTCCGGAGAGGAATTTCTGTTTAAACTGTCTCTGGTCTCCTCTATAATTTTTCTTCTCTATATCTCATTTCTTGTTAATAACATCTTCTATTTCTCATCCCCTCTCTTATATATAGATACATATATTATATACCTATTTCCTTCTAAATTTTCTGTACATACATATTTATCATATCCTCAAATATTTTATACATATTTAAGTTTTATTTAATATATTGTTTAGAGCATTAAAATGGATAAAGGAGAGTAGAAAAATCTCTACTACTTATTAAGTAAGCAATAGTAGTCTGCCGTTCTGCCCTCTCCTGTTCCGCGCGCAGAAAAAAAAATTAAACTATGGCTGCTTAGGAATCGAACCATGGATCTATTGAGCAGAATACCTAGCCTTCCACCCTCTAGCCAACATGACTCATGTTAAATTGTGTACAATTTCAACTAAAACGTCTTTTGTGTTTAACCCGCCGTCCACTCTGTATGCTCACTGAGTCTAGAAAAACATTTATAGCTTAGCCCCTGATCTTTCTGAAGTTTGGGACGCAGTCCAGGAAATAAAGAAAATAGGGAAAAGGAGTTTAGAAATTGATTTATAGTTTAAAAATAATTGCAGAAACTCATTTAATTCATGGAAATTTCATATTAAATCCAAATGAGTTCATTTCAATTTCTATAATTCTATAATATTATTTTTATCACATAATACCTCTGTTTTGTCATGAAAACAACAATAAAATTGATTTCCTAATTAATCATATATCAAATACATAGAAACTTTGGAAATTCGTAACTTCCCCATTTTAATTCCAAATTGAACCGTTCCAGTTGTGTTAGTCTCGTATGAATATTTACTACGCAGTAACAACATTGATTATATCATGTTTCATACTTTTATAATTAGATATTTATTTATCCTATGTTAATTGGGTTAATCTATGTCTATTGGATTAATTTATTTAATATATTAATATAGTATTCTAACTTTATGGTTATACGATGTTTGACCATTAGTCTTGCAAACACACACTTACCTTTTTGTTTAAGCAAAAGCGTATGGTGGTACGTGTCCGATGACTAACGATGTACGAGGGAATTTCTTCTGGTATGTGTGAAACGTGCTCTCTAATAATGAGACCATGCAAATCGTGACATATATCGAAGTCTGTATGATACTGATGGTTGCAATGTAGTGGTGAAACAAATAGATTATAAATAACAAAATTTATGTATGGCCAGAATCACAAATTGATTATGAAATATTTTCTCATAACGGTATAACACATATTTTGTATATAAGTTATCGTAGTATACTGGTATTATATATTCTCGTTGCAACGCACGGGCATTCAGCTATCATGTATAGAAGTCTGCACGGTACTGTTGGTTGCAATGTAGTGATAAAATAGTTAGATTGAAATAACAAAATTTATGTATAGCTAGGATCACAAATTAATTACGAAACATTTTCACATAACAGTATAACACACATTTGTTCATAAGTTACCATGATATTAAATGTTTCTGTTGCAACGCACGGGCACCCACCTATATGTGTTTATGTCTACATCTATGACAGGAAACACATCTACTACATCTCTCTCCAAGCTCACTTGCTACCATTGCACAATGCGTAGTAGTAGATAAGTATCACCGAGATTTTTGAATTATATTTTTGGATGGAGGTAATATTATTTAAAGAAGAGCTTTGCATGCTATTTCTTTTGTTTGAATAATGCATTATACTTAAATTCCCTTTTTTGCATGTGTGACATTTTTTCTTCGTAATATTTTTTCCATGGATCAGACTTGTGAGTCATTTTCATAAACCAACGCCAAGCATGAATCCATGTTTCCTACTTCAAACCCCGAACAAACTCCATGAGCAGGAGGCACTCACGTTGTCGTCGCTTATCGATGACGAGAAGAAGCTTGGCGACTGTCAGTTCGACCTCTAAAAGCAGTCTTACGTGGTCGCATGCGCTGCTGTGTACGACAAGCTCCCGCGAAGCCGCCGCTTGGACGCGGTCCAGAGCAGCTGCACCGCGTTGTCCATCGTTAAGCAGGGGGGCCTCATGGTTGTCGCCAACTTCGACGACTCTCGGGTTGTTCTGGACACCGCATCCGACGACGACGCCATCACGCCGTCCAGCTCATCGTCCACCTGAAGCCCAACCTGCCACATAAGTCGCTACTGACCGGACATGAATTCTTGTGCGCTGGGATGATGGACGTTGCTGACGTTGTGTGAGTGTCCTCGAACATGATGTATGTAGTGGAATAGCGTATCCGGTGGTGCAACGGCCAAGGGTACTACCTCGCTGATGAGCACGGGGTGCACTTCGTTTGGCAGCCCAACCAAGAGTCATCGGTACTCATCATGTCGCGTGCGTTCGATGACTACTATATCGAGGATTGTGGCATCATCTTGGCGCCGGAGGTGACACAGAGGAGGATCGACAACAGTGACCAGTTTGTCATCCTCGTCACCGTCAGGGTAGCTTTTGTGTCGGCCTGCCTTTAATTCTCTTCGCAAACACATACACACTTACCTTTTTGTTTAAGCAAGAGCATATGGTGGTGCGTGTCTGATGACTAATGATGTACGAGGGAATTTTTCCGGCATGTGTGGAACGTGCTCTCCAATGATGAGACCATACAAATCATGGCATATATCGAAGTCTGCATGATACTGATGGTTGCAATGTAGTGGTGAAATAATTAGATTAAAATAACAAAATTTATGTATGGTTAGGATCACAAATTGATTATGAAACATTTTCTCATAACAATATAACACACATTTTGTATATAAGTTATCGTAGTATACTGGTATTATATATTCCCGTTGCAACGCACGGGCATTCAGCTAGTGTATATATATATATATATATATGATGCAGGAACAACGTCTATGGATGTTGGAGGATATAGGGATAGACCACATAAGGATTAAAAAAGAAAGATTAGGGAATCACCTGTGACGCCATAAATTTGGGATCAAGGAGCCAATAGATGCTGATGATGAGCCCGGATTTAGTGTCCCCTTCCCTTTCTCATCTTGCAGATTCGACCTTGAATCGGGGAAAGGGGTGCTATAGGTTTGCAGTGTTCGTCGTAGGATCCAAGAGCAGTCCCTTCCCTCTACGGAGTAGGTCATCGACGCATCATGGTTTGGTCCCAAGATTCGGTGACACAACAGAGAACTACAGCGTAGCAACTCTCCTTGATTTTATGGGTCTTCCACCAAACCCATTGAATGTAGGGATTGTTGATCCCAGTTTTGTGACAATGAAGATCTTTGACCTCTAGCATCCGAACGACACTAGGAAGGCGTAGTGTGCAAAGGAAGCCGAGAGTGGAGGGAAAGAGTCCATGCCGGCACAGGAGTAAGAGGGAGAGGGGCGAGCGTAGCGAGTGACCGAGTAACTCCACATTTAGCATTTCCAGCAACGTCCGCTAAACTTACTGAAGGTTGTATCAACCCTTGCTGGAGGTGTAGCAGAGACCACCATCCACTACATTTAGTAGACAAAGCGCTTTAGCATTTTTTTTTGCTGGAGACAACCTTACTAGAGATAGTCTTAAACCTCAACAATCCAATTTGTGTAGGTTGAGGTGGCAACCCTATTTCTAGGAAAAAATTATGTGCCCATTTTATTTTCAGCAGGCACCTTCACGCTTAAGTACGGTACCTTCCGTTTATGACATGTTTTTAGCACACTCGTTCCGATTCATAAACTATCGCGTTGCATTTGGCCATTTAAAAAATCAAAATGTATTGTGCGTGACTTTCTCCTTTTCCCCTACTCTACATTCATTTCGTCTTATTTAAGGCAGAGGTGGAAGCTCCAGCGACTTTGGGCGACTGTGATTTGAGGCAGTGCCGACTTAATTCTCTCACGTCAACGTAGTGGCAGAAGCTTCATTGATGCGACATGACTTTGATACTTCATGTCAACGTAGTGGAAGTCTCCCTCATTGATGCTAGCGCACCCTCGATTTCAGACGACACCAATAGTTTTCTCGTCTATGCTGGCATAGCCTTTATTTTGGCAACATCAATGTGGAGGGCTAGAGGCAGAAGGCAGAGGCAGAGGGGATCCTATTGGGTGTGTTTTCTTAATCTATCAAAAAGAATGAGCTTGAGTTTGTCTTGTTTTGTCAATCAAAGGACGTCAAATTGAAGTGGCGGCATGCCAGCACATAAGTTAATGCTTCCGGCCTCTGCCATCCCGAACCATCACTAAAAGAGAAATATGTCCTTGGGCAATTTCTATAAATATTTTGGTGATTAGATACCTAATACATATTGTGTAAAGCCCAAAATTAATAGAAAAATATATATAATAATAATAAAATAAAGAAATAAGTATATTGGTGATAGTATTTCTAGAAATTTTCGAACCCTTTGGAATTTAGTAAGGTATTTCCTTTTCTTAATCAATTGAAAATACTAAATTAGTTAAATGACCAGTAAATAGATAAAGAAAGGTCGATCTCTTGATGGTAATTTTGGTGATGTATTTTATGAGAACCATCAACTTGATCTTCAAATTTAAATAAGAACATAAAATAGAAAATAAAAAGGGAAATGTTTATGAAGCCATTTATTCCTCCCATGAGTAAATAACAAGGAAAAGAATATGAAAAGAAAAATATATATGAGTGCTTATAATTCTTCCTACTAGAACTTTATTTGGGAATTTAACATAGGTTTGAACTCACAAACAAGTTTAAATTCAAATACTTGTTTAAATTCAAATACTAGAGTTTGAAATTTAGGAAGAAAATGAAATAAATAAAAAGAAAATACAAAAGAAAAAAGGAAAAGGATTTAGCTGGGCCGCTAGGTCAATTCGGCCCATTAACACTTCAACCCACGCGCAGCCCACTCTGCCCCGCGGGCTTTGGCGCCGACATGTGGCCCTAGGCCGTCATCCCCTCCTCGCGTCTTAGCCACTCACTGGTCCGTGGGCCTGCCTTGTCGACCTAACTGGTGGCCACAAGCTCGGACTCGCGCACTGACACTGCCTAATGGGCCGCATTGTCAGCTCTTCCTTCTCTCTCGCGCGTTTCGTCCGCACCACTGCTGCGATGTCCGCCGCTAGGATCGTGCGGATCTCGCTGGTCTGCCTTCGTTGACAGACCAGGCCCCATCACCAGTCACCTGTCTCCACGCGCGTTTGTACCTTCGCCTTGTGTCATCGTTCTGTGGGCCCGCGCGCACAGAACCATCTTCCCCCATTCGACCGGCGCTCAACAAACCGCGGAGAAAAGCACGCATGGATCCTCGCCAACAGAATCACCTCGACCTGTCCCTAGCTCTATAAATACATCCGCAACTCGCCCCTTAACAATCAAACAAAGAAGCTAATTACCACCATGAAATTTGGGGGAAAATCGGGTCCTCCGCATGATATCGCCGTCATGATATCTTCGCCGCGTCCTGACCGAACCCTTGCATTGTGCCTAGGCGCTTCTTCTGGCCTGTGGGAGTGTGTCTGAAGCCTCGTCGCTTGGAAATCCTTGGTCGCGCCTCCAAAATTTCTCATCGGGGTTGTGGTGCCGCCATCATCGTCGCGAGGTCTCTGTGCCACCCGACTGCCGGTGAGTATCCGTGGACCACGTTTGCCAGACACTTCTGTTCGTCTAGCACCTATCGGACCTCATAGTAGGGCACCGTAACCTAGAATCGCTACACTCCGGTGGCAGTCCGTCGCGGTCTATGGGTGGCGCCGCCATTTCTGGGCACCTGGTGGAGAAGACGGGTCTGTGCCATGTGATTCAATTCATGCGACCAAGATTAGATTAGGGAAAATTGTTTGTGAGCCGTCGATCCTGATGCGTGTGGCTCGGATATATTATGCAATTACCCTTTCAATCCTTTAGATCCTGACCGTGCGATTGGGTTTGGGCGGATCTGATAGGGTGTGGGGCATGGTTGAATCTGGACCGACGATCCTTAATCCGATGGTCCTCATGGCTTACCGGTTCAAAGAAAGTAACATCTAATCTGGACGGTTGGTGATCGATCGGATGGTTGAGATCCTCCTGTACCCCTTCGCCGAAACCAATTTTCAAAAGAACCCCTGGACTTTACTGAAATCAACCCGCCATCCTGCACGGTGTTCACTGAGTCTTGGGAGAATTGCGAGTTAGCCCCTGTGTCTCTCTGATATTGGCGCCCAGTCCAGAGCTCAAGGAAAATCAGATAAATAAATTTAGAAATTGATTTTCAATACACAAATAATTCCAGAAACTTGCATAAATCATATTTAATTCATTTTAGCTCCAAATTGATCCATTCCAGTTGCAATAAGTTTGTTTTAAATATTATCTATCATCTAGTGCCTCTGTTTAGCCATGAAACTTGAATTAAAAATTTTCATTTGAATTAATCTATTCTAGATGCTTAATAACTTCAGAAATTCATAACTTGGTAACCGTAACTCCGAATTTAGTAATTCTTGTTCCTACGATCTCGTTACGCAGCGTAGAATATTCTTATATAGTTTGTTCTTATGTTTGGTGTGATGTTAATTTTGCCTATATCATGTTTGTTTGTATTGCTACGGCTAGTGTGAGGTTACGAGCCACCTGAAGAGCACGTTGGTACCTGGAATCTCAAGTCCCAGACAAGTTGTGCCCTTGATCACTTCTTTTTACCCAATCATGTTCTTATTACTTTATGTGGTTTTGGGTACATAGATACACATTATTCATGATTATACTTTTATTATCAGTTGTTATTTACTGTTCATGATAAGATCATTATGTTAATTGGAACATGGAGCGACCACCTAGGAAAATAGTGCTACCACAAGGGTGGTATGGGACGCCCTTGACTGACTAATTAGGAAAGCTGGTGGAGGACTACCTTACCCGAAAGGGGCAAGGGCAGTAGGGGAGTGGTCAGTGTAGGGAGGCCCTTGAGTTGATTTTGCTGCGATGGCGGTCAGGCGAGGGGTCCCTGCATTGGAGCTTCCTAGAAACTGTAGCGGGTTTCCTGAAGCTAGTGGAACTTTGTAAAGGCCTCATAGTGTTACCCTGCCTCGCCTCCTTAGAAGAGGTGTATGGGAGTGGCCTTCCCTTGGCAGATGGGTAACATGACTTGTGGGTAAAGATGCGCAACCTCTACAGAGTGTAAAACTGGTATATCAGCCGTGCTCACTTACATGAGCAGCCCAGACGCTCACATGATTAATTTATGGAACTAAATTCAATTTGTCATATGCATTGCATCGCATGTGTTGTTATTACTTTTGTTCTACTACTTAATTGGGTTGATATTTACTTATACTTAGTAATTGCTAATAAAATATTGACCAACTTTAAAAGCAATGCTCAGCTCTAACCATCCTCTTTGGTAAGCCTTACACTTCACAAGAGCTCCCACCTTTGGCGAGTTCATGCACATTATTCCCCACAACTTGTTAAGCGATGAACGTATGTGAGCTCACTCTTGCTGTCTCACACCCCCCACAGGTCAAGAATAGGTATCGTAGGATGAGGCGCATGGAGGATGCTGTGATGAGTTCGTGAGTGGTCTAGGCCGTTGTCTCCCAGTCAACTTTGGGTTGCTGGATCGTTGTCTCCTTATGATGTAATTATTTATTTATTTATTTTGTATAGAACTCCTATTATATAGTAAAGATGTGACATTCGTTTCTGTACCACTATTCATCATATGTGTGAGACTTGGTTCCAGCACACCTGGTGATTATTTCGTGCCCGAGTTTTGGACCCCTAAAACCCGGGTGTGACATATTGTTTTAAGGTGATGTATATTAAGTGTTAAAGAAGTGCAAATCAAGAATCAAGGTATGACTCTAACATTAGTGAATTGTTTTTTATACTAACATATTCCCCTAAGTGCTAGGAATAGTATCAAATCAAATGAGAATTGGATTGGAGAAGTTTGGCTTAGTCTAGCCAAACTTGCACCAGCCTTCGGTGCACCGGACTGTCCAGTGCGCGGGCTGGTTCAGCAGCGGACTATCCGGTGAGCCAACAGTGCCCGTGCCAACGGTCGGCAGAGTGATCAGCAGGCGACGCGTGGCCAGAGCCAACAGTCACCAAGCCGCATCGGACAGTGTCCGGTGCACTAAGGGGACCAAAGGCTCAACGGTCGTCTTTGCTAGAAGAGGAAAGAAATCGGCCACTATTCATGTCCGGTGGTGCACCGGACTGTCCGGTGCGCCAACTGGCAGAAGGCAAGAATTGCCTACCAAATGGAGATCCAACGGCTCCTAGCTACCTTAGGGCTATAAAAGGGACCCTAGGCGCATGGAGCACTACACCAAGCTGTCACACCCGATTTTAGAAGGTAAACCGAATGCGAACCATGTACGTGCCAGGATCAGAACTCACGTACACAACGATTACATAATTGGACATCATCACACAATGCTCGAAATAAATAGCGGAAAGGTACTTAATTACATCAAGATGTCCAAGACATCCACAGAGTCTATTACATAACCATTGTCTTTAACATAACTATCAAAGTGTGGAAAAACGAAACGTAGAAGCTAAGCCTACACAAGCAGCTGACTGGGGGTTGCCACTAAGTAAACTAAAACTCATCATATTCCTGGAACTCCTCGAAGTCATCCATGTTGCCAGCATCACCTCCTGAGCACTGAGTGCAGTGGGGACAACCTGGGGTGGGGTGGGGTGTAAAGCAAGGGTGAGTACACATTAACGTACTCAGCAAATGTCCTGTTTGGCTAAAGTGGACTAGCTGTATATGGAGTTGATGTTAAGAAGTTGCTTTTAGTTGGTCAAGTACTTATTATTATTAGTAGAGCCAAGTTTTAGTAATAAACCCAGTTATTACCCAGAAGTACCTCCTCAAAAGAGGAAATACCAGAGATCAGATTTATAACATCATTATTAACCATCATCATAAAAGTATCCAAAGTTCTTCTAATCAAAGAGGATCCCAAGGCTGCTCTTAACCGTGAGCTCGGCTGATATACCAGTTTCTAACACTCTGCAAAGGTTGTACACTTTACCCACAAGTCGTGATCCCTTTATGCCTCGGGTCGATCAAACCCTCAAACACTACCAAGGTGAGTCGGCAAGGTTTCACTACGTAGCCTTTACAAAGACTCCCCTGGTGCATAGCTGCTCGTTAGGTTTCGTCAGTCGTACAAACGCAGTACACCTCCCCAAGGTGGGTGACTAACAAAACCAAATCGAAAGAACCTCTGCACCCCAACCTTGGTAGAGCGAGCACTACGCCCTAGCCCCCATTGATGGCCCTCCGACAAAGCCAACTACATCCCTAGGTTCATCTAATTAATCAGCTAAGGGTGTCCCATTCCACCCTCATGGTTGCACTGTTATCCCGGGTGGTCACTCCACGAATAGGTCCTTACGAAGAGGTACTCAGGAAAAAGGCCTGAGCCCCCTAGAGTATCACAAGTTCATCAACATAATTAGGATAACAGTATCGTATCATAAATGTTCACATCATGTTCATTGATTAAAGTTAAGGCGATAGCAAAATGCTAACCATGATAACCCAAAAGGTAGCAAGGATAAGTAAATATAGACTAGTCAATCCTTAGGTTTCATAAAGTAATGCGGGACAGTGAATCATAAGGTATGTAGGACATAATAGGTTAGAGGACACTTGCCTTCACCAGGTTGTTGCTCAGGGAGGTCTCCAACAACACACTCAGGAATCTCGGACTGCTCGTTGTCTAAATAAAGCGAGCATGCATTCAATACATTTGGAAAGTACAAATGAACAACACACCAAACATGTACAAATATAGGAATACATCTCAAAGGCACCATACTACATAAGGGATAATGATTTCAAAGTATAACATAAACTAACTTCATTTGGAAATAGATTATTATTTCTCTAAGTGTTACACACAAATACATTACATAGTTCAACCTATTTTATTGTGACCTAAAAATTAGAACAGAGATGAATTATGTAATACACATTATTAATCTCACAAGATTAAGCATGTTTTAATCTTTAGGGTTTTCCTTTTATTTATTTTATTAAATAAACAAATCTACACCTACATTAGTTCATACTTAATCATAAAAATTAGAATGTGCAGACAGTAGCTGGAACTAATTTATTTGAACAGAGAATAATACTTTGAACATTTTGCAATTTGAATCACTAAATTTGGAGTTCATATGCAAAAGTTATGAAATAAACAAGTTTGGGAATTCAAAATATGAAATTAGGTCTAATTCTGTGAATATTTAAAGGTCCAGGGTTCAATCCGCAAGAGTACAGGGGCCTACGCGCGAAAACTAGGGACGGTGGGTTGATTTCCAATAAACCGAGGGTCTCTTTAAGAAAACTACCGCGCGAAGGGGTATCAGGTGAATCTAACCGTCAGATCTAAAACCAATGGCTAAGATTGGATCTACGGCCGAGGGCGCGCGGGGGGGGGGGGGGGGGGGGGCGAGCACTGACAGGCAGGCCAGGGGCATCAGCAGCAGAGGGGGAGGGCGCACTGACCAAGCGGGCCCAGCACCAGGGGACTTGGGCGCTGACAGGCGGGCCAGGGTGTCAGGCACGCATGCGCGAAGCGGTATCCCACGATCTGGGTCGTGCGATGAAGATCGAACGGAGGGGATCAGAACAGGGAGGGGCAAACGGCTGTTGGTGGCTCTGCTCCTCTCCACGGCGGTGAGGTCACCGGAGTTGAGGCTGGCGTGAGCTAGGGTGGCTCCAGGGTTGTCGGAGTTGGGCAGAGAGGGAGAGAACGCCACGACGAACTCAATGGCGGGGAGGAGGCCATGAATCCACGGGCAGAGAGGGGAGAACGGCGGAGGGAAGGTCTCGGGCGGGCCGGAGTAACTCCAGTGAGGCATTCCGGCCACGGGGAGGGGGCTTAAGGCGCGCTAAGGCCTAGACTAGCTTCAGCAGAGGCAGAGACACCTTAGGGACTAACGCCGGGGAACTAGACCAGGCTAAATTGGCCGGCCACCGCGTGAGCATGGCAGTCCACCGCGGCCGAGCACCGGCAAAGTCGAAATTGGTCGAGCATAGAGCGCAATAGGGAAAATTGGGTATAAGGACAGGTGTCTCACCTCAGGGCGGAGCTCGGGGAGGCCTGGCGCGGTCTCCGGCGGCCTGGATGGTTGGGAACGCGAATGCGGGTCTCCGGCGGTGGCTGGCGGTGTGGGTAGAGCGCGAGAGAGGGTGAAGCTGTGCGAAATGAGGCGAGGGGCGAGCGTGGGGCACTTGCGGGGCTCTAAGAAGGGAGCTAGGCGCGTGGGTGGGCGTCATGGCCGAGAAATCCGGCGACGTGCGCGAGTGCGCACTCGCCGGTCCACGGCGAGAGCGGGGAGGGCCGAACTGACAGGGCAGGCCCACGACGCAGAGAGAGAGAGAAAAGAGGACGCACGGGGCAACAGCTCAGCAACTGGTGAACTGGGCTCGCGAGGCAGAGAGAGAAGGAGTGCGCTGGTGAAGAAAACTAGCGCCGACAGATCGGCCCCACTGGGCAGCGAGCGAGAGAGGGAGGGCGAGCGCGAGGGAGAACTACCGCTGATAGGCAGGGTCCGCCTGTCAGGCGGCGCGGGCGCGCGGCCTGGCTGGGCCGAGTTGGGCCATTTGGGCTGCATTTCCTTTTTCTTTTTCTCTAGATTTTCTAATTCCTTTTCTATTTCTTTTCTATAGGGTTTTCAAATCCAAATTGAAACTAAGTTTCAAATTCAAATAAATTCAAATATGTGCAACACTTCAAAGAATATTTTAAGCTCAGCATGATGCAACATGTCATGACCCATAGTGTTTTGGCAAAAATAAATAATTAACCTCCACTATTTTAAGCTAATTCTACTTAAAAGGAAGAGAGAGAGAGAGACAATATAGAGATAGATAGAAACTAGTGAGAAAAGAGTAACACATGATTTTGGGTGATAATTAGAAAGAAATTTTATACCCCCAAAATCAGGGTGTTACACAAGCATTCATTAAACATCCTAAGACGCCTAGACTCCGCAAGCACGCATCCGGATCATTGCGATTGAGATTTGAGCACTTGTCTAGTTGTGAACTTGTTTGCGCTATGTTTTGTATGCTCTTGTCTTAACTTGTGTGCGTGACTTCGCTGTGACTCTAACTGTTGTGTGTGTTTCTTTCCCTCCCTTACTCTTGTGGTTTTCATTGAGAACAATCTTGTAAGGGTGAGAGGCTCCAACTTGTGGATATTCCTCACAAACAGGAAACATCTACAAAGGAAAAAAAACCGTGGTACTCAAGTTTGATCATTGGATCACTTGATAGGGATTGAGTGCAATCCTTGACCGAAGGAGGTCACCATAACGTGGAGTAGGCATTGGCCGAACCACAGTATAAAATCACCGTGTCTCTTGTATCACTTTTTATTATGATTGGTTTCTCTTCTTGACTTCTCGCTTAATCACTTGTGCTATTGTTCCTAAGTTCAATACTCATTCTAAAGGAACAATCAAGTGAAGAATTCTCTCTATAGCATCTTGGTTTTAATCTTACTAACATTTCATAAACCAAGTTTGGGCTATTTAGTGTTGATTTTTATAGGATCACCTATTCACCCCCCCTCTAGGTGCTCTCAATTGGTATCAGAGTTGTACTCTTCACTTAGGGACTAACCGCCCGAAGAGATGGATCCTAAAGGCAAGGGGATGGTGATCAACGATAAGGAGAAGGAGACCCTCTACGAGCCAAAAGACGACAAGCCCACAGACTCAGGCTCGAGTCACAAAAAGAGGGATGGAAACAAGAAGAGGCGCATTAAGAAGATTTTCTACTACGACAGCGACGCCTCCTCTTCTTCACCAAGGGATGACGATGACGAAGACTCTTCGTCGAAAAAGAAAACGGTTAATCAAAACTATTCTTTTGATTACTCTTGCATCCCTTATAATTCAAATGCCCATCTACTATCTATTCCACTTGGAAAACCCCCACACTTTGATGGAGAGGATTATTCATTTTGGAGTCATAAAATGTGTAGTCATTTATTTTCCCTCCATCCTAGTATCTGGGAGATTGTTGAAAATGGAATGCATTTTGATAGCACTGATAATCCTGTATTCATAAATGAGCAAATACATAAAAATGCCCAAGCCACTACTGTTTTGCTAGCATCTCTATGCAGGGATGAATACAACAAAGTAAGCGGCTTGGACAATGCCAAGCAAATATGGGATACCCTCAAGATCTCTCACGAGGGTAATGATGCCACCATGATCACCAAGATGGAACTGGTGGAAGGCGAGTTGAGGAGATTTGCCATAATAAGGGGAGAAGAGCCAACTCAAACGTACAACAGGCTCAAGACCCTTGTCAACAAAATTCGAAGCTATGGGAGCACAAGATGGACGGATAATGACGTCGTCCGACTCATGCTAAGGTCATTTACCGTTATTGATCCTCATCTTGTAAATCTTATTCGTGAGAACCCCAGGTACACCAAGATGATGCCCGAAGAAATTCTTGGAAAATTCGTAAGCGGGCTGAAAGGGAATTAGGCTTACACCTATTTCCTAAATGATTTTGGTGGTTGAATGCCCAACACAAATAATTGGACTAACTAGTTTGCTCTAGATTATACATTCTACAGGTGCCAAAGGTTCAACACAAACCAATAAAAAGAACAAGCCAGGTTCAAAAAAAGGAGCAAAAGGAAACCGAAGTGCTCCCTGGTCTGGCGCACCGGACTGTCCGGTGTGCCACCGGACAGTGTCTGGTGCACCACCGGACAGTGTCCGGTGCACCAGGGAAGAACGACTTCAAACTCTTCACCTTCGGGTTTCCCAGGCGCACCTCCGCTAAAATTCACCGGACTGTCCGGTGCACCAGCGGAGCAACGGCTACCTGCCCGCAACGGTCGACTCTGCAAAGTGAACACTGGATTTCAAATGTCAGAGCAGCAAGTCAGAGAGGCACCGGACTGTCTGGTGCGACACCGGACTGTCCTGTGCCACATGAGGACAAAGCCTCCAACGGTCGACCAGCTCTAACCCTGACGAATAGGCTGACGTGGCGGCTCACCGGACATTGTCCGGTGGCGCACCGGACTGTCCGGTGCGCCCATCGCCAGCAGACTTCTTCAACGGGCATATTTTGTTTGGTGGCTATAAATACCACCCCAACCGGCCACTTCAAGGGGTGGGAGTCCAAGCAACATTCCAAGTCATCTAGTTGACATACTCAAGCCCTCCCAACCACATATATTCATTGATCCATCCTATACACAATATTTAGACCACTACAACCCACACAAGTGCCACAAAAGAGAGAGCAAGCAATTGAGAGCTACTCAATTGAGTTTAGCCCTAGTGCCTTGTGAGATTCATTGAGAGATAGTGTGTGCTACATCTTTGTGTTCATTTGTGCGTGGAGTTTTGACTCCCATTGAACTTCCTCCAAAGTTTTGGAGGCTTATAAAAGCTAGCGAGAGACACCAAAGAGTGTGGTGGTCCTTGCGGGATCGAGAGTGATCCTTGAGAAGAAGAAGAGCTCGCCGATCCTTGTGTGATCGGTGGAGAGAGGGAAAGGGTTGAAAAAGACCCGTCCTTAATGGACTCCTCAACGGGGACTAGGCCTTCGAGGGCCAAACCTCGGTAAAACAAATCACCCGTGTTCATTGCATTTATTGCTTGTGATTTGCTTGTTTTCCTTCACTCTAAGTTTTTCTTGCACTATCCTTTGTTAACCCATTTGGTGTTGCTTTAAGACAAATTCTCATTTAAGCGAAGCAACACTTCGCAAGAAAGAACTTAAGTCGTTACTCTTCTCATCTAAACCTTCTTGCTTTATTATCATAGACTTATTAGTTGTATTGATTAATCACTTCCGCATTATTTGAAAGCTATACTCTTTATTAGCAAGAACTTAATTTTTGTACTCCGATAATTGTATATCTTGTTCTAACCACTAATCAAGGGATCTAGTTTGGGGATAAAGTTTTAATTTTCAGGTTTCGCCTATTCACCCCCCCTCTAGGCGACTTTCAATTGGTATCAGAGCTAGGCACTTCATCTTGAGTCTAATAACTCGAAGTGATGGCTCGAAGAAGATCCCAAAAGAACAAGAAGTCCAAGGAGAACAAGGAGGTAACTCTTGAAATATTACTTCCCGATTGTTCTAATTATGATTCTTGGTCTACTAGGGTGATAAATGCTTTTAGAACGGTAGATCCTCAATTAGAACAAATTTTAGACAAGAGTATTATTCCTCCTAATTATGATAGGAAAAATGCTTCCGAGGAAGATCAAAGATGTATACGCTTAAACTACCTAGCTTATGACATCTTAAGTAATTCTCTTAGCAAAGAAGATTATCATGCCTTCATAATGAATCATAATGAATCTATTCGTGATGCGCATGATATTTGGACTAGAATTAAAAGCAAATTTGATGAGTCCAAACATGATAGTTCATTTTGTGCTTCTACTTCCTTTGGCCTTTGTGATACTAACCCTTGCAAGGAAGAAGAAGAAAATGAACGATGGAGACCAAACGATGAATCCACCTCTCCAAAAGGTTTGTCTTCCCATTTCGATTCCCACATATGTTGTGTGGCTAATGAAAATGATAGCGGAAGGACAAATGAGGATGAGGAGGAAGAAAGAAGCTTCTTGCATCTCTATGCTCGCCTAAGCCAAGAAGATAAGGCGGTCATGCTCAAACTTCTAGAAAGAGCAAGAGAGCAAAGCGAAGCTCGTCAAAGGCTAGAAGATGTTCTCTCCATGAAAATGCTACACTTTGACGAGTTGACTAAAGAACATGAGGAGCTAAAGTGCTCTCATGTTGTTTTGTTCCAAAGGTATGAAACTGTTTCAATTGAGCAAGATAACGCTTTACATTGTATCGCTCAATTAGTAAATAGGAATACCTTGCTTAAGGACCAGGTAGAAAAGCTAAAAGTTGAAAATCTAGCTTTTCAAGAAAAATATGATATGCTCCTATGCTCTCATGAAAATCTTAGAGATGATCATATCATATTAAACATTACTCATGAGGTTGTGATAGAAAACATAAAATCCCAACAACCTCACTCATGCACATGTATTCAAATTGAATCTATATTACCATGTGCTAATGCTTGTTGTCCGTCGACAAGCAAATCTTCTTTTGAGCTAGAAATTGCAGGAACAAAAGATGATACATATCAAAAGCTCAAAGAAGAAAATGAGAGGCTAAATATGAGCTTGACACAACTTAAAGGGAAGAGCATTGCTCAACCTTCTCAAGATAAACGTGATCACATGGTGAAGAAGCTTGAGACGGGAACAACCGAGGCATGCACAAAATTCCTTGAAGAAAATGTCAAGGACTTGAGGATTGCCAAGAGGAGGAAACAAAAGAAGAAAATCAATATCTCTTCCAAAAGCCTCAACCACGCCTCCATACAAGGTAACATCCAAGGTAATGATCAAACCACACTTCACACTAAGAAAAAATAAGAAGTGTAGTGAATGCTTTGAAGAGGGACACTTGATTAGGTCTTGTCCCTACATTAAAAATGGCTTGATTATTAACAAGGATGATAGACTTTGTTTTAAATGCTCAAAGAAGGGACACTTAATCAAATCTTGTCCCCATTTGAAACAAAAAAGCAAAAGGTTAGAAAAGAAAACATTCACTAACCATGTAGCAAGCAAGAAACGAGGAAAGAAGAAATCTTCAAGGATTGAAGATCGCCTATGCTACATATGCCGAAAGAAGGGACATCAATGCAAAGATTGTCCCATTGGTAACAATCCCACTCCTAGCTTGTCAATTAATTCTCATGTAACTAGGCAACCCAAAATTGCAACTTGTGCTAGAAAGATAACGAGTTTACCTAGTGCTAACACAAAGGGCATTTGGGTTCCTAGATCTTTGTTGACTAACCTTGATGGACCCATCAAGAGATGGGTACCAAAATATGCTTGACAAGCTTTGCAGGAGAAGGAGATGATATGAAGCCTTAGGGTGCTTGAGAGAGTCCATTCAATTCTTATCAACTCAAGCTATCAATCTTCAATGATCTATATCCGTGATTGACCCAAGGTTATTCTTCAAATTACTATGTCTTAAACTCATATCATCTCGAGGAAGACATTGATGTTGTAGGAAATAAAAGAAGTATCATGTGTGAAAAATCAAGGCCTACAACATGGAGGAAAGTCAAAGGATGGTAACTTTTATGCTTTTAAGTGCAAGTATCTTAAATTATCTTTTCTTAGGTGTCTTGTGTAGTCACATAGAAATATGTAGCACTTCAAATGTCTTTAAATTTGTATTACCATTCTTTGAAGAATTTCCTCTCATATGGTAGATTGCATACTCATCATTTCCATCCTATGGAAATCTACATGCTTTAAATTATTGCAAGTCTCATGGCATGTTTTTCGCTAGTCGTTCTATTATTGCCATGATTCTAGATATAGAGAGATATTTCAAGTTCTTAAAAGAATAAGGTGTCATGTAAGGAATTCAAATCCTTAGGACACTTATAAAAGGAAAACTCTCTCTATAACTAGAATAGTGAGACTAATGATTTTATCTAAGTAACCCAAGTAGTCTCACTTGTAGAGAATAGGTTTCTCTTTGGAAAAGCATGTAATCTAACATAAAAAGAAAAATCAATCCAATGATTTATGATGTACTTCTACTTGCTTAAATTGGATTTGATTCTTTCACATTTATCGCTTTCCATATTATGAATTAGATTTATTCCCATAATCTTAAAGGATTGTTTATGCTTGTTTTATGAGTTAAAATTGAGCATAACATCATCTATGGATAATCTAGTTCATGCTATGAAGTTTCCATGCTTTTAGTAATCTAGCTTTTCATTCCCTATCAAAAATGATTACAAAAATGGAAACTAGTGCTTGTGTTACTAATAACGTATCTCTTGAGCCTACTTATAAATATCCACAAAAGAGAAAGTGCACAAGCCTCAAGGGTTGCTCTTCACCCAAAGGAAGAAAGGTAAAAGCAAAGGTATGGGAACTCATCTTCTTAATCAAATTTAGTTCCCATCTCAATGGGTATTTAATCTAAATTATCTTATTCTACCTATGTGAAGAATAGATTCTTTTTGGGACTTAATTTTTGCTAGGTGTGCATTCAATCTCATTCTCATAAATGCACTAGTCCATTAGAATCTATTTCATGCCTTTGCTATACATATTCTCATATTGATTTACTTCCAAGTAATGATTAATAAACTCAATATGAAGAAGTAAAATTCCTATGATTGATCAAAATGCTTAAGGGATGCATATTGTTGTGTTCTAACGTTAAGGAATTTACTTCATGTACATGTCAAATATGGATGATGAATTGTATTTATTTCCTATCTAAAGAAATCATCCTTCATTGTATACTCCCTTGTGTTATTAACATCTTTTGAGTATTTTCAATAAGTTTGGAAGGAAAAAGAAGTCACTGCAAAGGGAGGACTCTCAAATGAAAGAGGAGGACATCAAGAACAACACCACCTACCTCTACAAAACAATCAATGATGTGGTTGTGAGTATTCTAAATCCTTTTCATTGAGAAAATGTCAGGCATAAGGTGCTTATTGCAAATGTTATAAGCCTTGATCAAGATGTAGAATGCTTCTCCCTATACATCTCTAAATTAAATGCATCTATTCATCTCATTCAATTTCTTGATGCATATCTCTAGGGGGAGTCTATTTCTATATCTTGATTATGTGAGACTATCGCTTTTTCTTAGTAATCTCATATAGTCTCTTGCATGATAATAAGTTTCTCATGATGTATGCTACCACATTTCAATCCATCTTGTTAGAATAATGTCATCTTTATCAAGGATTGTAGCTTTCTTTGCTAAAGTAGCATATTTACTGGATTCTCCTATTTTAAGCTTAATTGATAATCCAATGCTTATGTTACTCTCTTGATCACATCCATTGTTTGTTTGATCATAAGAATAACATCAATTAACTATTATGTTTCTTAGTGCCTTATATACTATCAAACAATATCTCTTGATATGCACTAAGTTAAAAGGAGAATTCATGATACTTTTATGCAAATTATGATCCATTTGATATATGCTTACAATAACTTGGAAAAGGATCACTAGTTGTAGAACTCTCTCTTGTGCAAAATATTTCCATATATTGTCTTTGAGTATAGGTCTTAAGCATCTAAGACTAAGGACAAAGCACAATGAAGAGAGCGTCTTTATGTGAAGGTACAAAACGGTAAAACTACTTCCCTTTATTTACACATGTACCTAAATCTTCCTTTTCTATACATTCTTTGTATGTCTTGAATAAAAGGAAGAGAAAGCATGTCCATGCATCATCCCTGCTTCATACCTAGTTTAACCTCTTAAAATTTCACTCCTGCATTAATGCATCTTCGCTTAAACTGGATGAAGTGATTTTATTGTCAAAGAGCTTAAAGCTTAACCTTGTAACGAGGATAAGCTACCTTTGTTCCAAAGGTGGATGGTCCTTAAGCCTCTTTGAAATCCTTAAGGGAAATGCTTAAATTGTTCATAACATGCTTTCATAAGTGCATAAACTGTCATAAGCATCACACTTATACTATGACACAAATGCACTTCACATTCTGTATAATATAGAATTGTTCTCAGCAACCTAATTATGTGCAATTGGCATTTCAAGGCCAAAATATGTATTCCTATCAAGGCACATATTTAGAGGGAGCAATCTATATTGTATAGAACTATGATCATGCTTAATTGATATATCTCTTGATCATATCTCTTTCATTTTGGTACAAATGCATATATCCTATTATTCTCGTACCATGACTACGACTAATATGTCTCCAAGTATATTTCTATATTAATTCGCAGATTGAAAGGGAAATGGAGTCTTCGGCGAAGACAATGCTTCCACTCAACTCTATCGGTATTATCTACCCTTCGCCATCACTCCACACTGTCTCTCCACATTGGTATAATCTTTCACTCATATATTATTTGCCAAAGGGGGAGAACACTTCAAAGGGCTTACATTTCACTCTAAGTATCCGTTTTTGGCGATTCATGCCAAAGGGGGAGAAAGTATTAGCCCAAAGCAAATGGACCGCACCATCACCTAATTTTAAAAACTAATGATTTTCAAATTGGTATCTTATTATGTTCAAAAAGGGGAGAAAGTAGCACCAATCAAAAATTGGTATCTTAAAACCCTCTTGAACACTAAGAGGAGAATTTTATTAAAGGGGAGTTTTGTTTAGTCAAAGGAAAAATCATTTGAAACAGGGGGGAAATTTCAAATCTTGAAAATGCTTCTCAAAATCTTACTCATTTGCCTTTGACTATTTGCAAAAGAACTTTGAAAAGAATTTACAAAAGTATTTGCAAAAACAAAACCTATGGTGCAATCGTGGTCCAAAATGTTGTATTTGAAGAAAGCATCCATGCCCATCTTATGAAATGTATATTGGTTTAATTCCAAGCAATCTTTGCACTTACATTTTGCAAACTAGTTCAATTTTTGCACTTCTATACTTGCTTTGGTTTGTGTTGGCATCAATCACCAAAAAGGGGGAGATTGAAAGGGAATTAGGCTTACACCTATTTCCTAAATGATTTTGGTGGTTGAATGCCCAACACAAATAATTGGACTAACTAGTTTGCTCTAGATTATACATTCTACAGGTGCCAAAGGTTCAACACAAACCAATAAAAAGAACAAGCTAGGTTCAAAAGAAAGGAGCAAAAGGAAACCGAAGTGCTCCCTGGTCTGACGCACCGGACTGTCCGGTGCACCACCGGACAGTGTCCGGTGCACCAGGGAAGAACGACTTCAAACTCTTCACCTTCGGGTTTCCCAGGCGCACCTCCGCTAAAATTCACCGGACTATCCGGTGTGCCACCGGACTGTCCGGTGCACCAGCGGAGCAACGGCTACCTGCAGGCAACGGTCGACTCTGCAAAGTGAACAGTGGATTTCAGATGTCAGAGCAGCAAGTCAGAGGGGCACCGGACTGTCCGGTGCCACATGAGGACAAAGCCTCCAATGGTCGACCAGCTCCAACCCTGACGAACAGGCTGACGTGGCGGCTCACCGGACACTGTCCGGTGGCGCACCGGACTGTCCGGTGCGCCCATCGCCAGCATACTTCTTCAACGACCATATTTTGTTTGGTGGCTATAAATACCACCCCAACCGGCCACTTCAAGGGGTGGGAGTCCAAGCAACATTCCAAGTCATCTAGTTGACATACTCAAGCCCTCCCAACCACATATATTCATTGATCCATCCTATACACAAGTTTTAGACCACTACAACCCACACAAGTGCCACAAAAGAGAGAGCAAGCAATTGAGAGCTACTCAATTGAGTTTAGCCCTAGTGCCTTGTGAGATTCATTGAGAGATAGTGTGTGCTACATCTTTGTGTTCATTTGTGCGTGGAGTTTTGACTCCCATTGAACTTCCTCCAAAGTTTTGGAGGCTTGTAAAAGCTAGCGAGAGACACCAAAGAGTGTGGTGGTCCTTGCAGGATCGAGAGTGATCCTTGAGAAGAAGAAGAGCTCGCCGATCCTTGTGTGATCGGTGGAGAGAGGGAAAGGGTTGAAAAAGACCCGTCCTTAGTGGACTCCTCAACGGGGACTAGGCCTTCGAGGGCCTAACCTCGGTAAAACAAATCACCCGTGTTCATTGCGTTTATTGCTTGTGATTTGCTTGTTTTCCTTCACTCTAAGTTTTTCTTGCACTATTCTTTGTTAACCCATTTGGTGTTGCTTTAAGACAAATTCTCATTTAAGCGAAGCAACACTTCGCAAGAAAGAACTTAAGTCGTTACTCTTCTCATCTAAACCTTCTTGCTTTATTATCATAGACTTATTAGTTGTATTGACTAATCACTTCCGCATTATTTGAAAGCTATACTCTTTATTAGCAAGAACTTAATTTTTGTACTCCGATAATTGTATATCTTGTTCTAACCACTAATCAAGGGATCTAGTTTGGGGATAAAGTTTTAATTTTCAGGTTTCGCCTATTCACCCCCCTCTAGGCGACTTTCACGGGCGCATGATGGTGAAGGAAGCGAGGTATGTGGATGATGCCTTAAACAGACCACTTCCTCTCCACGAACCGTAGTCCGTTGCTCTCAAAGCAACCAGCAGCAAGGAGACGCTACCTAGCAAGCTAGCACAAGTAGAGGCTGTCGGGCTCAACGAGGATGAAATGGCGCTTATAATCAAGCGCTTCAAGACTGCCTTGAAAGGACGCAAGGAGTACCTCAACAAGAACAAATCAAGGGGAAAGCGCTCCTGCTTCAAATGCGGTAAGTCTAGTCATTTCATAGCACAATGTCTCGATAATAACAATGACCAGACACAAGAAAAGTATGGGAAGAAGGAAAGGAAGAAGAACTACAGGAAGGCTAAGGGTGAGGCGCACATTGGAAAAGAATGTGACTCCGACTGTTCTTCATCCGACTCCGATGATGAAGGACTAGCTGCCTCGGCCTTCAACAAGTCCTCCCTCTTCCCCAACAAACGACACATGTGCCTCATGGCTAAGGAGAAGAAGGTACACATACGAGATACACCTAAGTATACTTCTTCTAGTGATGAGGAATCTTCTGATGATGAAGTGGACTATAGTGATTTATTTAAAGGATTAGATAGAACTAAGGTAGATAAAATAAATGAATTGATTGATGCTCTTAATGAAAAGGATAGGTTGCTAGAAATGCAAGAAGATATTATGTATGATGAACATGATAAATTTATTAATGTTCAAAAATCTCTTGCTCTAGAAATTAAGAAAAAATGAAATACAGTCTTCTGAGCTGTCTACCTGTCATGATTCTATTTTTAGTCTCAAAACTTTGAATAATGAGCTAAATACAAAGCTAGAAAAAATAAATGTGGCTAGTTCATCTATAGAGCATGTTGTTATTTGCAATAGGTGTAAAGATATTGATATTGATGCTTGTAATGAACATGCCTCTACTATTCTTAAATTAAACAATGATGTTGCAAGTCTTAATGCTTAACTTAAGACTTGCAAGGATAACTGTGAGAAATTAAAATTTGCTAGGGATGCCTACACCATTGATAGACACCCCCTCAATTAAGGATGAACTTGGTTTCCATAAGGAGACCAAGAACTTTATAAGCCATAGGACTTCCAATCTCAACAAGGAGAAAGGGTAGGCTCCTATGGCTAGTAGTTCTCAAAAGAACCATGCTTATCTGTATAAGAAAGTTCCTAATATTACTCATCATGATAAGTGTCATAATCATTATGTTTTTCCTGTGTGTCATGATGATGTATTTAGTTCTTATGCCATGTTTGCAACTAGCTCCTCGTATGCTCATGGTAGAAATAGGCCTAGGCGTAATCATGTTGTTTCTCATGTGCCTAGGAAAGTATCCACTAGTCCAACTACTATTTATCATACATGTGATGCTTCATTTGTACTGATATGTAAAAATGATAAAGTAGTTGCTAGAAGTTTTGGACCTAAATGCAAGAGAGACAAAACTTGCATTTTGGTTCCAAAATCTATTGTAACTAACCTTGCAGGTTTATGCATCCGGGGGCTCAAGCTGGATTATTGATGGCGGATGCACAAACCACGTGACGGGGGAGAAGAAAATGTTTACCTCCTACGTCAAGGACAGGGATTCCCAAGACACTATTATCTTTGGAGATGGGAACCAAGGCAAGGTCAAAGGCTTAGGCAAGATAGCCATCACAACCGAGCATTCAATCTCTAATGTGTTTCTAGTAGAATCGCTCGGGTACAATTTGTTGTCTGTAAGCCAATTATGTCATATGGGCTATAATTGTTTATTTACAAATATTGATGTATCTATCTTTAGAACAAGTGATGGTTCATTAGCATTTAAGGGTGTATTAGATGACAAGTTCTATTTAGTTGATTTCTCAAAAGAAAATTTCGATCTAGATGCATGCTTAATTGCTAAGACTAATATGGGCTGGCTCTAGCATCGCCGTCTAGCACATGTTGGAATGAAGAACCTTCATAAGCTTCTAAAGGAGAACATGTGTTAGGACTAACCGATGTCTGTTTTGAGAAAGACAGGCCTTGTGCAGCGTGCCAAGCAGAGAAGCAGGTGGGAAGTACTCATCAAAGCAAGAATGTGATGACAACATCAAGACCACTGGAACTCCTACACATGGATCTCTTTGGTCCCGTTGCCTATCTCAGCATCGGGGGAAGTAAGTATGGTCTTGTTATAGTTGATGATTTTTCCTGCTTCACTTGGGTGTTCTTTTTGCAGGATAAATCTGAAACCCAAGGAACTTTAAAGCGCTTCTTAATGAGAGCTCAAAACAAATTTGACCTAAAAGTGAAAAAGATAAGAAGCGACAATGGGTCTAAGTTCAAGAATCTTCAAGTCAAAGAATATCTTGAGGAGGAAGGCATCAAGCACGAGTTCTCCGCTCCCTACACACCACAGCAAAACGGTGTGGTAGAGAGGAAGAACATGACACTAATTGATATGGCAAGGACAATGCTTGGGGAATACAAGACACCTGAGCGGTTTTGGTCAGAAGCTGTGAATACAGCCTGCCATGCCATAACCGGCTCTACCTGCATCGCCTCCTCAAGAAGACGTCATATGAACTCCTAACTGGTAACAAACCCAATGTTTCATATTTTCGTGTATTTGGGAGCAAATGTTACATTTTGGTAAAGAAAGGTAGGCATTTGAAGTTTGCTCCCAAAGCTGTAGTAGGGTTTTTACTAGGGTATGACTCAAATACAAAAGCGTATAGGGTCTTCAAAAAATCATCAGGATTAGTTGAAGTCTCTAGCGACATTGTATTTGATGAAACTAATGGCTCTCCAAGAGAGCAAGTTGATCTTGATGATGTAGATGAAGATGAGGTTCTAACGGCCGCAATGCAAACAATGGCGATAGGTGATGTGCGAACACAGGAACCACAAGAACAAGATCAACCTTCTTCTTCTACATTGGTGCATCCCCCAACTCAAGATGAGGAACATGTACCTCAAGATGAACGGCTGAATCAAGGGGGAACACATGAAGAACAGGATAAGGAGGAAGGAGCTCCACAAATTCCTCCAACACAAGTCCGGTCAACGATTCAAAGAAATCATCTAGTAGATCAGATCCTAGGTGACATCGGCAAGGGAGTAACCACTCGCTCACGTTTAGCTAACTTTTGTGAGAATTACTCGTTTGTTTCTTCTATTAAGCCTTTCAGGGTAGAAGAAGCCTTGCAGGATCCGGACTGGGTGTTGGCCATGCAGGAAGAGCTCAACAACTTCAAAAGAAATGAAGTGTGGAGCCTGGTGCCACGTCCAAAGCAAAATGTTGTGGAACCAAATGGGTGTTCCACAACAAGTAAGATGAACACGGTGTGGTGACAAGAAACAAGGCTCGACTTGTGGCAAAAGGTTATGCCCAAGTCACAGGTTTGGATTTTGAGGAGACTTTTGCTCCTATGGCTAGGCTAGAATCAATTTAGATTTTATTGGCCTATGCTGCTCACCACTCTTTTAAGCTTTTTCAAATGGACGTGAAGAGCGCTTTCCTCAATGTACCAATCAAGGAGGAGATATACATGGAACAACCCCTGGCTTTGAGGATGACAAGTATCCTGACCACGTCTACATGCTCTCTAAGGCGCTCTATGGACTTAAGCATGCCCCAAGAGCATGGTATGAATGCCTTAGAGATTTCCTTATTACTAATGCTTTCAAGGTTAGGAAAGTTGATCCTACTCTCTTTACTAAGACTTGCAATGGTGATCTTTTTGTATGACAAATATATGTCGATAACATTATATTTGGTTCTACTAATCAAAAGTCTTGTGAGAAGTTTAGCAGGGTGATGATGCAAAAGTTCGAGATGTCAATGATGGGCGAGTTGAACTACTTCCTTGGATTTTAAGTGAAGCAACTCAAGGAAGGAACATTCATCTCCCAAATGAAGTACACTCAAGATTTGCTCAAAAGGTTTGGGATGAAGGATGCAAAGCCTGCAAAGACACCGATGGGAACAGACGGACATCTTGATCTCAATAAAGGAGGTAAGTCCGTTGATCAAAAGGCATACCGGTCTATAATAGGATCTTTGCTTTTATCTTTGCGCTAGTAGACCGAATATTATGCTAAGTGTATGCATGTGTGCTAGATTTTAATCCGACCCCAAGGAATGCCACCTTGTGGCCGTTAAGCGAATTCTTAGATATTTAGTTTCTACGCCTTGCTTCGGGATCTAGTATCCAAAGGGGTCTAACTTTGACTTAATCGGATACTCGGATTCCGACTATGCCGGGTTCAAGGTTGATAGAAAGAGCACATCAGGGACTTGCCAGTTCCTGGGAAGGTCCCTGGTGTCTTGGAGCTCTAAGAAACAAACTTCCGTTGCCCTATCCACCGCTGAGGCCGAGTACGTTGCCATAGGACAGTGTTGTGTGCAACTACTTTGGATGAGGCAAACCCTCCGAGACTTTGGTTACAATCTGAGCAAAGTCCCACTCCTATATGATAATGAGAGTGCAATCCGCTTGGCGGATAATCCTGTTGAACACAGCTGCACTAAGCACATAGACATCCAGCATCACTTCTTGAGAGACCACCAGCAAAGGGGAGATATCGATATCTATCATATTAGCATCGAGAACCAGCTAGTCGATATCTTCACCAAGCCTTTAGATGAGAAAAGGTTTTGCAGGTTGCGTAGTGAGCTAAATGTCTTAGTTTCGCGTAACTTGGATTGATCTACAGCATACATGTGTTCTATGCCTTTGATCATGTTACTTTAAGCATTCATGTCTTTTATTGCCTATTTTCGGTGCTCAAGTTATACAAGTCATCCCCGGACCTCACAAGTCCCTATGCAAATGATGCACATGTTTAGGGGGAGGATGTACTACAACTTGACTACCTTGAGACTAACGTGTTTGTTGAGTATTCTTGAAATAGTCTCAAGTGGCATATTGAAAGGGAAAAGTGAATGTTGGGGACTTGTTCTCAAATGCTATGAATTAAGAACAAGACAACAGAAAAGGGTTAATAGTTAGAACCCTTCGTCCTTCGAAGCATTATATCTCTTAGGATATAAAGATCTTCAGACGAAGGGTGTGAAGGACATACCTTCGACATTTTTAACACATATTAATGAAGGAAGAAGCATATAAAACATGAGAAATAACATAAATAATCATATGGCATTATTAATATCCTCAAATCATATTATTATGAACAGACGTGAACAATATCGAATTACATTTATACCTTCGGCTCGATAGAAGGCTAAGATCCAAGTGTGACGTGCAAGCAAATACAATCAACGTGAACAGTACAGGGGTATTGTTCATCTATTTATAGGCACAGGACACAGAGATTTTACATTCATGTCCTTTACAAAAGATTACAACTATGACATAGGCTCTCATAGACTAATCTGTCATTTTATCTTTAAGTCGGTGTGATCCTTTGTCTTGAGACATGTTACTGTGCCGAAGTTTCATGGATGGTGGCTTCGGCACTGCTTTTGAGAGGATCTGCCGAAGGTATCTCCTCTTTCAGGATCTTCGGCGACGAAGCATACCCCCAACAGTAGCCCCTTCACGGTGCTAGATCGTTTTTCGTAACGAGCTTGATCCGTGAAAAAGTATCCTAGGCTTCAGAAAGCCGAAGATCCGAAAAAACACCTTCCCTGAGCTCGTTGCCGGAAAAACAATTAAAATATTCCGAGTGCGAAATGGTCCCACCATGCATTGAGCATACGCGTCCTGGTGATTCACCTTCTCAAGTTCTGCGGCCCACCATTTAGTGAGTGCGGGCGACTATTCATCCGGTGCGGAAGACTTGGCGATTCACCTCCCCGCCTGTGGCACTATATAAACAGACGGGTAGGTGTGAAGTTACCACAACATTCATTGCTATTGCACTGTTTTGCTGCCAAAAATTTAACCATAGCCGAAGCTTGTTTATTGCACTCAACCAAAGCACCGCTTTTGCTTGTGCTTCGTCTCAAGAGGGAGCTTCGGCAAAATCAAAAAAGGTTAATGATTTCATCAAAAATTGTAAGAAATTCACCATCAAATGGCAAGAGTGCGTTCCACCGCCAGGGTTACACATGATGGAGAAGAAGCCAAAGCTGCTGAAACTGCTCCGATTTCCGAAGTAATGAGACAGTCAGGGCTGGTAGTGGCGGAGGACGTTTCTGACGAAGGTGCACCTGCTGCCGAAGCTAAGCAAGTTGATGTTGAAGAAGGTGAAAGTGAGGAAGAATACAGTGCCTTGCCTTCTAAACCCAGCCACCTAGAGTTTGGAAAGTCTACTGTTACCGAGGATGATATGCCAAAATTGTTAAAGCTAGGCTATTTTAGTGAAGCCAAGAAGAAGCATATTCGTTTTGGTGGAGAGGAGATCACCCCGAAGCCTGAAAAGGATGAGGTGGTAGTTTTTAAAAGCTTCTTTAAAGCAAGATTGAGATTTCCTTTGCATGAAATGATTGCGGATGTTTTGGAGAACTTTGGGATTTATCTTCATCAGCTGACTCCTAACGCCATCGTTAGACTTAGCATCTATATTTGGGCTCTCCGAAGCCAGGGGCGGAACCACTTGCCGAAGGCTTCTGCCGGGTTCATGAGCTTCACTATTAGACAAAAGCTAGAGAAGATGGGCTGCATGAAAACTTCGGGTGCTACAATTTTGCTTATCGCAAATTTGCAAAGTCTCCGGTTATTAGCTACCATACCAAATGGCCAACTGGCTGGAAAGCTGAGTGGTTTTATGTTAAGATTGATGAGAAAAAGGAGAAGCTGGTTCAGAGCACATTGGACTTAATCTTTGGAGAAACTAGGCCCTAGTGTGACATGACATCGGGGGGACCATGCCAAATTGCTTTGGGCGAATTTCGAGTTGTTTCGGAGCATATTGGTACTAGGGATTTGGTACAAGAATTCTTAGCTTATAGAGTATTCCCAACTTTGAAAGAATGGGACATGCCGAAGCTCAAAGGGGAAAGAAAAAAAAGGAACTTGTTCGGCTGCCCTATCATTTCAAGTTCAAGATACACTTCAAAGAACCTTGCCAAGAGTGGTTGGACAATTGAGGTTATGTGCAACAAGATTTTGGGCAATTACATGAGAAAATAAGATCAGTTGATGACTACAGCCTTTCGCACCCGACCGAAGCGAAGATTAAATCGGGTAATGGATGCTCTAAATTTTGAATATCCAGACTACGAGCGATTGAGCAAGGGCACCGAAGGGCAAAAAAGAAAAAGAGTTGTCAGTATTGTGCGCAGGCAGGCCGCTAGAATGGTAAAAGAAGATGAAGAAAATCTAAAGAGGAGAAAATTGAGCCCTGAGCTGAAGGCAATCGCCCCGAAGAAGAGGAAAGCTACGGCCCCGAAGCAAAAAACAACTGATAAGGAAGAAGAGACTGCCTCAACACCTTCTGCTGCCGACGTAGAAGAAATTCTAAAGGTAATGACTGAATCCTTGCCCATCAAGCTAAGTCCACTGGGGACGCATCTGACGAAGCTTTTACAGAAGAAGGAGGAGCCTTCGGCAACGAAGAAGTTTGCTGGGCCAAAAAAACGAAGAATTATTACTGTGACAGAGGCCATTGAAGAAACACCACCACCAGCTTCGGCGCCAAAAACACCAACTGTTGAGAGCGCTGCAGCTACCGAAGCTGCACCTGCTGAAGCTGCAACTGCCGAAGG
Source organism: Zea luxurians (assembly GCA_029449295.1). Taxonomy (NCBI): domain Eukaryota; kingdom Viridiplantae; phylum Streptophyta; class Magnoliopsida; order Poales; family Poaceae; genus Zea; species Zea luxurians. Next base: position 70,039,960 of record JAOPSE010000012.1, read on the forward strand.
TGCAAACATAGAAACTACACTTTCTGATATTGATAAAATACTTCTGGACATAGCCGCAGAAGAGGATGCCATAGCCGCCGAAGAAACCATGGCCACAGTGCCTGGGAAAGAGAGGGAAATAGCCGAAGATACTTCAGAAGGAGAAAGTTTCAACTTTCAAAGCTTAATTGGTCAAGAATTAACAAAGGCCGAGAAAGAAGAATTGAAAGACTACGCCATCTCCTGCATGTATCAGCCAGGAGCACTACTCTTCGGTGGTATTGACGACGAAAGCCTGGGTTGCCTCCGAGACCGAACCGGAGCAAAAGTTATCGGTACTCTGTCGAAGAGTATTGGCTTCCCGAAGCTTGAGACCGATATTAGCCGCTACCGACGACACCATATCGTTGGTAGTTTATTCTATTCTAACTTCAAGGTAAAAACTTTTCTTTGAGTTTGCATTGTTTTCAACATCAAAGGTCTTTCCTAACGAAGGTTGCTTCTATACAGAGTATGTTATTAAGCAAAGATTTGAGGATGCAACAGGATCTTGAGGATAAAAACACACGAAGTTATAATTGAAGGGTTAGTGAGCAAAATAAAAGATCAAACATCTGCTCTTGAAAAGAAAGATTTTGAACTTCAGACAATGGAAGGTTTACTTGCAGAAGCTGAAGCCAAAATTGCAAAGTTGGATAAAGAGCTTCTCTCAAAATCAGAGAGTTTCGAATAAGAAAAACAGAAATTTGATACAAAGTTTGCGGCTGAAGCCGAAAAAAGTTCAAATTTGCAAAAATCATTGAAAGAGCTTCAAGATAAATGTCTGGAGTTCAGCAAACGATGCGTGCAGCGGCTAAGGCAGATCTTCAACTCAGTTGGAGCCAACTCTGAAGAATTTAATCCTTCGGTTGAAGACCTGCCGGGAACCTTCGAACACATTGAGGGCAAAGTTGATGCTCTTGATGAAGTTATAGCAGGTCACGGTGATTTCTATACCCTGCTAGCTTCTCGGGGCATAGCTGTTGCCTTCATGAAGTCTGGTTGCACACATGGAAAAAATTGTTAATAGACCAAACTTCAGCTTATCACCAGCAGATCTAATTGATATCCCCAGTCTAGCTCGAAGCATAGGAAACAGATTTATAAAGCAAATATGGACGAAGGGTGGGTGGAGCCTAGCTGGTGATGAAGCCCGGAGTCATCTCAAGCCGATAAAATCATACCTTGTGCTTACCTTTGCCTTGAAACTTGAATTTTCCTTATGATGCTTTGATATGTACAGGATGACAAAGCCGAAGAACGCAGAGCCGAAGCCTAGCTAGTAATCCGAAGCTCAGCAAATGAAGACGAAGCTAGAGTACCTAGCTGTGGAAAAATTCTAAGGAAACTTTTGTATTAACCCTTGTAAAGATTATTGTAACTTAAGAATCAGATTGTACTTTGTAAATTTGTCCATACTGTAACACCCGGTTTTAAGGAACAAAGCCGGGTGCATCTCATACATGCGCCAAGAAGACAACATATATAATAACAGAGTGTATAGAGATAAATGTCACAATAATCAGAGTATTTATTACATAGCGGAAGACTTACAAAAATAAAAGATAAATATAGCACGAACTAAGGATCGTCGGCGCCAATGTCAACTGAGAAACGTCACCTAGATCAGATCGAACTCCTCGCTTTATGGCTCCTCCTGAACCACCTGTTCTTCTCCTGTGGGGGGGGGGGTGTGAGACAGCAAGGGTGAGCTCACACATGTTCATCGCTCAACAAGTTGTGGGGAATAATGTGACATGAACTCACAAAGGTGGGAGTTCATGTGAAGTGTAAGGCTGATCAATGATAGGGGTTAAAGCTGAGCATTGCTTTTAAAGTTGGTCAAAATTTTATTAGCAGTTACTAAGTGTAAGTGAATACCAAACCATAATAAAATAATAGAACAAATTTAATAACAAATCCCATGCAAATGCAAATGACAAATTGAGTTTAGGTTCCATAATTTAATCATCGGAGAGTCCTGAGCCGCTCATGACCGTGAGCTCGGCTAGTATACCAGTTTTACACTCTGCAGAGGTTGTACCCTTTACCCACAAGTCGTGTTTCCCATGTCGCCAGAGTTAGCTAGGCCCTTAGACACTACCAAGGTGAATGGCTAGGGATCCACTACGAGGCCTTTACAAAGTTCCACTAGCTTCCGAAAACCCGCTACAGTTTATAGGAAGTTCCAATGCAGGGTTCCTGGCTGACCGCCATCGCAGCAAAATCAACCAGGGACCTCCCTACACTGACCACTCCCCTACTGCCCTTGCCCCTTTCGGGTAAGGTAGTCTTCCACTAGCTTTCCTAATTAGTCAGCCAAGGGGTCCCATTCCTCCCTTGTGGTGGCACGTGGTTCTCAAGTTAAGCTCCATGTTCCAATTAACAATAACATAATGATCTTGACATGCACATAAATAGAATAACAAAATAACTGGAACATGGATATAATGAAATATTAACCCAAAAACCACGTAAAGCAATAGCATAAACTACCCATGTGATTCAGGGGTAAACAAGGTAAAATGGATAAACAGACTAGGGTGACCTATTGGGTCCCATCAAAATTAAACCTATGCATGGTAAATGATTATAAAGAACATTATTGGGTAGCAAAAGTGAATCAAGGGCACAACTTGCCTGGCACTTGAGATTCCAGGTACCAACTTGCTTTTCAGATGACACATGTCCTCGCGCTAGTCGTAGCAATACAAACAAACATGGTATAGATAAAATTAACATCACACCAAACATAAGAACAAACTGAATAATAATGATCTACGCGTTTCTACGAGACTAACGCAACTGGAATGGAACAAATCGGAATCAAAACGGAGAAGTTACGAATTTCTGAAGATTTTATGTGTTTGGTACGAGAATAACTAGGTGATCAAATTTAATATAGTTTTCATGCTAAAACAGTGTCACTAGGTGATAAACAATAATATTACCAAATTATAGGAACTGGAATGGGTTAAAAATGAGTTAAAATAAATTTTATATGAATTTTACAAGTTCTGGAATTGTTTTTATATAAGAAATTCATTTTATAAATCAATTTCTCTGATTTTACTATTGGATGGACCGCGCGCCTGAAAATGAAGAAATGCAGGGGGTTTACTATAAAACTCCTTAAGACTCAGAGAGCGCCTGGGTGGACGGCGGGTTTATTTGTCGAAACCCGAGGGGCTCTTTTGTAAGTCCTGCACGATGAACGGGTATGGCGAGATTGGGGCCGTTGGATCTATCACTTGTGGCGCAGATTAGATCACGTAATCATAGTGAACCGGTATCCGACTACGGTCGTCGGATCATCATCCTACGACACAGATTAAAATAGCCGAAGGGGGTATTTCCCGATCTAATCAGAACCGCTCGATACAGATCCGATGGCTCACGCTACTCCGACCCTACATCTAATCACGGCCGTCCAAAACACATCCGACGGCGCGAATCCAAGTCTTCCTCCTCTCTCCAACCCGGCTACCAGGCACGGCGGCACGCCTAGCCCTACGGTGGTGCCATGGCCGCTGCCCACGAGATCTCCACAAAGCAATCCAAACCTCGATGTGGATGGTGCAACACGATGAGAATGACTAGGCGATCGAGGCTAGGGGTTTCTTACCGGTGATGGCGCGGTGGCGAAGCCGGTTCACGACGGAGGGTCAAGTCGCGGCAATGGAGCCGCTCCGGCGAGCAATTCCGGTGTCATCGGCGCTCCCCGGTCATAGCTATCCCATCGTACATGCTCCATGTGCAACTAGGAAGCCCCTGGTCCACGCGCCTAAGCCATAGGGTCGCCCAGGGATGAATCGACCGATGCGGTCCCTTCTTCCTAGCCCACGACGATGGTTTCCCCACGCGCTCTGAGGTCCCTATGACCCGCGCCTGCTCGCGATGACGACCGAAAGGGACACGAGATCCTTATATACCCGGTTGAGGACCCCAAACTACCAGCCCGGATCTTTCGGCATGCATCAGCAGGAATTTGACGCGCGATCCCCGCGCGTTTAACAGCCATTGCGAGGAGAAGGAGCTGACACACCGGTCCCAGGTGACAGCGAGAGAAAAAGGGGAACGAACGACGACGTCACTGACAAGGGGGTCCTAGGTGCCGGCATCCAATGGCGCGGCAGCGTGAACGTGGAGTTGGGCCACGGGAGTGATCCGGAGTTGGGCCAGAAAGGGGGATCCGGGCCCAGGTAAGGTGTTCTTAGTCTTTTTCTTTTATTTTTCCTTTTTCCTATTTGATTCACTTTCTTTTCATTTGAATTCCTAGTTTGAATTTGAGTCTTGTTAAGAAATTCACTTTTGAGTCAAATGTATAAACTCAAATCTGTGTAGGAATAATATTTATATATATTTTTATACTTATTTTTATTCCACATAATGTTCATTTGCTTCTTTTCTTCTAAATTCTAGGATCTCCTTTTATCTTTTTTTCCAAATTCTTTTTGGGGAATTTAATATATTACTTTTATATTGCCACATAATGCACACAAAATAAAGAACCAACATGATGCACATTTTTTTGTGATAAGTCTTTTATTAACTATTATTATTATTTTTTTAATATGGTGTTCACATGTGATGATAAGTAGATTCAACATACACATAAAATATAGGAAAATAACTTTTCTCCTCTTTTATTATCTTTACAAATTAGGTATTACAGATCCTACCCCCCTTAAAAAGAATCTCGTCCTCGAGATTTAGGAGGAACGAGGGAAAAGATGGGGCAAATCTGTGCGAAGCTCTTCTTCTCTTTCCCAGGTTGCTTCATCTTCACCATTGGTGACTCCATTGTACTTTGCACATCTTTATCACCTTATTTCTTGTAACTCGAGTCAAGGTATCCAAAATCTTGATCGGGTACTCCGTGTAAGTCAAATCACCCTGAACACTGAGCTCTTCCATCGGTAACTGTTCCTCAGGGACACGGAGACACTTCTTCAGTTGAGACACATGGAACACATTATGCACATCCGATAGCCTATCCGGTAACTCGAGTTGGTATGCCATCTCCCCAACTCTTCTAAAGATCAAGAATGGTCCAATATAGCGAGGGGACAGTTTGCCCTTGACTTTAAATCTCCTCATTCCACGCAGTGGTGACACCTTGAGGTACACATAATCTCCTTCTTGAAATTCCAGTGGTCTCCTTCTATTATCAGCATAGCTCTTTTGCCTGGTTTGAGCCACTCTCAAATTCTCTCGAATTATACGGACTTGTTATTCTGCTTCTTGAATAAGTTCAGGTCCAAAGATCTGTTTTTCTCTCGTCTGATCCAATATAGAGGAGTCCTGCACTTCCTGCCATATAAAGTCTCGAACGGTTACATCTTTAGACTGGCCTGGTAACTATTATTATATGAGAACTTAGCATAAGGTAGACTCTTGTCCAACTACTACCATGCTGAAGGGCACAAGCTCTCAACATATCTTTCAATACTTGGTTAGTCCTTTCGGTCAGTCCATCAGTCTGAGGATGGTAGGTCAAACTAAAATTCAACTTTGTATCCATATTCTCATGAAAAACTTTTCCAAAATCTAGAGGTAGACTGTGATCCTTTATCCGAAACGATCTTCTTCGGTACTCCATGTAAAGACACAATCCAAGCCATATATAACTCTACCAATTGAGATCCCTTATAAGTAGTCTTGTCCGGAATGAAATGAACCACTTTGGTCAGTCTATCCACCATAACTCATATAGAATCTCATCCTCTCGGGGTGCGAGGCAATCCAGTCATGAAGTCCATACCAATCTTTTCCCACTTCCACTCGGGTATCTTCAGTGGGTATAATAGTCCAGCTGGCCTCTCGTGTTCAGCCTTAACTCTTTGACACACATCGCACATAGCCACATGTGCAACCACATTTCTCTTCGGTCCATACCATCAATACTTTCGCTTCAAATCCTGATACATCTTGGTACTACCAGGATGAATAGAATAATCCAAGTCATGGGCTTCCTTCAAAATGGTCTCACGAAAACTATCAATCTCAGGAACACATATCTGATCCTTGAACCATACCATGCCTTGCTCATCTTTCGTAAATTCCGGAACTCGACCTTCAGTAATCAGATCCTTAATCTCTTGTATCTTAGCATCACCAATTTGTCCTTTGCGGATCTCTTGCTCCAAAGTAGGTTCCACATCAATAGTAACTCCTTCAGTGCGAGCAACTATCCCCAGGTTAAGTCTCCTGAAATCCTCAACAATCTCATTGGGTAGCTGGGCAACAACAGCTAAATAACATGCTCCTTTTGACTCAAGGCATCTGCAACCAAATTTGCCTTGCCCGGGTGATAGTGAATTTCCAAATCATAATCCTCAATAAGCTCCAACCAACGGTGTTGCCTAAGGTTGAGATCCTTCTGTGTGAATATGTACTTCAAGCTCTTATGGTCGGTGTATACTTGGCACTTCTCGTCCCACTTGAATTCCCTTTCCTTCACCAAAAGCGAGGTCATAAGCTTAGCAATCTTAGAAAATCCTTCAATAAATCTCCAATAATATCCTGCAAGTCCCAAGAAACTTCGGTCCTCCGTAACCGTAGTGGGTATGCTCCACACCACTATCTCCTTGACTTTAGCAGGATCCACTGATATCCCTCCATTAGAAATGATATGTCCAAGAAATGGCACCTCGCCAATCCAAAACTCGCATTTACCGTACTTGGCGTAGAGTTGATTATCTTAAAGCTTCTGTAGTACCAATCTCAGATATTCCTCATGATCACTATCACTCTTGGAATAAATAAGAATATCGTCGATGAAAACCACGATGAATCTGTCCAGATCATGAACACCTTATTCTTCAGATCCATAAAATAGGTTGGTGCATTAGTTAGTCCAAATGACATCATGATGAACTCATATAAACCATATCGGTCGAGAATGCTGTCTTAGGAATATCCGACGGTCTAATCCTCATCTGATGGTAACCCGATCGGAGGTCAATCTTCGAGAATACCCTGGCTCCTCTCATCCGATTAAATAAATCCTTAATGCGGGGTAACAGAAACTTGTTCTTCACAGTGACATCATTAAGGGACCTTTAATCCACGCACATCCCTTGCAATCCATCTTTCTTCTTTACAAACAAAACTGGTGCTCTCCAAGGTGAAGACTCGGACGAATGTACTCAGCCTCTTGCAACTCCGTTAAGTGCTTCTTGAGTTCTTTTAACTCTTCTACAGACATCCTATATGGCCGTTTAGAAATAGGAGCAATTCCACGTAAGAGATCTATGACAAACTCAACTTCCGTATCTGGTGGCATCCCTGGTAACTCTTCTAGAAAGACATTCCGAAAAATCCTTAACCACTCGGATGTTGTCACCAACAAACTTCTCATCTATTAAGAATATCGCTAGTCTGATGGTGGTAGTTACTGCAATTCCAACTTCAAATCTTTTTTTTTCTTTGGAACTGGTGAGTTCTATGGTTCCTTTAGCACAGTGTATATACTGCTTTTGCCTTTCTTAGCCATGACATACCAAGGATCAAATCTATACTGCTCTCTTCTAACAGTATAGGGGTAGCACATCTGGGTTAGGAATATAGGGTAAGAAAGGAAGAATTGTAGACAAGGCGAGTAATTACGAGAAATGTTACTGCGGGGGATTTATTAGCTAAGTGCGTTATCCACTAAAGCTAATACATTACCTTATGGTGGTACATGCTAAGATGCCCAACTATAATGTTTCAATCAATCAAAGAAGCAAATCAAGCACTTATCATCAGAACAATCAACCAATTTTTTTTTAATAGAGAAAATAGTTTTAATTTTTTTTGTCTTAGGTCTCTTATCTCTTAAGAGGTTCATAAATATAGGATTCCAAGTTGTGAAATCCTTCTTGTCTTAGAGTAGAAAAGATAAGAATGATCAGAGTAGAACAGTAGAAGGTGAGACAGGATCAAGATGAGTGTAGAAAGAATCAGAGTAAGGTAAGTATAGAATGAATCAGAATAAGATAAGTAGGTAAGGGTTTTGTCCATTTCTATCTAGGCTTCGTCCTACAGTCAACATTTCCTCTGATACCACTTCTGTGACACCCGGTTTTAAGGAACAAAGTCGGGTGCATCTCATACATGCGCCAAGAAGACAACATATATAATAACAGAGTGTATAGAGATAAATGTCACAATAATCAGAGTATTTATTACATAGCGGAAGACTTACAAAAATAAAAGATAAATATAGCACGAACTAAGGATCGTCGGCGCCAATGTCAACTGAGAAACGTCACCTAGATCAGATCGAACTCCTCGCTTTATGGCTCCTCCTGAACCACCTGTTCTTCTCCTATGGGGGGGGTGTGAGACAGCAAGGGTGAGCTCACACATGTTCATCGCTCAACAAGTTGTGGGGAATAATGTGACATGAACTCACAAAGGTGGGAGTTCATGTGAAGTGTAAGGCTGATCAATGATAGGGGTTAAAGCTGAGCATTGCTTTTAAAGTTGGTCAAAATTTTATTAGCAGTTACTAAGTGTAAGTGAATACCAAACCATAATAAAATAATAGAACAAATTTAATAACAAATCCCATGCAAATGCAAATGACAAATTGAGTTTAGGTTCCATAATTTAATCATCGGAGAGTCCTGAGCCGCTCATGACCGTGAGCTCGGCTAGTATACCAGTTTTACACTCTACAGAGGTTGTACCCTTTACCCACAAGTCGTGTTTCCCATGTCGCCAGGGTTAGCTAGGCCCTTAGACACTACCAAGGTGAATGGCTAGGGATCCACTACGAGGCCTTTACAAAGTTCCACTAGCTTCCGAAAACCCGCTACAGTTTATAGGAAGTTCCAATGCAGGGTTCCTGGCTGACCGCCATCGCAGCAAAATCAACCAGGGACCTCCCTACACTGACCACTCCCCTACTGCCCTTGCCCCTTTCGGGTAAGGTAGTCTTCCACTAGCTTTCCTAATTAGTCAGCCAAGGGGTCCCATTCCTCCCTTGTGGTGGCACGTGGTTCTCAAGTTAAGCTCCATGTTCCAATTAACAATAACATAATGATCTTGACATGCACATAAATAGAATAACAAAATAACTGGAACATGGATATAATGAAATATTAACCCAAAAACCACGTAAAGCAATAGCATAAACTACCCATGTGATTCAGGGGTAAACAAGGTAAAATGGATAAACAGACTAGGGTGACCTATTGGGTCCCATCAAAATTAAACCTATGCATGGTAAATGATTATAAAGAACATTATTGGGTAGCAAAAGTGAATCAAGGGCACAACTTGCCTGGCACTTGAGATTCCAGGTACCAACTTGCTTTTCAGATGACACATGTCCTCGCGCTAGTCGTAGCAATACAAACAAACATGGTATAGATAAAATTAACATCACACCAAACATAAGAACAAACTGAATAATAATGATCTACGCGTTTCTACGAGACTAACGCAACTGGAACGGAACAAATCAGAATCAAAACGGAGAAGTTACGAATTTCTGAAGATTTTATGTGTTTGGTACGAGAATAACTAGGTGATCAAATTTAATATAGTTTTCATGCTAAAACAGTGTCACTAGGTGATAAACAATAATATTACCAAATTATAGGAACTGGAATGGGTTAAAAATGAGTTAAAATAAATTTTATATGAATTTTACAAGTTCTGGAATTGTTTTTATATAAGAAATTCATTTTATAAATCAATTTCTCTGATTTTACTATTGGATGGACCGCGCGCCTGAAAATGAAGAAATGCAGGGGGTTTACTATAAAACTCCTTAAGACTCAGAGAGCGCCTGAGTGGACGGCGGGTTTATTTGTCGAAACCCGAGGGGCTCTTTTGTAAGTCCTGCACAATGAACGGGTATGGCGAGATTGGGGCCGTTGGATCTATCACTTGTGGCGCAGATTAGATCACGTAATCATAGTGAACCGGTATCCGACTACGGTCGTCGGATCATCATCCTACGACACAGATTAAAATAGCCGAAGGGGGTATTTCCCGATCTAATCAGAACCGCTCGATACAGATCCGATGGCTCACGCTACTCCGACCCTACATCTAATCACGGCCGTCCAAAACACATCCGACGGCGCGAATCCAAGTCTTCCTCCTCTCTCCAACCCGGCTACCAGGCACGGCGGCGCGCCTAGCCCTACGGTGGTGCCATGGCCGCTGCCCACGAGATCTCCACAAAGCAATCCAAACCTCGACGTGGATGGTGCAACACGATGAGAATGACTAGGCGATCGAGGCTAGGGGTTTCTTACCGGTGATGGCGCGGTGGCGAAGCCGGTTCACGACGGAGGGTCAAGTCGCGGCAATGGAGCCGCTCCGGCGAGCAATTCCGGTGTCATCGGCGCTCCCCGGTCATAGCTATCCCATCGTACATGCTCCATGTGCAACTAGGAAGCCCCTGGTCCACGCGCCTAAGCCATAGGGTCGCCCAGGGATGAATCGACCGATGCGGTCCCTTCTTCCTAGCCCACGGCGATGGTTTCCCCACGCGCTCTGAGGTCCCTATGACCCGCGCCTGCTCGCGATGACGGCCGAAAGGGACACGAGATCCTTATATACCCGGTTGAGGACCCCAAACTACCAGCCCGGATCTTTCGGCACGCATCAGCAGGAATTTGACGCGCGATCCCCGCGCGTTTAACAGCCATTGCGAGGAGAAGGAGCTGACACACCGGTCCCAGGTGACAGCGAGAGAAAAAGGGGAACGAACGACGACGTCACTGACAAGGGGGTCCTAGGTGCCGGCATCCAATGGCGCGGCAGCGTGAACGTGGAGTTGGGCCACGGGAGTGATCCGGAGTTGGGCCAGAAAGGGGGATCCGGGCCCAGGTAAGGTGTTCTTAGTCTTTTTCTTTTATTTTTCCTTTTTCCTATTTGATTCACTTTCTTTTCATTTGAATTCCTAGTTTGAATTTGAGTCTTGTTAAGAAATTCACTTTTGAGTCAAATGTATAAACTCAAATCTGTGTAGGAATAATATTTATATATATTTTTATACTTATTTTTATTCCACATAATGTTCATTTGCTTCTTTTCTTCTAAATTCTAGGATCTCCTTTTATCTTTTTTTCCAAATTCTTTTTGGGGAATTTAATATATTACTTTTATATTGCCACATAATGCACACAAAATAAAGAACCAACATGATGCACATTTTTTTGTGATAAGTCTTTTATTAACTATTATTATTATTTTTTTTAATATGGTGTTCACATGTGATGATAAGTAGATTCAACATACACATAAAATATAGGAAAATAACTTTTCTCCTCTTTTATTATCTTTACAAATTAGGTATTACACATACCTTGTAATATATTTTTACCTTTCCATCGATGTATGAAATGCTTTGATGGGGTCAAAACCTGTATTTTTGAGCTGAAGGCGAAAAACACCTTCCCTTCTTTTCGTACACAACAAAGCACAAATCTGCTTCTTAAAGTTGTATGCTTAGTCCCGAAGCAACTGTCTGTATCTATATGATATGATGATGATGATCCTATGTATGTCTAAATGAATGTTTATGAATGCAATGTATGATGTAATGTTTTGTGCAAATGAATGCCCAAACACACACATCCGAAGCTTCATCCACAACCTTCATTCCCTTAGGAATAACTGAAATCTCTTTGCCGTTTATTTTTCGGCTGCACCGCTTATTTTTCGGTGTAAGTTCTGCATCCCCTTAGGAACGTCTTTTGAACTTCTTCGCCTTCTATTTCGGCGGTATTCGTGTTGGCTTTTCGTGCTTCGCCTTATATTTCGACGGTATTCGCGTTGACTTTTCGCGCTTCGCCTTATATTTCGGCGGTATTTGGCTCTGCATTCCCTTAGGAACGAATTTTGAGCAGAAAACTTACGCTGCGCTCCCTTAGGAATGGCTTTTTGTAGCTTCGTCATGCTCTGCATCCCCTTAGGGACGATTTTCGAGCTTCTCTCTATTTTTTCTTTTTCTCTGCACTCGAAGGTGCATGCTCAGATTTTATATTTAAATATTTGGGGGATTTTGCTCTCATAGAGCTAAATAAGAAAAGAAAGATTACAAATTATGGCCCCATTAAAAACCTTTCTCCCCTTTGGAAAGGAAAAGGGTACCGTAGGAAAAATGAAAAAGATTACATCAAGTTACACGTAGTATCGCCGAAGTTCGCCCGCTGTTGGGGCGAAGGCAAAGGCGCCACCCTTCGCTCGAAGCCTTCGCTGCAGCAGCTGAACTGACAGAAACAAAACAGGCGGGGACACCCTTCGCTTCTTCCGCTCTAGGCGAAGACTGGCGACGAAGGGCATCCCACGGTGCGGCCTCGTCCAGCTCGGAGGCCCACGTGCAATCCGGCCCGTCGTAACGGGCCCCGCTTGGCCGCCGCGCGTTACGGGCCTATTTTGTAAAAGCATTCCTGTAATTACGGTCTGTAACCCCGCTTTATGGGAATATTCTTGGGATAACCTAGGTACCTGAGGGCACATGCGTCCTTAGCTCGAGGTGCTGCGCGCTCAGGTACCTATAAATACCCCTGCACAGTGCCCGTGAGAGGCCAGATTAACAGAGCTTTTGCCATCTAGCGCGAGTGCCGTGTTGTCATCACTGTTTACCCCTGTTGGATCCCTTTGCAACTGAGAGCAAGTTCCAACATTTGGCGCCCACCGTTTGTGCTACGAGAAAACCACCCACGATGGCACCCAAGAGAGCTAACCCGAAGGCTGACGAGGCTGCGAAGGCAGCACTGCTCGCCGCAAGAAAGGGCAAGGCCCTCGCCCTCACCCAATCCACCCACCAAGAAGCCACTGAAGACGATGTCCCTCGCGCATGCGAAGACGACACCCTCCGCACCTGCGACCCTGAGGGACAACCGCAGCCACCCTCAGGCTTCGCACCACCGGAAGGCGCAGACCTCGCCGAGGACGGTGAAATCCTCGGCGTCTCAGCAGAAGAACAGCTACAGCTGCGCGCCCTGTGCCTCAAGAACCGCAATCTCCAGAGGCAGAAGGAGATACTGGAGGCCAAGCGCCAGCGTGTGTCCGCACTAGCCAAAGTGCGGCAAATGATACGCGACGAAGAGCACAAGGCCCAGGAACTCGAGCGGGAGATTGCGCTGATGCAGCGCGAAGGCCACCTCGGCCTGCAGCACGAGTCACCCCTCCAGCAGCGCGCACAACTCAAAAACACGCGCGAAGGCCACCCCGGCCTACACCATGGGCCACCCCTGCAACACAGCGCGCAACCGGAGGACCCGCGTTTCCCCCAACGCGACCACACCTTCCCGCACGCTGCGCCATTCCAAGGGGTCAACTATCTCGATGAGCGAAGTCCCCTGGCGCCACACCTGCAAGTGACGCCGTGGCCGGCTAACTTCCGGGTAGGGACCTATCCCAAGTACAACGGCAGCACCGACCCGGCTCAATACATAATGAGTTATCAGGTCGCCGTTGCATCGTCCGGGGGGGACGACGCCACAATGGCGAAGTCTTTCATCATCGCCCTCGAGGGCCCCGCACTCACCTGGTTCACCAGGTTGCCTCCGCTGTCCATTGATTCCTGGAGAAGTCTCCGGGACAAGTTCCTGCTCAACTTCCAAGGGTACCGCCCAGATACCGACGCCCTGGCCGAACTTTCGCTCTGCAAGCAGCTAGAAAAGGAGACCCTGAGGGAGTATTACCGCAAATTTCTAACACTCAAGTCACAGCTGCCCTCAGTCGATGACCAGATTGCCATCCACTATGCTATCAGTGGTCTTCGCGCCGGCGTCCTTTACAGCCACTACATCAGAGATCCGCCAAAGAACCTCCAAGAGTTATATCAGCTGTTTGAAAAGTACGCCAGATCCGAAGAGCTCCACCAGCGCAAGATTGAGTCCCAGAGGAAGCCAAAAGATGCTCCACAGTCCAGCCGCACGTGGACAAGGACTCCGCAGCCAGACTCCGGTCGAGACGGCCGCAATCAGCAGCAGGTGCACAACATCGCCAACCAGCATCCCGCTGCCGACCCCCTTCGTCGCTAGGAATATCCCCCCCAGGGCCGCGGAAACGGCACTCGTGGCAGGGGCCGAGGGCGTGCGCAGCCGCCGCGCCGATTCTACTGCCTCTTCCATGGCGAAGACTGCGCCCACCAAACCAAAGACTGCCCCGAAACGAAGGCTACCAGAGACAGAATGGCACGGGCGCAGCCAGCCGACAACCCCAGAATTGTCGCGCACAATTACCAGCAACCCCCTCCGCCATATATCCACGCTCCTGCCCCGCATCCACCGCACCACGCTTACCAACACCATCAGGAAGTACAAATCGTACCTCCTCCACCCCCACCACCACACCAGCAACATCAAAACATCCCCCATGCCCCAAAGCAGGAAGACTTCGCCGATCAACCATATCGCGGAGTCATCCACATGATAACTGGGGGGTCCAGCACCGACTTCGACACCAAGCGGCAGAAGCGGGACCACTACCGCAGCATCAACCATGTCGCCGTCACGGGCCCAGTCGTGCAGACAAAGTGGTCCCACATACCACTAACCTTCGACGCACGGGACGTCGACTTGCGCAGCGCCCCCACTGCGATGCCATGGTTATCAATTGCAGCGTGGCAGGCTGGGACCTGCACAAGGTCCTCGTTGACAACGGCAGCCAGGCGGACATCATCTTCCTCCACGCCTTCGATCGCATGGTCATAAGCCACAGCCTGCTTAAGCCTTCGGACAACCCATTGTATGGCTTCGGCGGTAAAGGCACCTTCCCCGTCGGCAAAATAGAGCTGCCTCTCTCCTTCGGTGTAGCACCCAATGCCCGAAGCGAGCAAATAACCTTTGACATTGTGGATATGGTATACCCTTACAATGCCATCATGGGCCGGGGCTCCATCAATAAGTTCGAAGCAGCCATTCACGGACTGTACCTATGTATGAAGATACCAGGTCCGTTAGGCGTTATCACAGTCTTCGGCAATCAACAGACTGCGCGTAACATAGAGCGGGACTTCGTGCCCGGTCAAAGAAACGTGCACTGCCTCACGGCCCAACGCGAAGTCCCCGCGCCTGCCAGCCCAACCAATAAGCAACATGACAAGGCGCAGCTGCAGAGCCACGACGGGACCAAGACTGTCCCCCTCGACCAGGCCACGCCCAGGCAGACAGTCATTATCAGCGAAGACCTTACTTCGCATGAAGAAGAAAAGCTCCTCTGTTGCCTGTCCAAGAACAAAGATGTCTTCACCTGGTCGGCCCTCGATCTGGTCGGGGTCAGCCGTTCAATAATTGAGCATAGTCTGGGAATCGACCCTTCGGTACGGCCGAGAAAGCAGCGGCTTCGCAAGATGTCCGACGAAAACACGGAGGCCGCCAAGGCAGAGGTGCACCGCCTCCTGGAGGCCAAATTCATCGAGCCGGTGGCTTACCCCACATGGCTCTCCAATGTCGTAATGGTGCAGAAAAAGAGCGGGAAGTGGCGAATGTGCATCGACTTCACCAGTCTCAATAAAGCCTGCCCAAAGGACAATTTCTCGTTGCCGCGGATCGACAAAATAGTCGATAGCGCGGCCGGATGCGAGGTCATGTCCCTCCTCGATTGCTTCTCCGGTTACCACCAGATATACATGAAGGAAGAAGACAAGGCTAGCACCAGCTTTATAACACCCTTCGGCACATATTGCTTCATCAGAATGCCGGAGGGACTCAAGAACGCCGGGTCCACATTCTCCAGGCTTACCAAAACAGTGCTCGAGGGGCAGGTTGGCAGAAACATATTCACATATGTAGACGACATTGTCGTCGCCAGCAAGAGCAAGGAGGACCACCTCGCCGACCTCGCCGAAACATTCGCGAACATGCGGGACGCACAACTCCGCCTAAACCCGGAAAAGTGCGTCTTCGGCGTTCGCCAAGGCAAAATATTGGGCTACCTGGTATCACACCGCGACATCGAGGCCAACCCAACCAAGATTCAGGCTATCTTGGACATGACGCCTCCGCAGTCCGTCAGGGACGTCCAGCGCCTGACAGGCAGATTGGCCGCTCTCAACAGATTCATCTCCAGGTCCGCTGAGCGAAGTCTCCCCTTCCTCAAGACACTCCGTGGTGCAAAAGACTTCGCCTGGGGACCAGAGCAGGCGGCGGCCTTCGCCTCATTAAAACAGTACCTAACAGAGTTGGTCGTCCTTACCAGCCCCGACCCCTCGCTCCCCCTGCTGCTCTACGTCGCGGCTTCGCCACATGCGGTCAGCGCGGCACTAGTGCAGGAGCAGACTGTCGAGGGCGTGGTCCGGCAGTGCCCCGTGTATTATGTCTCCGAAGTGCTGACACCGTCCAAGTGCAACATGACAGAGCTGGAGAAGATTGCCTACGCAGTCGTCATGTCGTCGCGCAAACTGCGCCATTACTTTGAAGCATTCAAGGTCCGAGTCACCTCAAACAGGGGGCTCGACGAATTATTCAGAAACCCAGAGGCGTCGGTGAGGATTGCCAAGTGGGCGGCCGAACTCTCCGGCTACCACATCTGCTTCGAGCCCAGGACAGCTATCAAGTCTCAAGTCCTGGCAGACTTCGTCGTCGACTGGACTGGGCCAACAACACAGCCAGATCCGTCCGCAGAGAAGACTTGGACGATCCATTGCGATGGCGCATGGTGCCATGCGGGGGCAGGCGTCGCTGCAGTCATCACCTCACCAGTCGGGGTCAAGCACAGATATGCAGCACGACTCAGCTTCAATCTGGAATCCGACAGATGCACAAATAATATAGCAGAATACGAAGCAGTCATCCTCGGCCTCCGCAAGCTAAGGGCCCTCGGAGTCACCACCTGCATCATCAAAACAGACTCCAAGGTAGTTGCCTGCCAAGTCGAGAAAGACTATGCAGCCAAGGACCTCGCGCTCATGCAGTACCTCGCGGCCATCCGAAGTCTCGAGAGGCAGTTCAAGGGGTTCACCTTGCAGCATGTGGATCGGGCCAAGAATGAGGAGGCCGACGCATTGGCCAAGGCCGCGGCCAGGGGCGAAACTCTGCCCTCCGACGTGTTCTTTCATGTCATCGGCACGCCAGCAGTCCGGAGCCCCGAAGGGCTCCAAATAACCAATGACAGCGAGGGCCACCGCACAGTCAACCTTATCATGACCGAAGACTGGCGGGCACCCATAACCCTATTCCTGCAGGGGTATTATCATCCAGCCGACGTCAGTGAGGCCAAGCGTCTCAGACATCGAAGCCGAGACTTCGCTCTGATTGAAGGCCAACTCTACAAAAAAGGGGGTCAGTCAGCCAATGCTTAAGTGCGTCACCGAGGCCGAAGGCATGCAGATTCTACGTGAAGTCCACAGTGGCACGTGCGGCTCACACGCAGGGCCGAGGGCCCTAGCTGCTAAGGTGATCCGCCAAGGCTTTTACTGGCCCGCAATGATCTGCGCCGCAAATCGGGTCACTCGGTCCTGCGAAGCCTGCCAGAAGTTTTCTCCTCGGTCAGGCGACCCTTCGCAGTATACAAAGCTGATCGCCCATACATGGCCTCTCCAGCGCTGGGGTCTCGACATTGTCGGACCCCTGCCCACCGCTCAGGGGAACCTTAAGTTCGCCTTCGTCGCGGTCGAGTACTTCACCAAATGGATCGAGGCATGGGCTGTTTCTACAATAACATCAAAGACTGCCCAAAAATTCTTCTGGCAGAACATCGTTTGCCGCTTCGGAGTACCGTCCGAACTAACAGTCGACAACGGCAAGCAGTTTGACAACCAAGACTTCAAGGATTTTTGTTTCTCCATTGGCACCAAGCTTGCCTTCGCCTCAGTCTATCATCCGCAGTCCAACGGGGTCGTGGAGCGCGCCAACGGGAAAATCTTCACAGCTATCAAGAAAATGCTCCTTGATGAAAAAAAGGGCAGATGGACCGATTTCTTACCTGAGGCAGTCTGGGCACTAAACACGACTGTGTGCAGGGTGACCGGGTTTACCCCCTTCCGTCTTCTATACGGATCGGAGGCCATGACCCCGCAAGAAATAAAGCATGGGTCCCCGCGAACAGTTCCGTCAGCCGTCCCTGATGTGGACGAGCCAACTTCAAAGGATCTCATCGACGGAGACCGTGTCTTCGCCCTACAGGCCCTGAACAAATACCAAGCCCAGACCAAAGCATGGCGCGACCACTCAGTCATCCCGAGGGAGTTCAGCGAGGGGGACCTTGTACTCGTTCGAACAGCTCGGACGGAGTCCAAGGGCAAGCTGGAGCCCAGGTGGGAGGGCCCCTTCATCGTCAAGACAAAAGCTTCCCCCAACGCTTACAGGCTCACAACGCCAAACGGCGAGGACCTGGAGCACTCCTGGAACATCGACAACCTCCACAAATTTTTTGTTTGATTCCTCAGGGCTGTCTTCGCCCTTGTAATTCGCAAAAACAATCTTGTACCGGCCCACACTCTTTTCCTCTCGGGGGGTGAGGTTTTTAACGAGGCGGAGCCATGTAATATATGTGTGAAAAATCCCCTGCAAAGACATGCGTCGAAAAAGACCACGACGACGGTCTTCGACATTCGACCAACACGAGGTCACCGCGAGGCTAAGCGCTAGCTACCCTCGCGTGCGACAAATCCGCGCAGAAGTCGCCTAAGGGTGCAGCCGGATTAGCACAACAAGTGCGAAAAAATCTAAGTCTATCGCGAAGACTATCCGCGCAGAAGTCGCCTAAGGGTGCAGCCGGATTAGCACAACAAGTGCGAAAAAATCTAAGTCTATCGCGAAGACTATCCGCGCAGAAGTCGCCTAAGGGTGCAGCCGGATTAGCACAAGAAGTGCGAAAAAATCTAAGTCTATCGCGAAGACTATCCGCGCAGAAGTCGCCTAAGGGTGCAGCCGGATTAGCACAACAAGTGCGAAAAAATCTAAGTCTATCGCGAAGACTATCCGCGCAGAAGTCGCCTAAGGGTGCAGCCGGATTAGCACAACAAGTGCGAAAAAATCTAAGTCTATCGCGAAGACTATCCGCGCAGAAGTCGCCTAAGGGTGCAGCCGGATTAGCACAACAAGTGCGAAAAAATCCAAGTCTATCCGTGCAGAAGACACCTAAGGGTGCAACCGGACTAGCACAACAAAGGCAGAAACGACAACATCAAACCGTCCACGCCAAGACCAACTTTAATCACGCCAACACAGCGCAACAAAACAAACCAGACAAAGTACACAACGCCTTCGCACACACATATGCAAGCGAGGGCACACAATTTCATCATACAAGCCTCTACATATACAAGCGAGGGCACCACACTCTACATCGGCTCAACCTTAGGAATAATTCCCATCTCCCTATAATTAAATAACATTATCCTGAGCTCCTCACCCGCAAAAAGACTTCGCAGTTCCCCTTCACCCATATTCTCGGCGGCCGGCAAAGACAACAGTTCCTGCCGGCCAGCCCCACTCACACGAAGCCGAGCCCCCTCCGCCCCACCAACTCTACGTTTCGCAACTGCCCTTCGCCGCCGTCGCCCGGTGCTAGGACCTGGCACATCTCCTGCATCCGCGGCGTGCGGCGAGGCCTCCGTCGCAGCCACATCCAAGGCCGCGAAGTAGTCCAAGTCCTCCGACGACTCCTCAGTCCACTCAATCGAGCTCCTAGAGTCAGCACAATCAAAAAACTCAGATGCAGAACCACCACATTCATTACCATCTTCCGCGGTCGTAGCCGCCAAAAATTTAGTAGTAGCGGTTGCGTGCGCAGGCCCAAAATCTTGAACCTGCGCAGCAACCAAAATTCAGTAACATGTACAAATTTCCCCAACCCTCTACACCTACTACGCCACCTGCGACGGCCCTGACGTTGCGGGAGCCTCCGCTGTTGGCTCCGCCGTTGCTTCCGCTGTTATCTCCGCCGCTACCGCTGCGGGATCCTCAGCACTCGGCGCGGCAGCTGCAGAAGCATCAGGCGCGCCTTCGGCGACCTCTGGGGGCAGGCCTTCGCCGGCCGCAGCGGATGCGGCCGGGGTCGGCGCCAGGGCGACCCCGGACACAGCCTCCACCGGGGTCGACTCCGGGTCAGTCAGCATGCTGTTCAGCGCCCCGAAGTCGTCGACCCTCTCGCCACGCGCCGCCTAAGCCAAAACACACAAAATTCATTAAACACACACACACAGCCCACGTCCAACAAATACCAAACAAGCGAAAACGTTACCTGAGCCCTCGCCGTCTTGGCGCGCTCCCTGACCACCTCGCGCCCGTGTGGACCCCACAGCCGGTCGAAGATAGCTCCGGCAGAATCCTTCACTACGGGGTCCTCAACCTTGAAGATATCTTGCTCAAAGTCTTCTTCGACTTGGTCGAAGACCTCGAAGTGCCGGCACCCTTCGCGGGAGAGCGCGTTCATCGCCCCCTCGCAGGTGACCAGGGAGGCATACGCCATAAACCCCTCCACGACAGTGGGGAGCGCTTGCAACTCCTCGTGCACCCACTCCAGGCACCGAAGTCCGGGCTCTCGGTCCGGCACTTCGAATTCACCGGTCCCCGCGCCCAGGCCACGGTATGTATCTACGAGCAGTTGGCGCGTCCGCTCTGCCTCCGCTCGTGCCGCGGCCTCGGCCCCCTTCACGCGGCTCTCCAGGGCGGTGAGCCGCTCCTGCAACTGCTCGGCGCGCTCCCTGGCAAGATTGCCCTCCGCCCGTGCCAGGTTGGCCTCCGCCTGCGCAGCCTGCGCCTTGACAAGGGCCTCGTTGGTCTCCCTCCTTTCCCCCGCCAGCTGGCGACGGAGGGCGGCCTTCTCATCCTCCAGTGTGGCCACCTTGTCCGCCAGCTTGCGACACTTGATGTCGGCGGCCGATTTTTCGCGGACGACGTCAGCGTGTTGTGTCCGAAGTCTTTCGACTTTGGCAGCCACGGCTGCCGTGAGGGCCCCCGACGCAGTGCGGCTAGCGAAGTCAGCCACCTGCAGAGCAATCGTAAGACTGCGGTCCCAGCAAGCCAAACAAAAAAAAAAGGGACGAAGTCCAACTCAGCGGACCTGACGTAGCGCCTCTGTCACCTCCGTCAGCCGGCGGGACGCAGCGCCCCCCTCATCCATCACAACCGCGAGGGCCGACGCCTCGCCTCCGGCGCTAAGAGCCCCGCCCTTCGCCTTCGGCGCTGCGGCAGCCGTCGTGGTCGCCGCGCCAGGCGCAACCACAGCAAGTTGGCCTTCGCCCAGCCCTGCAACGTACCAATGAACCGATTAAAAAAAAGAAAGAAAAGCCAACGACCTACCACCGAGATAGTCGTCCACACTAATATCGGTGACGAAGTCGGCGACACGTTTGCCCGCCAACGGCAACGCTCGGCCGCCTTCGCGACCTCCGCCACTCCGCTGGACGGCGGCACCGCCTTCGCCGACTTCGAGCCTTCGGCGCCTGTGAAAGTCGCCTAAAGGGGGGGGGGTGAATAGGGCGAAACTGAAAATCTCAAAAATAATCACAACTACAAGCCGGGTTAGCGTTAGAAATATAATAGAGTCCGCGAGAGAGGACGCAAAACAAATCGCAAGCGAATAATGAAGTGAGACACGCGGATTTGTTTTACCGAGGTTCGGTTCTCTCAAACCTACTCCCCGTTGAGGAGGCCACAAAGGCTGGGTCTCTTTCAACCCTTCCCTCTCTCAAACGGTCCCCCGGACCGAGTGAGCTTCTCTTTCTCAAATCACTTGGGAATCAAACTTCCCGCAAGGACCACCACACAATTGGTGTCTCTTGCCTCAATTACAAGTGAGTGTTTGATCACAAGAAAGAATGCCAAAGAAAAAGAAGCGATCCAAGCGCAAGAGCTCAAATGAACACTACAAATCACTCTCTCTAGTCACTAGGGCTTTGTGTGGAGTTTGGAGAGGATTTGATCTCTTTTGGTGTGCTTTGCAATGAATGCTAGCTCTTGTATAGTGGTTGGAAGCTGGAAAACTTGGATGCCATGAATGGTGGGTGGTTGGGGGTATTTATAGCCCCAACCACCAAAATAGCCGTTTGGTGAGGCTGTCTGTTCGATGGCGCACCGGACAGTCCGGTGCACACCGGACATGTCCGGTGCGACAGCCACGTCACCAAAGCCGTTGCAATCTGACCGTTGGAGTTCTGACTTCTGGGCCCGCCTGGATGTCCGGTGCACACCGGACATGTACTGTTCAATGTCCGGTGCACCAGAATGGGCGTGCCTGACTTCTGTACGCTTCTGGCGCGCATTGAATGCGCCTGCAGGTGACCGTTGGCGCGAAGTAGCCGTTGCCCCGCTGTTACACCGGACAGTCCGGTGTACACCGGACAGTCCGGTGTACACCGTACAGTCCGGTGTACACCGGACAGTCCGGTGAATTTTAGCGGAGCAGCCGAAGTGAAAACCCGAGGCTGGCGAGTTCCTGAGGCCGCTCTTCCTTGGAGCACCGGACATGTCCGGTGAATTTTAGTGAGCTGGCTTTGGAAATTTCCCGAGGGTGACGAGTTTGAGCTGAAGTCCTCTGGTGCACCGGACACTGTCCGGTGGCACACCGGACAGTCCGGTGCGCCAGACCAGAGGAGCCTTTGGTTGTTCCTTTGCCCTTATGTTGAACCCAACACATGGTCATTTTATTGGCTAAGTGTGAACCTTTCGCACCTGTATAACTTATACACTAGAGCAAACTAGTTAGTCCAATATTTGTGTTGGGCAATTCAACCACCAAAATTATTTAGGGACTAGGTGTAAGCCTAATTCCCTTTCAATCTCCCTCTTTTTGGTGATTGATGCCAACACAAACCAAAGCAAATATAGAAGTGCATAATTGAACTAGTTTGCATAATGTAAGTGCAAAAGTTGCTTGGAATTGAGCCAATATAAATACTTACATGATGCGCATGGATTGTTTTCTTTGTTTTTGACATATTGGACCATATTTGCACCACAAGTTTTGTTTTTGCAAACTCTTTTGTAAATTCTTTTCAAAGTCCTTTTGCAAGATAGTCAAAGGTAAATGAATAAGATTTTGCAAAGCATTTTCAAGTTTTTGAAATTTTCTTCCTTTGTTCCAAATGCTTTTCCTTTGACTAAACAAAACTCCCCCTCAAATAAAGTCTCCTCTTAGTGTTCAAGAGGGTTTTAAGACATTAATTTTGAAAATACTACTTGCTCCCCCTTTAGAGCACAAAGAGATACCAATTTTGAAATTTTTCATCCGATTGACGAACCTTAGTTTTAAAATTAGGGTGGTGGTGGTGCGGTCCTTTTGCTTTGGACTCATATTTTCTCCCCCTTTGGCATGAATCGCCAAAAACGGAATTAGTAGAGCCCTTAGAAGTACTTTCTCCTCCTTTGGTCATAAAATAAATGAGTGAAGATTATACCAACGTTGGAGAGTGATGCGGAGCGACGGCGAAGGATGAGTAGTAGAGCGGAGTGGAAGCCTTTGTCTTCGCCGAAGACTCCAATTCCCTTTCAATATACCTATGACTTGGTTTCGAATACACTTGAAAGCACATTAGTCATAGCATATAAAAGAGACATGATCAAAGGTATTCTTATGAGCTATGTGTGCAAGTTTAGCAAAAGAAATTCCTAGAATCAAGAATATTAAGCTCATGCCTAAGTCTGGTAAAAGATTGTTCATCAAGTGGCTTGGTAAAGATATCGGCTAATTGATCTTTAGTGTTAATGTATGAAATCTCGATATCCCCCTTTTGTTGGTGATCCCGAAGAAAATGATACCGAATGGCTATGTGTTTAGTGCGGCTATGCTCAACGGGATTATCCGCCATGCGGATTGCACTCTCATTATCACATAGAAGAGGAACTTTGGTTAATTTGTAACCGTAGTCCCGCAGGGTTTGCCTCATCCAAAGCAATTGCGCGCAACAATGGCCTGCGGCAATATACTCGGCTTCGGCGGTAGAAAGAGCGACCGAATTTTGCTTCTTTGAAGCCCATGACACCAAGGATCTTCCCAAGAACTGGCAAGTCCCCGATGTGCTCTTTCTATTAATCTTACACCCCGCCCAATCGGCATCCGAATAACCAATTAAATCAAAAGTGGATCCCCGAGGGTACCAAAGCCCAAACTTAGGAGTATAAGCCAAATATCTCAAGATTCGTTTTACGACCGTAAGGTGTGATTCCTTAGGGTCGGCTTGGAATCTTGCACACATGCATACGGAAAGCATAATGTCCGGTCGAGATGCACATAAATAAAGCAATGAACCAATCATCGACCGGTATACCTTTTGATCCACGGACTTACCTCCCGTGTCGAGGTCGAGATGCCCATTTGTTCCCATGGGAGTCTTGATGGGCTTGGCATCCTTCATTCCAAACTTGCTTAGAATGTCTTGAGTATACTTTGTTTGGCAAATGAATGTGCCCTCTTGGAGTTGTTTGACTTGAAATCCTAGAAAATACTTCAACTCCCCCATCATAGACATCTCGAATTTCTGTGTCATGATCCTACTAAATTCTTCACATGTAGATTTGTTAGTAGACCCAAATATAATATCACCAACATAAATTTGGCATACAAACAAATCATTATCAAGTGTTTTGGTGAATAAAGTAGGATCGGCTTTGCCGACTTTGAAGCCATTTGCAATAAGGAAATCTCTAAGGCATTCATACCATGCTCTTGGGGCTTGCTTGAGCCCATAAAGCGCCTTAGAGAGCCTATAAACATGGTTAGGGTACTCACTGTCTTCAAAGCCGGGAGGTTGCTCAACATAGACCTCCTCCTTGATTGGTCCATTGAGGAAGGCACTCTTCACGTCCATTTGATAAAGCTTGAAGCCATGGTAAGTAGCATAGGCCAATAATATGCGAATTGACTCAAGCCTAGCTACAGGTGCATAGGTTTCACCAAAATCCAAACCTTCGACTTGTGAATACCCCTTGGCCACGAGTCGAGCTTTCTTCCTTGTCACCACACCATGCTCGTCTTGCTTGTTGCGGAAGACCCACTTGGTTCCTACAACATTTTGATTAGGACGTGGAACTAAATGCCATACCTCATTCCTTGTGAAATTGTTGAGCTCCTCTTGCATTGCCATCACCCAATCCGAATCTTGAAGTGCTTCCTCTACCCTGTGTGGCTCAATAGAGGAAACAAAAGAGTAATGTTCACAAAAATGTGCAACACGAGATCGAGTAGTTACCCCCTTATGAATGTCGCCGAGGATGGTGTCGAAGGGGTGATCTCGTTGTATTGCTTGGTGGACTCTTGGGTGTGGCGGCCTTGGTTGTTCATCCTCCTTGTCTTCATCATTTGCATCTCCCCCTTGATCGTTGCCGTCATTTTGAGGTGGCTCATCTTCTTGATCTTCTTGTTCAACATCTTGAGCCTCATCCTCAATTTGAGTTGGTGGAGATGCTTGTATGGAGGAGGATGGTTGATCTTGTGCATGTGGAGGCTCTTCGGATTCCTTAGGACACACATCCCCAATGGACATGTTCCTTAGCGCTATGCATGGAGCCTGTTCTTCACCTATCTCATCAAGATCAACTTGCTCTACTTGAGAGCCGTTAGTCTCATCAAACACGACGTCACAAGAAACTTCAACAAGTCCTGAGGATTTGTTAAAGACTGTAACACCCGGTTTTAAAGAACAAAGCCGGGTGCATCTCATACATGCGCCAAGAAGACAACATATATAATAACAGAGTGTATAGAGATAAATGTCATGAAACATCAGAGTACTTATTACATAGCGGAAGTCTTATTACAAAATAAAGATAAATATAAAACGAACTAAGGATCGATGGCGCCAATGTCGACTGAGAAACGCCACCTAGATCAGATCGAACTCCTCGGTGTTAGGCAGCTCCTCTTCAACAACCTGTTCTTCTCCTGTGGGGGGGGGGGTGTGAGACAGCAAGAGTGAGCTCACATACGTTCATAGCTCAACAAGTCGTGGGGAATAATGTGGCATGAACTCACCAAAGGTGGGTGTTCATGTAGTGTAAGGCTGATCAAAGAAATAAAGGCTAAGGCTGAGCATTGCTTTTATAAGTTGGTCAAAATTTTATTAGCAATTACTAAGTGTAAGTAAATACCAAACCTTAATAATAATAAAGAACAGTAATAATAAAATAATCCCAAATGTGATGCAAATGTCAAATTAAACTTAAGTTCCATAATTAATCATGTGAGGGTCCGAGCCGCTCATGACCGTGAGCACGGCTAGTATACTAGTTTTACACTCTGCAGAGGTTGCGCATCTTTACCCACAAGTCGTGTATCCCATGTCGCCTGGGTTTGCAAGGCCCTTAGACACTACCGAGGTGAATGGCTAGGGATCCACTACGAGGCCTTTACAAAGTTCCACTAGCTTCCGAAAACCCGCTACAGTTTATGGGAAGATCCAGTAAAGGGTTCCTGGCTGATAGCCATCGCAGCAAAATCAACCAGGGACCTCCCCGCACTGACCTCTCCCCTACTGCCCTTGCCCCTTTCGGGTAAGGTAGTCTTCCACTAGCTTTCCTAATTAATCAGCCAAGGGGTCCCATTCCTCCCTTGTGGTAGCACTGTTTTCCCGGGTGGTCGCTCCATGTTCCCATTAATTTAATGATCTTAACATGAACAATAACAATAACAAGATAATAACAGAATAATCATGAATAATGAATCTCCATACCCAATCCACATAAAGCAATAGCAAGTACTACCCAAAAATATTCCAGGGGTGAACAAGGTATAGAGGTAATCAAAACTGGGGTAACATAAAGGCTCCCATCAAAATTATCCTATGCAGATCATTAAAATTAATAAGAACATGGCTGGGAAAAGTAAGTGATCAAGGGCACAACTTGCCTGCAATGAGCTCCTGCTCAGCTACTTCTACTTGTTGAACCTCAGTTTCCACAGTGGCTTGCTCGTCTACTCGCATCAACACAATACATACATAGTATAGCCAAAATCAACATCACACCAAACAGATGAATGAAGTATACAGTAAAAATCTACACATCAAAATGAAACCATAGAAACTGGAATCACTGAATTTGGAGTTTTAGAATTTAAGTTATGAATTTCCTAAGATTCAAGGTGATTATAATATGATTAAATGATAAATAAATTTTCTGGCAGAGTTCTTGTCAAAACAGAGAAACTAAATGATGAAGAATGTTATTACAAAATTTTAGAAATTAGAATGACTCAATTTGGAACTAAAATGAATTTTCTATGCATTTTACAAGTTTCTAGATTTGTTTTTGTATTAAGAATGAATTTTAATATTAATTTCTCTGTTTTTAATACCCTCTGGACTGGGCGTCAAATTCCAGAAAACTCAGGGGCCCCGGGGGTAAAAATCCCCAGACCCAGCGAACAGTGGAGGTGGATGGCGGGTTAATTCCCTTAAAGCCCGAGGACTCATTTGTTAAATCGACTGGCCGAAGGGGTAACAGTGGATTTGAGCCGTCCGATCACAGATCGACCGCCTAGATTAGATCCACACTTATCACGAACCGGTACGCTATATTCACCGTCGGATCAACGATCTGGGGCCGAGATCCAAACACGCGCGCCAACCCTGCTGGACCGTCCGATATGATCTAACGGCACAGATGCAATCTAGCGAAGGGGTACGCCAGCTTCTAATCAGAGCCGCACAATGGAGATCTAACGGCCACCGCGTTTTCCCCCAACCAGCCGAACACGGCCACGGCGGCGCTCACCTCCTCACGGCGGAGCATCGCCGGAGGGACACTCAATCGCGCTCCCGAGCTCCGATTCCTACCCTAAGCTCGAGATTTAGGTAGCGGATCACCTAACCAATCTCACCGGGCTATCAATTTAAGGGATCAGCTACACACGGATCCTGCTCACGCAGCGGGGCGGCTCTACGGTGACATCGCACGACGGCGAGCAATCACGCACCCACAACTGTGCAATCCTCAACGATTCTAGGTGTACTGCATTCACAGAGGTAACTGAAGGCTCGGCGATGATCCTTACCTAAGTTTGGCGACCGCAGGCGCACCGTCGATGGCG
Organism: Zea luxurians; assembly: GCA_029449295.1. Lineage (NCBI taxonomy): Eukaryota > Viridiplantae > Streptophyta > Magnoliopsida > Poales > Poaceae > Zea > Zea luxurians. Next base: position 70,067,911 of record JAOPSE010000012.1, read on the forward strand.
ACGTGCGGATGGCACGGCGAGGATGGCACCCTGGTGAGGAATTCACCGCGCGCCGAGGACGTTCAAGCCAGCACAAGGTCCCCAAACGCTTCCCGGCGCCTCGGCGATACTCACAGGGCCAGCGACGGCGCTAATTCCCCCCTCTCTGCGCTCAGCTCTCTCTCTCTTGGTGGCGGCACAGGCGGCGGCGCTTTTGTCACGGTGGACGCGCAGGGAGGTAGTGGAGGTAAGGGAGGGGAAGAGGGGGTATCCCTACTTATCCCCCGAAGACTCGGCTCGGGATGGGGATAACGACGTGCCCGAGTCCGGCAATGGTGGCGAGCTTCTCGCGCGGTTCGTTGTCGCGAGCAGCAAGATGACAAGTGGGACCGACGAACCAGTGACTCAAGCAGCGGGCGCGGATGATAGATTGACCGAGCGGCTGACAGAGCGGGTCCCGCGGCGCAGCGAGAGAGCGAGGCGCGACGCAAGTGAGGCTGACGAGTGGAGCCCACCCGTCGGCGCCAGCGTGCGGGGCTGAGTCCTGGAATGGGCCGAGCGCGGGATTTCCCCCCCCCCCCTGGTGGGCCGAATACAGAGGAGGAGAGCCCAGGTAAGCTTTATCTTTTTCTTTTTTTCATTTTTCTTTTTATTTTCTATATTTTCAAACCAAATTTGAATTAGTTCAAACTTTTGTGGATTCTCTTTTATAAACTCTATTTTTGCCATTAGAAATACCAAGACTGAAGATAATTATTTATACATTTTAGTTATATTTTCCTATCTCTTCTCTTTTCCTTATTTGCAAAACCCTAATTTCAAGTTTAGGGTTAAATCAAGCTTCAAATAATTAATACCCTATTATTTTTATCCTCATGGTTTTATTTAATGCACAACACATAAAACTTCAACAGATGCACTTTTTCTTTATTTTAGCATAATTGTTTTATTTAGTCACTCTCAAATACATAGGTGCTCTTTTTATGATGCAAATGAAACACACAAAATGAGGAACTCTCTTCATTACTCTTGGTATACAACTTGAGTGTTACAAATCCTACCCCCCTTAAAAATAATCTCGTCCTCGAGATTTAAGAAGATCTAGGGAAAAGGTGGGGAAAATCTATACGAAGCTCTTCTTCTCTTTCCCAAGTTGCTTCATCTTCACCGTGGTGGCTCCATTGAACTTTGCACATCTTTATAACCTTATTCCTCGTAACTCGAGTCAAAGTATCCAAAATCTTGATGGGGTATTCAGCATAAGTCAAGTCCTCTTGAACACTAAGGTCTTCCATTGGTAACTGTTCTTCAGGCACCCTGAGGCACTTCTTCAGCTGAGATACATGAAAGACATCATGAACATCCGCAAGATGATCCGGTAACTCCAATTGATATGCAACTTCTCCCACTCGCTTTAAGATTAAAAAGGGTCCAATAAAGCGAGGGGACAATTTTCCTTTGACCTTGAACCTTCTCATGCCCCGGAGTGGTGACACCTTCAAATAGACATAATCTCCCTCCTTAAACTCAAGTAGTCTTCTCCGGGTATCAGCATAACTTTTCTGCCTGGACTGGGCAGTTCTCAAATTCTCCCTTATTTGCTGAACTTGTTCCTCTGCTTCTTGTATAATCTCAGGTCCAAACAACTGCCTTTCACCAGTTTGATTCCAATACAAGGGAGTCCTGCACTTTCTGCCATACAAAGCCTCAAACGGAGACATCTTCAAACTGGCCTGATAGCTATTATTATATGAGAACTCCGCATACGGTAGACTCTTATCCCAACTTCCACCATGCTTAAGTGCACAAGCTCTCAACATATCTTCGAGTACTTGGTTAGTCCTCTCAGTTTGCCCATCAGTCTGGGGATGGTAAGCCGAACTGAAATTCAATCTTGTATCCAATGACTCGTGCAACTGCTTCCAATATCGAGAGGTAAACTGTGATCCTCGATCTGACACAATCTTCTTTGGCACACCATGCAGGCATACAATCCGTGCCATGTACAACTCTGCCAACTTAGCTCCTGAATAAGTGGTCTTCACTGGAATAAAGTGGGCTACCTTGGTTAGCCTGTCCACAATCACCCATATAGAATCATATCCAGCAGACGTGCGGGGTAATCCAACAATGAAGTCCATGCCAATCTCTTCCCATTTCCACTCAGGTATCTTCAGTGGATGCAATAGTCCGGCTGGCCTTTGGTGTTCAGCTTTAACTCTTTGGCATACATCGCACATAGCCACATGTGCAGCCACATCTCTCTTCAATCCATACCACCAATACTTTTGCTTCAAATCTTGATACATCTTAGTGCTCCCAGGATGAATAGAATAAACTGAGTCATGTGCTTCCTTCAATATGGTTTCCCGAAGACTATCAATATCGGGAACACAGATCCGATTCTTGAACCATATCGTGCCTTGCTCATCCTCTGTGAACTCTGGGCCTCTACCCTCTGTTATCAGATCCTTGATCTCCTGAATCTTAGCATCACCAATCTGGCCTTTACGAATTTCTTGCTCCAAGGTAGGTTCCAATTCAATAGTCACTCCTTCTGTATGTGTAACAATTCCCAGGTTGAGTCTCTCAAAATCCTTTGCTAATTCATCAGGTAGCTGAACAACGAAAGCGGAGTGAACATGCTCCTTCCGACTCAAGGCATCTGCAACCAAATTTGCCTTGCCTGGGTGATAGTGAATCTCCAAGTCATAATCCTTAATTAGCTCCAACCAACGGCGTTGCCTCAGGTTGAGATCCTTCTGAGTGAATATATACTTCAAACTCTTATGATCCGTGTATACTTGGCACTTAGTTCCCATAATGTAGTGTCTCCAAATCTTAAGTGCATGCACAACTGCAGCCAATTCCAAATCATGAGTGGGGTAGTTCAATTCATGCTTCCTCAACTGACGAGATGCATAGGCAATCACATGTCCATCTTGCATAAGCACACATCCAAGTCCTTGGCCACATGCATCACAGTAGATGTCAAATCCCTTCTGCAGATCTGGCATAATCAATACTGGAGGTGACATCAGTCTCTCCTTCAACTGATCAAAGCTTTCTTGACACTTCTCATCCCACTTGAATTCTCTTCCTTTCTCCAAAAGCGAGGTCATGGGCTTAGCAATCTTAGAAAATCCCTCGATAAATCTCCGATAATATCCTGCGAGTCCCAAGAAACTCCGAATCTCCGTAACTGTAGTGGGCACTCTCCACTCCATAATCTCCTTGACTTTAGCAGGATCCACTGCTATTCCTCCATTAGAAATAATATGACCAAGAAATGGCACCTCGCCAATCCAAAACTCGCACTTGCTGAACTTAGCGTAGAGTTGATTATCTCGTAACTTCTGTAGCACCAACCTTAGATGTTCTTCATGGTCACTCTCATTCTTAGAATAGATAAGAATATCGTCGATGAACACCACGACGAACCTGTCCAAATACTCCATAAACACCTTATTCATCAAATTCATGAAGTAAGCTGGTGCATTGGTTAGTCCAAACGACATAACAGTAAACTCATATAATCCATATCGAGTTGAGAAAGCTGTCTTGGGAATATCCGATGGTCTAATCCTCATCTGATGGTAACCGGATCGGAGATCAATCTTCGAGAATACTCTAGCACCTCGCATCTGATCGAATAAATCCTCAATACGGGGCAACGGATACTTGTTCTTCACCGTAACATCATTAAGAGATCTATAATCCACACACATCCGTTGCGATCCATCCTTCTTCTGCACAAATAACACCGGTGCTCCCCAAGGTGAGGAACTTGGACGAATGTAACCAGCCTCTTGTAACTCCGTCAACTGCTTCTTCAGTTCCTTCAACTCCTCTACGGACATTCTATATGGCCGTTTAGAAATAGGGGCGGTTCCAGGTAAGAGATCAATAACAAACTCAACTTCTCTATCAGGTGGCATCCCTGGTAACTCCTCTGGAAAGACATCCGGAAAATCTCTAACCACCCGGATGTTGTCACCAACAAACTCCTCAGGCATAAAGAACATTGCACGCATGGATGAGGAGGTTACTGCAATATTAACTTGAAATCTTTCTCCCTTAGTGGTAGTGAGTTCTACGGTACCCCTACCACATGCTATAACGGCCTTTGCCTTCCTTAGCCATGACATTCCAAGGATCAGATCTATACTGCTTGACTCTAATATTATAGCAGTAGCTCCAAAATCTCTACCCATAATAGTCAATGTCAATCTACGTGTCATTTGATTCGCCTCAACAGGCCCTTTAGGTGTAATTACTATCAGGGGTTTTCTCATATTTAGCAGTGGTATTTCATTTGTGTTGGCATAACGAGCAGACATGAATGAATGTGTAGCACCAGAATCAAATAATATTGTTGCAGGAATTGCATTAACATAAAACATACCAATCACGAGGTCACCACCATCAGGAGTATCATCAACGCTGACTTGATTCACCCTGGCTATAGAGTATCCCTTGCCAGGGGTCTGTTGCTTGTTCTGAACTGGAGTAGTGGCAATCCTCTGTGGGCAGACATTTGCATAATGACCAATCTTCCCACACTTGAAGCATTGAGTGCCTAGACTCTGTCCTGCAAACTTCGTCGGGGTGCCAGTAGGGGTAGCTTGTCGAGTAGGTGTCCTCAGTGGTGATTGCTGAACTGGGCGCGGTCCTCCTGGTCGAGGTGGTGTACTCTGTGGTGAACTGTAGCGAGGACGAACACTGCTGCTACCCTGTCCCTGTGAGATAGCCTTCCTCTTCAAATCTCCCAGTTGAACATGCTTGTGTTCAATAGCTAGTGCCTTATCAAGCAGCCTCTAAAATGATGGAAATGTGTGTGCCACTAGAGCATACTGCAGTGGCCCATTAAGTCCCTCAATGAAATGCTCCTGCTTCCTCTCATCTTCAGCAACTTCTTCAGGGGCATATCTGGATAGCTGAATAAACCTGTCGCGGTACTCGCTGACTGTCATACTTCCTTGCTTCAGCGACAGAAACTCCTTCTTCTTGATCTTTATCATCCCAGCTGGAATATGGTAGTTCCTGAACTGCGTACTGAACTCTGCCCAAGTAATAGTATCTGCAGCATCATGGGCAGCTGTATAAGAATCCCACCAGTCAGCAGCAGGACCAGTCAGACGTCCAGAAGCATATAAGACCTTCTCCCGATCAGTGCATTGTGCAATATTCAGCATCTTCTCAATTGACTTCAACCAATCGTCTGCATCAAGTGGATCCGGCGAGCTGGCGAAGGTCGGTGGCTTGTGACTCATAAACTCCCGGTGCTTATCACGAGGTGGAGCTGGTGGTGGTGGTGGAGGCAGTGGCACTTGTTGCTGCTGTTGCTGTTGTTGAAGCTGTTGTTGCGCCCTCCTTTCTTGGCGTATCTCATCTCTCTCCTGGCGCAACTCCTGGCGTATGTCTTCTCTTTCCTGTCGCATCTCTTGGCGTTCTTGCTGCATCTGAGCACGCATATCCGCCATAGTATCTGCCATTTGCTGCATCACCGCCATCTGAGCAGCAACCAGTGGGTCAACTCCGCCTGGTGGAGGATTGGGAGGATTCATCCCTGCAGGCTGTGGCTGAGGTTGTCTTCGAGTGTGTTGGTTAGGAGGCAAATCAATTCCACCACCCCTCCTGGTATTGACCATCTGAGTTAGATACATATGGTAAGAAAAAGCAGTAGACAAGGCAGTATTTACAATCATGTTACTTTGGGGAATTTATTAGCTAAGCAGATTAATATTTCACCTACTATAGCTAATCCAGTACCTTATAGTGGTACATGCTAAAATGTCCATCTATACTACTCCAATCAATCAAAGAAGCAAATCAGGCATTGATCATCAGCACAATCAACCAATATTTTTATTAGGGAAAATAGTTTTGATTTGGTCTTAGGCCTCCTATCTCTTAAAAATGTCATAAGGGTAGGGATTCCAAGGTTTGAAATCCATCTTGTCTCAGAGTAGAAAAGGTAAGAATGATCAGAGTAGAACAGTAGAAGGTGAGACAGGATCAAGATAAGTGTAGAAAGAATCAGAGTAAGGTGAGTGTAGAATGAATCAGAATAAGATAAGTAGGTAAGGGTTGTCCATTTCTATCTAGGTTTCGTCCTACAGTCAACATTTCGTTCTGATACCACTTCTGTAACACCCGGTTTTAAAGAACAAAGCCGGGTGCATCTCATACATGCGCCAAGAAGACAACATATATAATAACAGAGTGTATAGAGATAAATGTCATGAAACATCAGAGTACTTATTACATAGCGGAAGTCTTATTACAAAATAAAGATAAATATAAAACGAACTAAGGATCGATGGCGCCAATGTCGACTGAGAAACGCCACCTAGATCAGATCGAACTCCTCGGTGTTAGGCAGCTCCTCTTCAACAACCTGTTCTTCTCCTGTGGGGGGGTGTGAGACAGCAAGAGTGAGCTCACATACGTTCATAGCTCAACAAGTCGTGGGGAATAATGTGGCATGAACTCACCAAAGGTGGGTGTTCATGTAGTGTAAGGCTGATCAAAGAAATAAAGGCTAAGGCTGAGCATTGCTTTTATAAGTTGGTCAAAATTTTATTAGCAATTACTAAGTGTAAGTAAATACCAAACCTTAATAATAATAAAGAACAGTAATAATAAAATAATCCCAAATGTGATGCAAATGTCAAATTAAACTTAAGTTCCATAATTAATCATGTGAGGGTCCGAGCCGCTCATGACCGTGAGCACGGCTAGTATACTAGTTTTACACTCTGCAGAGGTTGCGCATCTTTACCCACAAGTCGTGTATCCCATGTCGCCTGGGTTTGCAAGGCCCTTAGACACTACCGAGGTGAATGGCTAGGGATCCACTACGAGGCCTTTACAAAGTTCCACTAGCTTCCGAAAACCCGCTACAGTTTATGGGAAGATCCAGTAAAGGGTTCCTGGCTGATAGCCATCGCAGCAAAATCAACCAGGGACCTCCCCGCACTGACCTCTCCCCTACTGCCCTTGCCCCTTTCGGGTAAGGTAGTCTTCCACTAGCTTTCCTAATTAATCAGCCAAGGGGTCCCATTCCTCCCTTGTGGTAGCACTGTTTTCCCGGGTGGTCGCTCCATGTTCCCATTAATTTAATGATCTTAACATGAACAATAACAATAACAAGATAATAACAGAATAATCATGAATAATGAATCTCCATACCCAATCCACATAAAGCAATAGCAAGTACTACCCAAAAATATTCCAGGGGTGAACAAGGTATAGAGGTAATCAAAACTGGGGTAACATAAAGGCTCCCATCAAAATTATCCTATGCAGATCATTAAAATTAATAAGAACATGGCTGGGAAAAGTAAGTGATCAAGGGCACAACTTGCCTGCAATGAGCTCCTGCTCAGCTACTTCTACTTGTTGAACCTCAGTTTCCACAGTGGCTTGCTCGTCTACTCGCATCAACACAATACATACATAGTATAGCCAAAATCAACATCACACCAAACAGATGAATGAAGTATACAGTAAAAATCTACACATCAAAATGAAACCATAGAAACTGGAATCACTGAATTTGGAGTTTTAGAATTTAAGTTATGAATTTCCTAAGATTCAAGGTGATTATAATATGATTAAATGATAAATAAATTTTCTGGCAGAGTTCTTGTCAAAACAGAGAAACTAAATGATGAAGAATGTTATTACAAAATTTTAGAAATTGGAATGACTCAATTTGGAACTAAAATGAATTTTCTATGCATTTTACAAGTTTCTAGATTTGTTTTTGTATTAAGAATGAATTTTAATATTAATTTCTCTGTTTTTAATACCCTCTGGACTGGGCGTCAAATTCCAGAAAACTCAGGGGCCCCGGGGGTAAAAATCCCCAGACCCAGCGAACAGTGGAGGTGGATGGCGGGTTAATTCCCTTAAAGCCCGAGGACTCATTTGTTAAATCGACTGGCCGAAGGGGTAACAGTGGATTTGAGCCGTCCGATCACAGATCGACCGCCTAGATTAGATCCACACTTATCACGAACCGGTACGCTATATTCACCGTCGGATCAACGATCTGGGGCCGAGATCCAAACACGCGCGCCAACCCTGCTGGACCGTCCGATATGATCTAACGGCACAGATGCAATCTAGCGAAGGGGTACGCCAGCTTCTAATCAGAGCCGCACAATGGAGATCTAACGGCCACCGCGTTTTCCCCCAACCAGCCGAACACGGCCACGGCGGCGCTCACCTCCTCACGGCGGAGCATCGCCGGAGGGACACTCAATCGCGCTCCCGAGCACCGATTCCTACCCTAAGCTCGAGATTTAGGTAGCGGATCACCTAACCAATCTCACCGGGCTATCAATTTAAGGGATCAGCTACGCACGGATCCTGCTCACGCAGCGGGGCGGCTCTACGGTGACATCGCACGACGGCGAGCAATCACGCACCCACAACTGCGCAATCCTCAACGATTCTAGGTGTACTGCATTCACAGAGGTAACTGAAGGCTCGGCGATGATCCTTACCTAAGTTTGGCGACCGCAGGCGCACCGTCGATGGCGACGTGCGGATGGCATGGCGAGGATGGCACCCTGGTGAGGAATTCACCGCGCGCCGAGGACGTCCAAGCCAGCACAAGGTCCCCAAACGCTTCCCGGCGCCTCGGCGATACTCACAGGGCCAGCGACGGCGCTAATTCCCCCCTCTCTGCGCTCAGCTCTCTCTCTCTTGGTGGCGGCACAGGCGGCGGCGCTTTTGTCACGGTGGACGCGCAGGGAGGTAGTGGAGGTAAGGGAGGGGAAGAGGGGGTATCCCTACTTATCCCCCGAAGACTCGGCTCGGGATGGGGATAACGACGTGCCCGAGTCCGGCAATGGTGGCGAGCTTCTCGCGCGGTTCGTTGTCGCGAGCAGCAAGATGACAAGTGGGACCGACGAACCAGTGACTCAAGCAGCGGGCGCGGATGATAGATTGACCGAGCGGCTGACAGAGCGGGTCCCGCGGCGCAGCGAGAGAGCGAGGCGCGATGCAAGTGAGGCTGACGAGTGGAGCCCACCCGTCGGCGCCAGCGTGCGGGGCTGAGTCCTGGAATGGGCCGAGCGCGGGATTTCCCCGCCCCCTGGTGGGCCGAATACAGAGGAGGAGAGCCCAGGTAAGCTTTATCTTTTTCTTTTTTTCATTTTTCTTTTTATTTTCTATATTTTCAAACCAAATTTGAATTAGTTCAAACTTTTGTGGATTCTCTTTTATAAACTCTATTTTTGCCATTAGAAATACCAAGACTGAAGATAATTATTTATACATTTTAGTTATATTTTCCTATCTCTTCTCTTTTCCTTATTTGCAAAACCCTAATTTCAAGTTTAGGGTTAAATCAAGCTTCAAATAATTAATACCCTATTATTTTTATCCTCATGGTTTTATTTAATGCACAACACATAAAACTTCAACAGATGCACTTTTTCTTTATTTTAGCATAATTGTTTTATTTAGTCACTCTCAAATACATAGGTGCTCTTTTTATGATGCAAATGAAACACACAAAATGAGGAACTCTCTTCATTACTCTTGGTATACAACTTGAGTGTTACAAAGACTCTATATGCCCTTGTGTTTGAGTCATATCCTAGTAAAAAGCCTTCTACAGTTTTAGGAGCAAATTTAGATTTTCTACCTCTTTTAACAAGTATAAAACATTTGCTACCAAAAACTCTAAAATATGAAATATTTGGCTTTTTACCGGTTAGGAGTTCATAGGATGTCTTCTTGAGGATTCGGTGAAGATATAACCGGTTGATGGCGTAGCAAGCGGTGTTGACCGCTTCGGCCCAAAACCGATCCGTTGTCTTGTACTCATCAAGCATGGTTCTTGCCATGTCCAATAGAGTTCGATTCTTCCTCTCCACTACACCATTTTGTTGTGGAGTGTAGGGAGAAGAGAACTCATGCTTGATGCCCTCCTCCTCAAGGAAGCCTTCAATTTGAGAGTTCTTGAACTCCGTCCCATTGTCGCTTCTAATTTTCTTGATCCTTAAGGCGAACTCATTTTGAGCCCGTCTCAAGAATCCCTTTAAGGTCTCTTGGGTATGAGATTTGTCCTGCAAAAAGAACACCCAAGTGAAGCGAGAATAATCATCCACAATAACTAGACAGTACTTACTCCCCCCGATGCTTATGTAAGCGATCGGGCCGAATAGGTCCATGTGTAGGAGCTCCAGTGGCCTGTCACTAGTCATGATGTTCTTGTGTGGATGATGAGTGCCAACTTGCTTCCCGGCTTGGCATGCGCTACAAATCCTGTCTTTCTCAAAATGAACATTGGTTAGTCCTAAAATGTGTTCTCCCTTTAGAAGCTTGTGAAGATTCTTCATTCCAACATGGGCTAGTCGGCGGTGCCAGAGCCAACCCAAGTTAGTCTTAGCAATCAAGCAAGTGTCGAGTTCAGCTCTATCAAAATCTACCAAGTATAGCTGACCCTCTAACACTCCCTTAAATGCTATTGAATCATCACTTCTTCTAAAGACAGTAACACCTATATCAGTAAATAGACAGTTGTAGCCCATTTGACATAATTGGGATACGGAAAGCAAATTGTAATCTAAAGAATCTACAAGAAAAACATTGGAAATAGTATGGTCAGGTGATATAGCAATTTTACCCAATCCTTTGACCAAACCTTGATTTCCATCCCCGAATGTGATAGCTCGTTGGGGATCTTGGTTTTTCTCATATGAGGAGAACATCTTTTTCTCCCCTGTCATGTGGTTTGTGCACCCGCTGTCGAGTATCCAACTTGAGCCCCCGGATGCATAAACCTACAAAACAATTTTAGTTCTTGACTTTAGGTACCCAAACGGTTTTGGGTCCTTTAGCATTAGAAACAAGAACTTTGGGTACCCAAACACAAGTCTTTGATCCCTTGTGTTTGCCCCCAACAATCTTGGCAACTACCTTGCCGGATTTGTTAGTCAAAACATATGATGTATCAAAAGTTTTGAATGAAATAGCATGATCATTTGATGCATTAGGAATTTTCTTTCTAGGCAACCTAGCACGGGTTGGTTGCCTAGAACTAGATGTCTCACCCTTATACATAAAAGCATGGTTAGGGCCAGAGTGAGACTTCCTAGAATGACTTTTCTTGATTTTGCTCTCGGGATAACCGGCAGGGTACAAAATGTAACCCTCGTTATCCTGAGGCATGGGAGCCTTGCCCTTAACAAAGTTCGACAAGTTCTTAGGAGGGGCATTAAGTTTGACATTGTCTCCCCTTTGGTAGCCAATGCCATCCTTGATGCCAGGGCGTCTCCCATTATAGAGCATACTTCTAGCAAATTTAAACTTTTCATTTTCTAAGTTATGCTCGGCAATTTTTGCATCTAATAATGCTATATGATCATTTTATTGTTTAATTAAAGCCATGTGATCATGAATAGCATTGATATCAACATCTCTACATCTAGTACAAATAGAAACATGCTCAACATTAGATGTAGAGGGTTTGCAAGATTTTAGTTCTACAACCTTAGCATGTAACATATCATTCTTAGTTCTAAGGTCGGAAATAATAGTATTGCAAACATCAAAATTTTTAGCCTTAGCAATCAAATTTTCATTTTCTTCTCTAAGGCTAGCAAGAGACTCATTCAATTCCTTAATCTTAGCAAGCAAATCATCATTATCATTTTTAAGATTGGGAATTGAATCAATACAAACATGAGAATCAACCTTGGCAATTAAACTAGTATTTTCATTTCTAAGGTTGTTAATGGTCTCATGGCAAGTGCTTAGCTCACTAGACAATTTTTCACATTTTTCTACCTCTAGAGCATAAGCGTTTTTAACCTTAACATGTTTCTTGTTTTCTTTAATTAGAAATTCCTCTTGGGAATCCAAAAGGTCATCCTTTTCATGAATAGCACTAATCAATTCATTTAATTTTTCCTTTTGTTCCATGTTAAGATTGGCAAAAAGGGTAAGCAAGTTATCCTCCTCATCACTAACATTATCATCACTAGAGGATTCATATTTTGTGGAGGATTTAGATTTAACCTTCTTCCTTTTGCCGTCTTTTGCCATGAGGCACTTGTGGCCGATGTTGGGGAAGAGGAGTCCCTTGGTGACGGCGATGTTGGCGGCGTCCTCGTCGGAGGAGGACTCGGTGGAGCTCTCGTCGGAGTCCCATTCCCGGCAAACATGGGCATCGCCGCCCTTCTTCTTGTAATGCTTCTTCTTATCTCTCCTCTTTCCCTTCTTGTCGTCGCCCCTGTCACTGTCACTAGACATAGGACATTTTGCAATAAAGTGACCGGGCTTACCACATTTGTAGCAAACCTTCTTGGAACGGAATTTGTAATCCTTCCCCTTCCGTTGCTTGAGGATTTGCCGAAAGCTTTTGATGATTAAGGCCATCTCCTCATTGTCGAGCTTGGAGGCGTCAATTGGTTGTCTATTTGGTGTAGACTCCTCCTTCTTCTCCTCCGTTGCCTTGAAGGCCACCGGTTGCGCCTCGGATGTGGAAGGTTCGTCAAGCTCGTTGATCTTCTTTGAGCCCTTAATCATGCATTCAAAGCTCACAAAATTCCCGATAACTTCCTCGGGGGTCATTAGTGGATATCTAGGATTACCACGAATTAATTGAACTTGAGTGGGGTTAAGGAAAATAAGAGCTCTTAAAATAACCTTAACCACCTCGTGGTCATCCCACTTTTTGCTCCCGAGGTTGCGCACTTGGTTCACCAAGGTCTTGAGCCGATTGTACATATCTTGTGGCTCCTCCCCTTGGCGAAGACGGAAGCGACCGAGCTCCCCCTCGATCGTTTCCCGCTTGGTGATCTTGGTGAGTTCATCACCCTCGTGCGCGGTCTTGAGTAGGTCCCAAATCTCCTTTGCATTCTTCAACCCTTGCACTTTGTTGTATTCCTCCTTGCTTAAAGAGGCGAGGAGTATGGTTGTGGCTTGGGAGTTGAAGTGCTCGATTTGGGCCACTTCGTCCGTATCATAATCCTCATCCCTTACAGAAGGTACCTGTGCTCCAAACTCAACAACATTCCATATACTTTTGTGAAGTGAGGTTAGATGAAATTTCATTAAATCACTCCACCTAGCATAATCTTCGCCATCAAAAGTTGGCGGTTTGCCTAATGGAACGGAAAGTAATGGAGTATGTCTAGATGTACGAGGATATTGTAAGGGGATCTTACTAAACTTCTTGCGCTCTTGGCGCTTAGAAGTTACGGACGGTGCATCGGAGTCGGAGGTGGATGTTGATGAAGTGTCGGTCTCGTAGTAGACCACCTTCCTCATCCTCTTGTGCTTGTCGCCTTTCCGATGCGACTTGTGAGGAGAAGATTTTTCCTTCTTCTCTTTGTGGTGAGAAGAGGAAGATCTTTTCTCCTTCCATTTGGAGGAGTCCTTCTTCTTCTCCTTCCTCTTGGTGCGGGACTCTTCCGATGAAGTGCTCCCTTGGCTTGTAGTGGGCTTGTCGCCGGTCTCCATCTCCCTCTTGGTGTGATCTCCCGACATCACTTCGAGCGGTTAGGCTCTAATGAAGCACCGTGCTTTGATACCAATTGAAAGTCGCCTAGAGGGGGGGGGGTGAATAGGGCGAAACTGAAAATCTCAAAAATAATCACAACTACAAGTCGGGTTAGCGTTAGAAATATAATAGAGTCCGCGAGAGAGGACGCAAAACAAATCGCAAGCGAATAATGAAGTGAGACACGCGGATTTGTTTTACCGAGGTTTGGTTCTCTCAAACCTACTCCCCGTTGAGGAGGCCACAAAGGCCGGGTCTCTTTCAACCCTTCCCTCTCTCAAACGGTCCCCCGGACCGAGTGAGCTTCTCTTTCTCAAATCACTTGGGAATCAAACTTCCCGCAAGGACCACCACACAATTGGTGTCTCTTGCCTCAATTACTAGTGAGTGTTTGATCACAAGAAAGAATGCCAAAGAAAAAGAAGCGATCCAAGCGCAAGAGCTCAAATGAACACTACAAATCACTCTCTCTAGTCACTAGGGCTTTGTGTGGAGTTTGGAGAGGATTTGATCTCTTTTGGTGTGCTTTGCAATGAATGCTAGCTCTTGTATAGTGGTTGGAAGCTGGAAAACTTGGATGCCATGAATGGTGGGTGGTTGGGGGTATTTATAGCCCCAACCACCAAACTAGCCGTTTGGTGAGGCTGTCTGTTCGATGGCGCACCGGACAGTCCGGTGCACACCGGACATGTCCGGTGCGACAGCCACGTCACCAAAGCCGTTGCAATCTGACCGTTGGAGTTCTGACTTCTGGGCCCGCCTGGATGTCCGGTGCACACCGGACATGTACTGTTCAATGTCCGGTGCACCAGAATGGGCGTGCCTGACTTCTGTACGCTTCTGGCGCGCATTGAATGCGCCTGCAGGTGACCGTTGGCGCGAAGTAGCCGTTGCCCCGCTGTTACACCGGACAGTCCGGTGTACACCGGACAGTCCGGTGAATTTTAGCGGAGCAGCCGAAGTGAAAACCTGAGGCTGGCGAGTTCCTGAGGCCGCTCTTCCTTGGAGCACCGGACATGTCCGGTGTACACCGGACAGTCCGGTGAATTTTAGTGAGCTGGCTTTGGAAATTTCCCGAGGGCGACGAGTTTGAGCTGAAGTCCTCTGGTGCACCGGACACTGTCCGGTGGCACACCGGACAGTCCGGTGCGCCAGACCAGAGGAGCCTTTGGTTGTTCCTTTGCCCTTATGTTGAACCCAACACATGGTCATTTTATTGTCTAAGTGTGAACCTTTCGCACCTGTATAACTTATACACTAGAGCAAACTAGTTAGTCCAATATTTGTGTTGGGCAATTCAACCACCAAAATTATTTAGGGACTAGGTGTAAGCCTAATTCCCTTTCAGCCTGCCGTTGCCTCCGGCGCCTTGCTAGATGCAGGGACGCCCGACTTCGCCGCCAGCGGCGGCCGGCCTCCGCCGGAGGCCGCAGCCTTCGCAGTCCCCCGCTGCCTCTTCGGCCTGGCTTCAACGAGCCTGATAGCCACCTGGCGCTTTTGTGCAGCTCCCTGGCGATCCTTGTCCATCACTGCTGACACAACAGCAGCAATATTCCGCCCGTAAGGAAATACCCTCCATTCACGAACCATGCGAGATGTAAAAAAGTCCTCGCCAGCCGCGCGGGGGACAGGAACATTCCTAGGCCAACAACCCCCGGTAACCCTCAGCATCCGAGCCGAAGACTCCCGGAGCTCGGGCGAAGACATCCTTTCCCCCGGGGCCGCGCACGTCTTCGTCAACTCTCTAGCAAAACGATCAGAAACCCCAAGTCCTCCCATAGCAGTACCTAATTTTCTCTTTTTAGAGGACGGGGCGGCCGCCGGCGCAGGGTCGTCTCCGGTCTCCACCGCCGGTTTCTTCCCACGGCGGTCCACATCGTCTTGACCAGGGTAGCCGTCATATGGCAATTGATTTAATTCAAAAACCCTGTTCAAGCGGTCATTCGACCCGCGGATATCCCAGCTGCGCTGGCCCTCTGTCCTCGGCACGTAGCGTCCAACAAGCCGCACCGCCCCATCCTCCGCCTCACGCACAACGGCGGCCGGATCGCGACTTTGCAGATTCAGGGCGAAGGCGGGACTCCGCACCACCCTTCCACCATGAAAAGGCATCTGGCGAGGGCATACTTCGCCCAACGCCCAGCCACGCGCCAATGGCCACACCCCGTACGCCACAAATTCTTCAACCAAGTCGCGCCCACTGCTCAGGCCGGCGGCGCACCGAAGAGCCCCTTCGTCCTCATCCTCCTCCGCCACTTCAAAGGGTGGATACGCTGAGTAAAAATGAGAACACATTGCGGACACGGGGAGTCCCTCATGGCCTTCGACGGTACCCTCAGCGACGTAAAACCAAAATTCATTCCAGCTGCCCCACTTGTTGTGGGCGCAAGGAACCAACTCGACTACCTGCATCGTGGTTTTGCCGGTCTTCGGCGTGAATGTGCAGGATCCAAACTGAGCGACTTCGCCTCCAATCATCCTCTTCTGCCAATGCAAACAATAATACTTCGCAAAAACTTCCACCGATGGCTGTCCGCCGTACGAAGTCGTCGCCCAGACATACTTCGACAGAGCCACTATGGCATTCGGTGTCAGCTGGTGTATTTGAACGTTGAACCTGCGCAGGACTTCGCCAACAAATCGGTGCGCAGGCAAGCGGAGTCCGGCGGCGAAGAACGCCTCGAAAACGACCAACTCGCCCTCTGGCTCGGGGACTTCCTCCGTCCCTGGGACTCGACCAACTCCGCCGCCGAAGTAACCCAACCGCTGCATATCTTGCACGCGGGCCGACGACATCCGCGATACGCCGAAATCAACAGAATCGCCGGCGTGCAACTCCTCCGCCATTAAACTACTCAGCGTCTCCTCAGACGAGGCGGCGGCCGGCGGCGAGGAAACGGCCGGCGGCGTAGCGGCAGCGGAAGAAGACGAGGACGGCATCGCAACGTACCGTCGGCGGCGGCGGGCGGTCTGCTTCACTCGAGCCAGATCTCCGGCGAACAAGACCGCGGCGGGCAGACGAGCAGCAAGACGGCGGAAAGGGCGGCTAGGGTTTTCGTGGAGCGCGGAAGGTGAAGTTCAAAAAGCGCCGACCCCCGCCCCCTTTTATAGACAGGGCGCGGCTCTTCGGGAAACCCGCAATCCAACAGTACGCCGTCAATCAACGGTCACATCAAAAACCCCCGCGGAACCACTTCGAGCGAGAGCAGCGTCTCCGCCATCTAACGACGTCTTCGGCACCAGGTGACTTTGTCGAACTGGTCCCTCGGAGGGCAAATGTTGGGGCGAAGGCAAAGGCGCCACCCTTCGCTCGAAGCCTTCGCTGCAGCAGCTGAACTGACAGAAACAAAATAGGCGGGGACACCCTTCTCTTCTTCCGCTCTAGGCGAAGACTGGCGACGAAGGGCATCCCACGGTGCGGCCTCGTCCAGCTCGGAGGCCCACGTGCAATCTGGCCCGTCGTAACGGGCCCCGCTTGGCCGCCGCGCGTTACGGGCCTATTTTGTAAAAGCATTCCTGTAATTACGGTCTGTAACCCCGCTTTATGGGAATATTCTTGGGATAACCTAGGTACCTGAGGGCACATGCGTCCTTAGCTCGAGGTGCTGCGCGCTCAGGTACCTATAAATACCCCTGCACAGTGCCCGTGAGAGGCCAGATTAACAGAGCTTTTGCCATCTAGCGCGAGTGCCCTGTTGTCATCACTGTTTACCCCTGTTGGATCCCTTTGCAACTGAGAGCAAGTTCCAACACCCGCATTCCAAGATCTAGGAATGTTGTTGCCGTCCATATCCTTCAATCTGTAAGAACCGGGTCTTGACGAAGATGCCACAAGAAAGGGTCCTTCCCATTTCAGCTGTAACTTGCCTACCGTGTCTGGATTGGCCACTCTCCGAAGCACCAGATGACCTGGCTTAATGTTTTTTAGCCAAACCTTTCTGTCATGCCATTTTATTGTTTCGGCTTGGTATTTATTGATATTCTCCATAGCCTGAAGCCTAGTCCCTTCTATAGCATCTTTTGCCACAGAATAATCAGCTTCGTCCTCTGCCGAAGCTACTATTCTAATTGACCCTGCCTTAGCTTCTTCCGGAGTTATTGCTTCGTCACCAAACAATAACTTGAATGGTGTAAAACCTGTTGACCTTGATATTGTTGTGTTGTGGCTCCACATCACTTTAATCAACTCATCTGGCCATTTTCCTCTGGGCTGATTGAAGATTAACTTCATTATTCCCATCATTATGATACCATTTGCCCTTTCGACAAGTCCGTTTGACTCTGGATGTCTGACCGATGCAAAATGGATCTTGGTGCCAATCCGATCATAGAATTCCCTAAAAGCTTCGGCATCAAACTGTGTTCCATTATCTACTGTGATAGCCCTCGGCACACCGAAATGACAGACAATATTTTGCCAGAAAAACTTCTGGACTATGACCGAAGTTATTGTGGCCAACGGCTTTGCCTCAATCCACTTAGAAAAATATTCTACTGCCACCACAACATATTTTAAATTGCCTTGTGCTGGTGGAAGCGGGCCTAGCAAATCAAGACCCCATCTTTGCAATGGCTAAGTGGGCTGTATTAATTAAGAGATGAAGGTTGCCTCTGGTCTCTGGCACATTTTTGACAGCCTTTAGACTTTTAGACTAGCTCTGCTGCATCCGAAGCTGCCTTCGGCCAGTAAAATCCTTGTTGAAAAACTTTTCCCAGCAAAGGCCTAGACCCAATGTGAGATCCACACAATCCTACATGTATCTCCTTCATCAGCTCTATACCTTCGGCTCTAGATAAACACTTAAGAAGTGGAGAGCAGACTTCATGCTTGTATAACTCCCCTCCTATTATTACATATGGTCTTGTTCTTGCCTCCATTCTCTTATTATAAGCTTCATCGTCTGAAAGGCAATTACCTTGGAGGAAAGATATAATCTTAGTCCTCCAATCTTCACTATGAACAGGAGATATAGTGAGCTTTGCTCTTTCGAGGAGTTCCACCGAAAAACACTTCCGAAGGTAGAAGCAGCCCCT
Source organism: Zea luxurians (assembly GCA_029449295.1). Lineage (NCBI taxonomy): Eukaryota > Viridiplantae > Streptophyta > Magnoliopsida > Poales > Poaceae > Zea > Zea luxurians. The sequence continues at coordinate 70,086,452 of JAOPSE010000012.1, forward strand.
GTGCCGCTGACTTGGCTAACAGATCAGCGTGCTCGTTTTCTCCTCGTGGAATATTCTTAACAAAAAACCCTTCGAATGAAGCCTCAAGCCTTTGAACTATATCCAGGTATTTCTCAAGCTTCGAATCTCTTGCTTTGCAACTCTTGTCGACATGTCCAGAAATAACTTGAGAGTCGGTTTTAAGGACCGCCCTTCTTATCCCCATTGCCCTTAACTTCCGAAGCCCCAAAAGCAAAGCTTTGTATTCAGCAATATTATTTGTGCAGTTAAAGTCAAGCTTTACTGCATAGCATGTTCTGACTTTGGAAGGTGCAACTAAAACAGCAGCCGCACCTGCCCCGAAGGTTCCCCAAGAACCGTCGCAGAACACCGTCCAAGCTTCGGCATCTTTATTTGCTTCTTCTTCTTGAGCCCCTGGCGTCCAGTCAGCGATGAAGTCTGCTAGCGCCTGGCACTGAATCGAGGATCGATGCACATAATCAATGCTGAATTCGTTGAGTTCCGCAGCCCACTTTCCAATCCTTCCAGTGGCTTCTCTGTTCCTCATGATGTCCTTCAGAGGCTGTGACGAAGGAACAATTATATGGAATGCTTGAAAGTAATGTCGAAGCTTCCTGGAGGCCATTAAGACAACATACAACACCTTCTCCAATTCTATATAATTTTTCTTTGATAAGCTTAGAACTTCGGAGACAAAGTATACTGGGGCTTGCTTTTTGATTTGTCCATTGAATTTTTCCTGCACAAGCGCCACACTTACTGCAGAGTGTGAAGCTGCCACATACAATAGTAACGGAGCCCCTGGCGTAGGTGGAGTTAATGTTGTGATATCAATCAAGTATTGCTTCAGCTCTTCAAAGGCTTTCTGTTGAGCTGGATCCCACTGAAAGACTTCGGCTGACTTTAGTATTTCAAAGAATGGCAAGTTTCTTTCTGCTGACCTAGATATAAATCTGTTCAATGAAGCCAATCTTCCTGCCAACCGTTGAGCCCCCTTCTTTGTGCTTGGTGGTTCCATTCGAAGAATAGCTTCGATCTTGCTTGGGTTAGCTTCAATCCCCTTCGTTGAAACCAGACAATCAAGGAACTTGCCTTTCTTCACTCCAAAGACACACTTTTCAGGATTTAATTTCAAGCCAGCTTGTCTGAAATTAGCAAATGTTTCTTGCAGATTAGTGATATAATTTTCTTGCTTCGTGCTTTTTACTATGATATCATTGACATATGTTAGCACATTTCTGCCTATTTGGGAATGAAGGACTTTGGCTGTCATCCTGCTGAAACTACCTCCAACATTTTTGAGCCCCTCAGGCATCCGAAGATAGCAATAGGTTCCACTGGGAGTTATGAAGCTGGTCTTTGGCTCATCCTCCTTCTTCATCCATATTTGATGATATCCTGAGTAGCAATCCAGAAGACTCATAAGTTCTGACGAAGCTGCTGCATCCACAAGAGAGTCTATCCTTGGTAATGGGAATTCGTCCTTCGGACAGGCCTTGTTAAGATCTGCGAAATCAATACACATTCTCCATTTTCCATTGGCCTTCTTCACCCTAACAGTATTGGCTAGCCACTCTGGATATTTTACTTCTCTGATGACACCAGCACTGAGAAGTCTTTTTACTTCATTCCGAGCTCCTTCGGTTTTATCATCAGACATCTTCCAAAGCCTTTGCTTTCTGGGCCTGAAGGATGGATCAACATTGAGTGAATGTTCAATGATATCTCTGTTGACACCATAGAGATCGTTAGCTGACCATGCAAAAACATCTTTTTGTTGAATAAAAACCTTATCAGAGTTTTCTCCTGCTCTTCAGATAATTGGGACCCTAGCAATACCTTCTGCTCAGCTATGTCCTCACACAGAAGCATGGGCTTTGGCTAATCAGCCGAAGCAGCCTTCTCTCTTCTGTATTTGTACTGCTCACAAGCTTCAGCTCCATCTATATTGTGGATGGCTTTTGAGTCTGTCCAATTTCCCTCAGCCTTTCTAGCAGCTTCCTGACTTCCATGAATAGCAATAGGCCCTTGCTCCGAAGGTATCTTCATGCATAGATATGCTAGATGAAGAATTGCTTCGAAAGCATTAAGTGTCCCTCGACCAATGATTGCATTGTAGGGATATTCCATGTCAACAATATCAAACACATCCTGCTCAGTCCTTGTATTGTGGACAAATCCGAAGGTCACTAGCATTGTGATCTTCCCAAGTGCTACAATCTGCCTTCCTCCGAAGCCACAAAGAGGGTGCGTAGCATCATGAATCTTGTCCTCTGGCTCTTGCATCTGTCTGAAGGCCTTAGCAAATATGATGTCAGCTGCACTGCCTGTATCAACCAAAACATTGTGGACCGAAAATCCCTTGATGACACAAGATATGACCATAGCATCATTATGAGGATAATCCTTGAGTTGAAGGTCCTCCTGGGAGAAGGTGATTGGGATGTGGGACCATTTTGTCTTGATGAAGGGTCCCTGCACCCCAACATGTTGTACTCTTCTGCTTCTTGTTAGCTGGCTCTGAGCATGAACCGCCTGTTATCAGGAGCACTAGCTTTGTAGCCGAAGCAGCTTCAGCTTGCTTGTTGGACGAAGCCATCAGCTCAATCAGTGGAAGTGAGTTCACCGGCGGTGGGCGCCAATGTTGGGGACTTGTTCTCAAATGCTATGAATTAAGAACAAGGCAACATAAAAGGGTTAATAGTTAGAACCCTTCGTCCTTCGAAGCATTATATCTCTTAGGATATAAAGATCTTCAGATGAAGGGTGTGAAGGACATACCTTTGACATTTTAACACATATTAATGAAGGAAGAAGCATATAAAACATGAGAAATAACATAAATAATCATATGGCATTATTAATATCCTCAAATCATATTATTATGAACAGACGTGAACAATATCGAATTACATTTATACCTTCGGCTCGACAGAAGGCTAAGATCCAAGTGTGACGTGCAAGCAAATACAATCAACGTGAACAGTACGGGGGTACTGTTCATCTATTTATAGGCATAGGGCGCAGCCTGTGAGATTTTACATTCATGTCCTTTACAAAAGATTACAACTATGACACAGGCTCTCATGGACTAATCGATCATTTTATCCTTAAGTCGGTGCGATCCTTCGTCTTGAGACATGTTACTGTGCCGAAGCTTCATGGATGGTGGCTTTGGCGCTGCTTTTGAGAGGATCTGCCAAAGGTATCTCCTCTTTCAGGATCTTCGGCAACGAAGCATACCCCCAACAGTGAACTTGGACAATGAAAGAGCTTCCACTGCATTCTGGTATAAATGTATCTTGTCCCAAGTTCGTATTAGTGTTCTCATTGCCTTTGCTCTTATTTGACATTTTGGTGAGGCAATGGGGTTAAAGGGCCAAAAGTTCTCTTGTTTTGGTGCTTAATGCCAAAAGGGGAGAAATTAAGGACAAAGCAAATGGATCAGCCAACCACTTGTGAATATCAAAAATTGTAGAGTTAGAATCTTTCTGTTTGATCAAAACCCTCTTATTGCAAAAATTGTTCTCTTATGGGAGAGAATATTGATTATGGGAAAAAGGGGGAGTTTTAGGCATTTGATCAAATTTTCTCTTAATAGATCTCTTGATTTGCCAAAACAAGTGTTTTTGATATAGAAATAGGAAAAGAATTTGTTTTGTGAAAATAAACCAAGTGGTGGCAAAAGTAATCCAAATATGCCAAATCCTATGTGAGTTAAATTGGTCTTCAATTTGCACTCTTTGAGAATGATATTGCACTTTAAGTTTCTTTTAAATGTGTTGGGATAAATCACCAAAAAGGGGGAGATTGAAAGGGAAATGTGCCCTTGGGCAATTTCTATAAATGTTTTGGTGATTAGATGCCCAACACATATTGTTTTAAGGTGATGTATATTAAGTGTTAAAGAAGTGCAAATCAAGAATAAAGGTATGACTCTAACCTTAGTGAATTGTTTTTGATACTAACATATTCCCCTAAGTGCTAGGAACAGTATCAAATCAAATGAGAATTGGATTGGAGAAGTTTGGCTTAGTCCAGCCAAACTTGCACCAGCCTTCAGTGCACTGGACTGTCCGGTGTCCGGTGCACAGGCTGGTTCAAGAGCGAACTCGCTGCTCTCGGGAATCGGCGAGGGCATCGTGGCTAAAAATCACCGGACGGTCTGGTGGTGCACCGGACTGTCCGGTGAGCCAACAACCCCGCGCCAACGGTCGGCAGAGCGATCAGCGGGCGACGCGTGGCTAGAGCCAACGGCAACCAGGCCGCACCAGACTATCCGGTGTGCACCAGAAGTGTCCGGTGCGCCAAGGGGACCAAAGGCTCAACGATCGACTTTGCTAGAAGAGGAAAGAAATCGGCCAATGTTCGTGTCCGATGGTGCACCGGACTGTCCGGTGCGCCAACCGGCAGAAGGCAAGAATTGCCTACCAAATGGAGATCCAACGGCTCCTAGCTACCTTGGGCTATAAAAGGGACCCCTAGGCGCATGGAGCACTACACCAAACATTCATTAAACATCCTAAGACGCCTAGGCTCCGCAATCACGCATCTGGATCATTGCGATTGAGATTTGAGCACTTGTCTAGTTGTGAACTTGTTGCGCTGTGTTTTGTGTGCTCTTGTCTTAACTTGTGTGCGTGACTTCGCTGTGACTCTAGCTCTTGCGTGTGTTTCTTTCCCTCCCTTACTCTTGTGGTTTTCATTGAGAACAATCTTGTAAGGGTGAGAAGCTCCAACTTGTGGAGATTCCTCACGAACGGGAAACATCTACAAAGGAAGAAAATCGCGGTACTCAAGTTTGATCATTGGATCACTTGAGAGGGATTGAGTGCAATCCTTGACCGAAGGAGGTCACCACAACGTGGAGTAGGCATTGGCCGAACCACAGGATAAAATCACCGTGTCTCTTGTGTCACTTTTATTATGATTGGTTTCTCTTCTTGAGTTCTCGCTTAATCACTTGTGCTATTGTTCCTAAGTTCAATACTCATTCTAAAGGAACAATCAAGTGAAGAGTTCTCTCTATAGCATCTTGGTTTTAATCTTGCTAACATTTCATAAACCAAGTTTGAGCTATTTAGTGTTGATTTTTACTGGATCACCTATTCACCCCCCCCCCCTCTAGGTGCTCTCAATCACATTTCTAGGTTGTAAGAAAAATGGACATTGGCCCATTTGACTAAATGATTTTGGTGTTTTATGATCAACATAATCTGTGGACTAATATATTTGCTAGTGTTTATGTTTGTAGTTCACAGGATGCGAAGAGGATCGAACTGAGGCTCTGAGGATGTAACACCTCAAAAGAAGACCTAAAAGATGCGTAGAAGTCCAAGACTCAAGACCAAAAGATGCCCAAGAAAACAGTGAAGAAATACAAGAAGTGGGCAATCGGCCAGTGCTCTGGTGGCGCATCGGACATATTTGGTGTGTACCGGACAGTCTGTGCAGGGAGGTCCGCAAACTGGACTCTCGGGTGTTGTAGCACCAGACTGTCCAGTGTGCACCGGACAGTTTGGCCAACGGTCGGCTAGAGCTTTATCAAAAGTCGACTGCTATAGACCTCAACGGTTGGCTGACATGGCTAGGGCACCGGACATGTTCGATGTGCACTGGACTGGCCGGTGCGCCCTACGATAGAGCAATCAGCTTTCTGTCCAACAACTATAATTGAGGGGAAGGCTATTTATACCCCTCCAACTAGCCATTTGAAGATGTGGGGGCCCAAAAAACATACCAATACATGTTATAGGCATTTCCAAGTGTTCAAATACTCACGTGCTTAATAGAAGCACTCGATGATTAGTGTAGGTGCTTTGCGAAGTGCTTAGGTTAGTTAGACCGCTTATGCGATTGCTCTAGGTGAATCCTAGTTAGTTGAGTGAGTTTAGAAAAACCCATAAAACCCCTCAGCTCTTGTGTGAGCCATTGTAATTGTATTGAGTGGGGCGAGAGTCTTACATGACCGTGACAACCAAGTTTGTGTCAGATACGATCCTAGATCCTAGATCCATATGTAGCCATCCGTAATCCACAAAACCCATCCGTAGCCATACGATCCTAGATCCACGGCCCGAACCATTACATGCCCTGATCTAATCCTACGCATCAATGTCGAGACCGATGGTTGAGATTTTATATGGGAAGGGGTATCCACGATTGAATCCTACCGTCCATTTCCAATCTATCGGCCAGGTTGAGTTTGGTCATGATCTAATCTCAGTCGTTCAACTATCATTTGACGGTCAGATAGCCTTCTCCCACCTGCCAAGCCAAGCATGGTGGTGCTTCTCTACTGTGGCCACGACTCCTCACCGAAGATGGCCATCTGGTGACCAGAGCCCCAATCCTCAAGTCTAACTAGCGCAATGCAAAAACAAGAACATGGCTAATAGTATGGAGGGCTTCTCGCTGTGAATCGTAGCGCGGATGTCTCTGGCCACGGTGGAGCTCCAACACCGGCAAGCAATTGCCGGCGTTCTGGTCGGCTCTAGGCACCGAAGCTCCGTACTCACTCCCCATACATGCCGGTGAAGCCTCCTAAGGCACTAGCTGAGGCTAGATGGCCCAGCACGCAGGTATCCTCGGTGGTGGCTTCATCTCCTTTTCGCTGCTCCCGGTAATGGCAGGCTAGCCTGGCTAGATGGACAAGGCGGTGCTCGGTGGAGCAACGACTTTTATAGCCACTGAGGGGCTAAGTCTCCATGGACGAGAACACGCGAATCTAGGATCCTCGGACAGAGTTTCGCCGTTCTTGTTACACCGAAGCGGGGAGAAGATACGGAGAGGAGACGATATACCCAACAAGTGGGTCCTTTGACAGTGACCACGGTCGCGCGAATCCGGGGAAAGGAAGGGATGGTTTGTGGGCCCCGCGTGACAGAGAAACAAAGGAGGTCGTGTGAGTGCGATCGGCCATGAGGCTGATGAGTGGACCCAGCCTATCGGCGCCAGTCCTCCACTGATGGGCCGGTACAGGGTGAGGGAGTCGGGTCGGCATAGGGTTTTGGCCCACGGTGTAGGTAAGCTCCCTTTTCGTTTTTTCTTTTCTGGTTTTAGTTTTTTTCTATTTGTTTTCTACTTTCAAGTTCAATCCAAGTCTAGGTTTTGAATTTCAACTTCAAGGTGGATGCATCAAACAAAAGAATGTCATCATGATATGCAAAGGTTTAATATTAATATTTGTTTAGCCACATGCTTCAAAATATAAGCCACACACTCATATTTTATTTTCATAAGATATTCCTTTTGAATGTATACTCTAAATTTTATATTTTTATTTATTCGGTAAAAGTTAGTATATATTCTTTACCATGAATTATTGTAATTCAAATATATATATATATATATATGTATATATTTGTAAAGGGTGCTTTAGGAAAATAATTAGATAGCTTGAAAGTCTTTCTTCTGTTTATTAGTCAAGTTTTGACATAAACTTTAATCTCAAGATTTGGATCTAAGTTTTCAGCTGCCAAACTTCTAATAATGTCTTTTATTTACTTTAGAGAAGCAAACTTTATAAACGAAAGAAATTATTATTAAAAGTTATTTAATCTCAAATCTCTTTTTCTGGAGACTTCTCTAAATCATCAAAATAGTATTTTGGTGTTACAACGAGCCAGCTCTGAGCTGGTCCCAATGCTCGTTGGATCCTAGAGGGGCGTCACTCCAAGCCTCACCGACACAACCGTAGTCGGTCTCGACGCCATTGGGCTCGTAGAGCGAGGAGGCCCCAAGACGACTCCAAGCACTGTCGATGTCCCCAAGCGCGCGGGTCAACGGGTAAGGCGGCACAAGCACAGAAGGTGCAATAGTGTACTTTCGCCCAAAATCAATGAAAGATCAAAATGCGCGTCAATACTATTGTTCACACAAAAGCAAACACCTCGTAGAGGTTCGATACATAAATCTCAGGGGGCACCATCTAAACAGGAGCGGGTGGACCGCTGGTGAAAAGCTCCAGGGTCGGGGGCTGATCAGGAGGGGCCTGACGTCGTCTCGGCTCGCGATCAACTGAGCGTGGGGGCAGACCTGCTCATCGATAACATCCAGCTCCTCGTAGCTTCGGCCGGCGGCATAGCCCTCAACAATAACGGCGGCGTCAATCTCATCAAAATGAGAGACATCCGCCCAAGGGCGATTCCGCACCCTCGACAAATGCCCTCGGCAACGGCGCACTCCACATGGTTGGCAGCTCCCGCAGGTGATCAACTAGAGGCGCCTCGATCGACGTCAGAGGAGAGAGATGGGCTCACACCACGCCGACAACCAGACGGAGCTCTTGGAGTTGGGCGCTCCTTTTTGAGAGAAGGGCGTGTCTGCCCGGCGTCCCGCCGCGATGACACTTTCACGAGCGAGCAAGAGCTCACGTGTTTTCTCCGTCGCCGCCGCCTTCGCTTCATCCGACATGACCTTCACGTCCCGCGCTTGAGTGAGCAATTTGCAGAGCTCTGCGGAAAGAGGAGCGCGAGGCAGTCAAGAGTGGCGGACAATGAAGACGTAAGGGGTAAGAAAGGGGACTAACCTTTGGTCGCGTCGCGCTCCCTCGCAAGCTGAGTCCTCATCCCGAAGGCGATCCACGTCGCCACAAGCCCCATCGCACTCCACGAACAAGGACGACGTCTCGCCTCGAAGCGGCCGCTTGCAACGCCTCCGCCCGAGCCTCCGATCGTGTGAAAAGGCGCTGGCGGAGCAGACCAAACAGACAATTTTCATTTGATGGAACATATTTTTTTTTGTATAAATTTTGTTTCGGCCGTCATGAGAGGTTGAATATTTCATGGCAAGATCTGTCGTGACGACAGTAATAATTTGCTCCCCTGATTGTGGGTTGGAGCGAAAACTCCTTCCTTGAAACAAATACATGTGTACTTATAATTATATGATCTTTATTTGATTTAGGTATCCATGGACAGAACAGCATGATGGATGATAGAGAGGTACGAAGACGATCTGGTTGGACGAAGAAGACACGCGAATACGTGTTGGCCAAGAACATGGCTTCGTCAGTTGAAGATAATAATACATTGACAGAAACATGGAAAGCAAAGATGCTTGTAACTAACTCGAGGAACGAGGATATGCAGGGTTATACTGAAGCTTAACTACTAATCATAGTCTCTTTATTTAGCATTCAACACGTAATAATGCAGCATTTATGTTAACTCGTTCGATCCATTGGATAGCATTCGCTAGGTGTAACAAAAAATTGGCTTTAGATTGTAAAACAATGCTGCGAAAACAAGTTTTTTTTTAAATAAAAAAATAGAAGAAGACGAGAGTAGAAGCGATATAATAATCTATCGATTGCGTTTGAGAGAATCTGCTGCTGCTACTTCTTGTCAATCCATCGATCCTCCGGTACTGGTGACGGTGGACTCAGCGTCCGATATATCTCCGCGTTCGGGCCTCGCGCCGACGCCACGAGCCCTCCTCTGACGTCGCCGCAGCTGCCGTGGTGGTGGAGCCGCCACCGCATCGTCCTGCAGGTCCAGGAGCACCCTGCCGCACACCGCGCAGGACGCGAACTCGCCCTCCGCCCGGAGGTGGCGGACAGCGCCGCAGTGGTCGCACCAGCACGTCGCCGAGGGTGCCATCGACACAACGCCGGAGCAACTCAAGAGGGATTTATGTGCCGCGGCCGGGCGTTTGGCTCGTGTTCAGATGGACTTCATCGCGAGGGATTTATTTATATGCCGGGCGCTACGGTATTTTTGGAAAGGTTTTGGGGGGAGTTTAGCTCGGGTTCAGATGGACTTGATTGATCGCGTTGGTTTTCCGTTTTGCAGAGTACGAATTTGGAATGTGCCGCGTCGAATTCGGCGTTCCTTATATGTAGTGCACGGACGACCGAGTCAGCATCATCGAGGCACTTCCAAGAAAGAACTGATGAGCGGAGGAAACATGACGTCATAGTTGGAGATTTCCTTTTCTTTTTACAACTCAATTGAAGATTCTGTTTGGTTCGTCATCACCATAAAATAATGCACAAGGATCCGGTAACCCAAGTTTCCATAAAATAATATAAACGCATAGCCTAAACCTTTTCTTTTTTAGTTTTATAAAGAAAAACATATCCAAAATCAATTATTGAAACCATTATTTTAATTTCATTTTGAAAATAAAAAACTGGTGAAAAAGCTGAGCTAAAACATTAATTATGTTAAAACAAAGCTAAAGAAACAAGAATAGATTAATTTCGATAAAAAATAAGCATTTGTAGCTAAAATAGCACTACAGGGACTTATTTGCGAATATCTATAGACTTCAAGGGATAGCACCGAAGAAAACAAGAGCTAGATTGTATATGCTTCAAACCGAGGGGCTAGCATGTAAAAATAGTAGCTTAGGATGGCAGGTGCTAAAACTCAAAAAGGCAAGGGCCCATTCATAAAAGGACTTAATTGTAAGGGTCTTCGAACCGAGGAAAACGTGGGCACGATTAAAACAAAGAGTAGGGGCCTTTTCACAAAGATGATATCTTCAACCTTAGGATCGCGATGGCGGGCGTGCTCTAATGATGACGTAGGTGGTGGCATAGTGGCTCGGGTGAATGGGGTGATATCTGAAAGGGAAATATGGTCAAACATTTTCCAATATGAATTTTGGTGGTTAAATTGTCCAACACAAATTATTGAACTAACTAGTTTGCTCTAGATTATGAGTTCTACAGGTGCCAAAAGTTCACAACAAACCAATACAAGTCAAAAGAAAGGGTTCAAAACTAAGGAGCAAAATATACCGAAGGCAGCCCTGGTCTGGCGCACCTGACTGTCCGGTGTGCCACCGGACAGTGTCTGGTGCACCAGGGTGGATCAAATTAAACTTGCCAGCTTCGGGAATTTGGGAGGCCGCTCCGCTATAATTCACCGGACTGTCCGATGCAACATCGCACTGTCCGGTGTGCCAGCGGAGCAACGGCAACTTCGCGCCAACGGTCGTCTGCAAGTGAACGGTAAAAGCAAACAGTACGCGCCTGCGCGCGCAGAAGTCAGAGCAGGCGCCAGAAGGCACACCGGACAGTCTACAGGACCTGTCCGGTGCACCATCGGACTGTCCGGTGGCCCCACAAGTCAGAGATCCAATGGTCGGAACCCAACGGCCTAGTGACGTGGCTGGCACACCGAACTGTCCGGTGCGCCATACGACAGAAGCCTTCACCAACGGCCATTGGTAGTTGGGGCTATAAATACCCCCAACCACCACTCTTCAAGGCATCCAAGCATTCACTACATCTCATTCAATACAAGAGCAATACTCAACACTCCAAGACACAAATCAAAGCTTCCGATCGAATCAAAGTCCCCAATTCAACTCTAGTTTTTAGGACTTGTGAGGAGATCGACTTGTGTTCTTTTGTTGCTCTTGTTGCTTGGTTAGCTTTCTTCTTTCTCTCATTCTTACTCTCAAAACCTTGTAAGCGAAGCAAGAGACACCAATTGTGTGGTGGTCCTTGCGGGGTCTAAGTGACCCGGGAAATCAAGGAAGGAAGCTCACTCAGTCTAAGTGACCGTTTGAGAGAGGGAAAGGGTTGAAAGAGATCCGGTCTTTGTGACCACCTCAACGGGGAGTAGGTTTGCAAGAAACAAACCTCGGTAAAACAAATCACCGTGTCTCACTCTTCATTTGCTTGTGATTTGTTTTCATCCTCTCTTTCGGACTCGATTATTTTTCTAACGCTAACCCCGGCTTGTAGTTGTGCTTAAGTTTATAATTTTCAGATTACGCCTATTCACCCCCCCTCTAGGCGACTTTCAATTGGTATCGGAGCCCGGTGCTTCATTAGAGCCTAACCGCTCGAAGTGATGTCGGGAGAACACGCTAAGAAGGAGATGGTGACCGGCGAGAAGCCCACCACAAGCCATGGGAAGGCTCCATCGGGAGAGTCCCGCAACAAGAAGGAGGAATCACCTCCTCACAAGTCGCATCGGAGTGGCAAGAAGAAAAAGAAGATGAAGAAGGTGGTCTACTACGAGACCGACTCTTCGTCGCCATCCACCTCCGGCTCCGACGCGCCATCCGTAACTTCTAAGCGCCATGAGCGCAAGAAATTTAGTAAGATTCCCCTACGTTACCCTCATATTTCAAAACGTACTTTTTTACTTTCCGTTCCATTAGGCAAACCACCTATGTTTGATGGTGAAGATTATAATATGTGGAGTGATAAAATGAGGCACCATCTAACCTCACTCCACACTAGCATTTGGGATGTTGTTGAGATTGGAGTACAGGTACCATCACCAGGGGATGAAGACTATGATTCGGACGAAGTTGCCCAAATCTGGCACTTCAACTCTCAAGCTACCACTATACTCCTCGCCTCTCTAAGTCGAGAGGAGTATAACAAGGTGCAAGGGTTGAAGAGCGCCAAAGAGATTTGGGACGTGCTCAAGACCGCGCACTAAGGAGACGAGGTGATGAAGATCGCCAAGAGGGAAACGATCGAGGGGGAGCTCGGTCGCTTTATGCTCAACCAAGGAGAAGACCCGCAAGCCATGTACAACCGGCTAAAAACCTTGGTGAACCAAGTACCCAACCTCGGGAGCACCAAATGGGATGACCATAAGATTGTCAAGGTTATTCTTAGATCACTCGTATTTCTTAACCCTACTCAAGTTCAATTAATTTGTGGTGATCCAAGATATAAACTAATGTCTCCCGAGGAAGTGATAGACAAATTTGTGAGCTTTGAATTGATGATCAAAGGCTCCAAGAAGATCATCGATCAAGGCACCTCCTCCTCCGTACCCGAAGCACAACCCGTTGCATTCAAGGCAACGGAGGAGAAGAAAGAATACTCTACACCGAGTAGAGTCCCCATCGACGCCTCCAAGCTCGACAATGAGGAGATGGCGCTCATCATCAAGAGCCTCCGCCAAATCCTCAAACAAAGGAGGGAGAAAAACTACAAGCCCCGCTCCAAGAAAGTATGCTACAAATGTGGTAAGCCCGGTCATTTTATCGCTAAATGCCCTTTGTCTAGTGATAGTGATAGGGATAACGACAAGAGGTGGAAGAAGGAGAAGAAGAGGTATTACAAGAAGAAGGGCGGCGATGCCCATGTTTGCCGGGAGTGGGACTCTGACGAGAGCTCCACCGACTCCTCCGATGACGAGGACGCCGCCAACATCGCCGTCAACAAAGGACTTCTCTTCCCCAACATCGGCCACAAGTGCCTCATGGCAAAAGACGGCAAGAAGAAGAAGGTAAAATCAAGATCCTCCACTAAGTATGCCACTTCTAGTGATGAGGAAAATTCTAGTGATGATGAGGATAACTTGCTTAACCTTTTTGCCAATCTTAACATGCAACAAAAAGAGAAATTAAATGAATTGATTAGTGCCATTCATGAAAAGGATGAACTCTTGGATAGCCAAGAGGACTTCCTTATTAAGGAGAACAAAAAGCATGTTAAGACTAAAAATGCTTATGCTCAGGAGGTAGAGAAAAATGAAAAATTAACTAGTGAGCTAAGTACTTGCCATGACACTATCTAATTGAGAATGCTAATTTGATTGCTAAGGTTGAGAAGTCAAATATTTGTGATGATTCAATTGTCAATCTTAGAAATGATAATGCTAGTTTAATTGCTATGATTGATAAACTGAATGCCTCTCTTGCTAGCCTTAGAAATGAAAATGAAAAATTAATTGATAAGGCTAGGGAATTAGATGTTTGCAATGTTTCCATTTCCAATCTTAGAGATGAGAATGCCATTTTACATGCTAAGATTGTTGAATTAAATGATTGCAAACCTTCTACATCTACCGTTGATCATGTTTCTATATGCACTAGATGTAGAGATGTTAATGTAGATGCTATTCATGATCACCTTGCTTTAATTAAACAACAAAATGGTCATATAGCTACATTAACTGCTAAAATCAATGAGTATGACTTGGAAAATGAGAAATTTAAATTTGATAGAAGTATGCTCTATAGTGGGAGACGCCCTGGTATTAAGGATGGCATTGGCTTCCAACAGGGGGACAATGTCAAGCTTAATGCCCCTCCTAAAAGATTATCTAATTTTGTTAAGGGCAAGGCTCCCATGCCTCAGGATAATGAGGGTTACATTTTATATCCTGCCGGTTATCCTAAGGATAAGATTAGGAGGATTCATGCAAAGAAGACTCATTCTCACCATGCTTTTATTATAAAAATGAGGCTTCTAGCTCTAGGCGTTCTACACATGTTAAAATGCCTAAAAAGAAATCTCCTACTGCATCAAATGATCATAATGTTTCATTCAAAACTTTTGATGCTTCTTATGTGCTTACTAACAAATCAGGCAAGATAGTTGCCAAATATGTTGGGGGCAAACACAAGGGCTCCAGGACTTGTGTTTGGGTACTCAAGGTGCTTGTTTCTAATGTAAAAGGACCCAAGACCGTTTAGGTACCTAAGAACAAGACCTAAATTTGTGTTGTAGGTTTATGCATCCGGGGGCTCAAGTTGGATCATCGATAGCGGGTGCACAAACCATATGACCGGGGAGAAAAGGATGTTCTCCTCCTACGAGAAAAACCAAGATCCCCAAAGAGCTATCACATTCGGGGATGGAAATCAAGGTTTGGTCAAAGGATTGGGTAAAATTGCTATATCACTTGACCATTCTATTTCCAACGTTTTTCTTGTAGATTCATTAGATTACAACTTGCTTTCTGTTTCTCAATTATGCAAAATGGGTTACAACTGTCTTTTTACGGATACAGGTGTTACTGTCTTTAGAAGAAGTGATGATTCAGTAGATTTTAAGGGAGTCTTAGAGGGTCAGCTATACTTAGTTGATTTCAATAGAGCTGAACTCGATACTTGCTTAATTGCTAAGACTAACATGGGTTGGCTCTAGCATCGCCGACTAGCCCACGTTGGAATGAAGAATCTTCACAAGCTTCTAAAGGGAGAGCACATTTTGGGACTAACATATTCATTTTGAGAAAGACAGGATTTGTAGCGCATGCCAAGCAGGGAAGCAAGTTGGTGTTCATCATCCACACAAGAACATCATGACGACTGTTAGGCCACTCGAGCTCCTCCACATGGACCTATTCGGTTCGATAGCTTACATAAGCATCAGCGGGAGTAAGTACTGTCTAGTTATTGTGGATGATTATTCTCACTTCACTTGGGTATTCTTTTTACAGGATAAATCTCAAACCCAAGAGACTTTGAAAGGATTCTTGAGACGGGCTCAAAATGAGTTCGGCTTGAGGATTAAGAAAATAAGAAGCGACAACGGGACGGAGTTCAAGAACTCTCAAATAGAAGGCTTTCTTGAGGAAGAGGGCATCAAGCATGAGTTCTCTTCTCCCTACACGCCACAACAAAATGGTGTAGTGGAGAGGAAGAATAGAACTCTATTGGATATGGCAAGGACCATGCTTGATGAGTACAAGACTTCGGATCGGTTTTGGCCGAGGCGGTCAACACCGCCTGCTACGCCATCAACCGATTGTATCTACACCGAATCCTCAAGAATACATCGTATGAACTCCTTACCGGTAAAAAGCCCAATGTTTCATATTTTAGAGTCTTTGGTAGCAAATGCTTTATTCTTGTTAAAAGAGGTAGAAAATCTAAATTTGCTCCTAAGGCTGTAGAAGGCTTTTTACTTGGTTATAACTCAAACACAAGGGCATATAGAGTCTTTAACAAGTCCACTGGACTAGTTGAAGTCTCATGTGACATTGTGTTTGATGAGACTAATGGCTCTCAAGTAGAGCAAGTTGATCTTGATGAGCTAGATGACAAAGAGGCTCCGTACATCGTGCTAAGGAACATGTCCATTGGGGATGTGTGTCCTAAGGAATCCGAAGAGCCTCCACAAGTACAAGATCAACCATCTTCCTCCATGCAAGCATCTCCACCACACCCAAGATGAGGATGAGGCTCAAGATGATGAAGGAGAAGATCAAGAAGATGAGCCACCTCAAGAGGAGGATAATGATCAAGGGGGAGATGCCCATAATCAAGACAAGGAAGATGAACAAGATGCAAGGCCGCCACACCCAAGAGTCCACCAAGCAATCCAACGAGATCACCCCGTGAACACCATCCACGACGATATTCATAAGGGGGTAACCACTCAATCTCGTGTTGCTCATTTTTGTGAACATTACTCTTTTGTTTCCTCTATTGAGCCACACAGGGTAGAGGAAGCACTTCAAGATTCGAATTGGGTGCTGGCGATGCAAGAGGAGCTCAACAACTTCACGAGGAATGAGGTATGGCATTTAGTTCCACGTCCTAACCAAAATGTTGTAGGAACCAAGTGGGTCTTCCGCAACAAACAAGATGAGCATGGTGTGGTGACAAGGAACAAAGCCCGACTTGTGGCCAAGGGTTATTCACAAGTCGAAGGTTTGGATTTTGGTGAAACCTATGCACCCGTTGCTAGGCTTGAGTCAATTCGTATATTACTTGCCTATGCTATTTACCATGACTTTAAGTTATATCAAATGGACGTGAAGAGTGCCTTCCTCAATGGACCAATCAAGGAAGAGGTCTATGTTGAGCAACCTCCTGGCTTTGAAGATAGTGAGTATCCTAACCATGTCTACAAACTCTCTAAGGCGCTTTATGGGCTCAAGCAAGCCCCAAGAGCATGGTATGAATGTCTAAGAGATTTTCTTATCACTAATGGATTCAAAGTCGGTAAAGCCGATCCTACTCTCTTTACTAAAACAATAGAAAATGATTTGTTTGTATGCCAAATTTATGTTGATGATATCATATTTGGGTCTACTAACAAATCTATTTGTGAAGAGTTTAGTAGGATCATGATACAAAAATTCGAGATGTCTATGATGGGGAAGTTGAAGTATTTTCTAGGATTTCAAGTGAAGCAACTCCAAGAAGGCACCTTCATCAGCCAAACAAAGTACATTCAAGATATACTCACTAAGTTTGGAATGAAGGATGCCAAGCCCATCAAGACACCCATGGGAACCAATGGGCATCTCGACCTCGACACGGGAGGTAAATCCGTAGATCAAAAGGTATACCGATCGATGATAGGATCTTTACTCTATTTATGTGCATCTCGACTGGACATTATGCTTTCTGTATGCATGTGTGCAAGGTTCCAAGCCGATCCTAAGGAAGTTCACCTTAGGGCCGTGAAGAGAATCTTGAGATATTTAGTTCAAACACCTAAGTTTGGTCTTTGGTACCCCAAGGGATCCTCTTTTGAATTATTAGGATATTCCGATGCTGATTGGGCAGGGTGTAAGATTGATAGGAAGAGCACATCAGGGACTTGTCAGTTTCTGGGGAGATCCCTGGTGTCTTGGGCTTCAAAGAAACAAAACTCAGTCGCTCTTTCTACCACCGAAGCCGAGTACATTGCCGCAGGCCATTGTTGCGCACAATTGCTTTGGATGAGGCAAACCCTTAGGGACTATGGCTACAAATTTAGCGAAGTCCCTCTCCTATGTGACAATGAGAGTGCAATCCGCATGGCGGATAATCCCGTTGAACACAGCCGCACTAAGCACATAGCCATTCAGTATCACTTTTTGAGAGATCACCAGCAAAAGGGGGATATCGAGATAGCCTATATAAACACCAAAGATCAATTGTCAATATCTTTACCAAGCCTTTAGATGAGCAATCCTTTACCAAACTTAGGAATGAGCTAAATATTCTTGATTCTCGGAATTTTAATTGATACTTTGCACACATAGCTCATTTATATACCTTTGATCATATCTCTTTTATGTCTATGACTAATGTGTCTTCAAGTGTATCATTATGCTTAGTCATAGAATTGAAAGGGAAATGGAGTATTCGGCAGAGAAGGCGCTTCCACTCAACTCCATTGGTATTTGCCGGTATTCCGCATCGTTCTCCACTTTGGTATAATCTTCACTCATATCTATTTGTTTACCATTGGGGAGAAAAGGCCAAGGGCTTGTATTTCACTCATAAGTATCCGTTTTTGGCAATTCATGCCAAAGGGGGAGAAAGTATGAGCCCAAATCAAAAGGACCGCACCACCACCGAATTTTAAAATTAAGTTTTCAAATTGATATCTTATTGAGTTCAAAAAGGGGAGAAAGTAGTATCTTCAAAAACTTCTAAAACCCTCTCGAACACTAAGAGGAGAATTTCCTTTAGGGGGAGTTTCGTTTAAGTCAAAGGAAAAGCATTTGAAACAGGAGGAGAAAATTTCAAATCTTGAAAATGCTTCTTTCAATCTTAGTCATATACCTTTGACTATTTGCAAAATGTTTTGAAAATTTTTTTACAAAGGATTTGCAAAAACAAAACCCGTGGTGCAAATGTGGTCCAAAATTTTAAATAAGAAGAAAACCATCCATGCACATCTATTGAAGAAGTATATTGGTTTCAATTCCAAGCAACCTTTGCACTTACATTATGCAAACTAGTTCAATTCTGCACGTTTATATTTGCTTTGGTTTGTGTTGGCATCAATCACCAAAAAGGGGGGATTAAAAGGGAAATAGGGTCAAACCTTTTCCAATATGAATTTTGGTGGTTGAATTGCCCAACATAAATTATTGGACTAACTAGTTTTCTCTAGATTATGAGTTCTACAGGTGCCAAAGGTTCATAACAAACCAATACAAGTCAAAAGAAAGGGTTCAAAACTAAGGAGCAAAATATACCGAAGGCAGCCATGGTCTGGCGCACCGGACTGTCCGGTGTGCCACCGGACAGTGTTCGGTGCACCACCGGACAGTGTCCGGTGCACCAGGGTGGATCAAATCAAACTTGCCAGCTTCGGAAATTTGGGAGGCCGCTCCGCTATAATTCACCAGACTGTCCGGTGTAACACCGGACTGTTCGGTGTGCCAGTGGAGCAACGGCTACTTCGCGCCAACGGTCGTCTACAAGTGAACAGTAAAAGCAAACAGTGCGCGCCTGCGCGCGCAGAAGTTAGAGCAGGCACCAGAAGGCGCACCGGACAGTCTACAGGACCTGTCCGGTGCACCACCGGACTGTCCGATGGTCCCACAAGTCAGAGCTCCAACGGTCGGAACCCAACGGCCTGGTGACGTGGCTGGCGCACCGGACAGTGTCCGGTGGCGCACCAGACTGTTCGGTGCGCCATACGACAGAAGCCTTCACCAACGGCCATATTGGTGGTTGGGGCTATAAATACCCCCCAACCACCACTCTTCAAGGCATCCAAGCATTCACTACATCCCATTCAATACAAGAGCAATACTCAACATTCCAAGACACAAATCAAAGCCTCTGATCGAATCAAAGTCCCCAATTCAACTCTAGTTCTTAGGACTTGTGGGGAGATCGACTTGTGTTCTTTTGTTGCTCTTGTTGCTTGGTTGGCTTTCTTCTTTCTCTCATTCTTACTCTCAAAACCTTGTAAGCGAAGCAAGAGACACCAATTGTGTAGTGGTCCTTGCGGGGTCTAAGTGACCCGGGAAATCAAGGAAGGAAGCTCACTCGGTCTAAGTGACCGTTTGAGAGGGGGAAAGGGTTGAAAGAGACCCAGTCTTTGTGACCACCTCAACGGGGAGTAGGTTTGCAAAAACCGAACCTCGGTAAAACAAATCACCGTGTCTCACTCTTCATTTGCTTGTGATTTGTTTTCATCCTCTCTTTCGGACTCGATTATTTTTCTAACGCTAACCCCGGCTTGTAGTTGTGCTTAAGTTTATAATTTTTCAGATTCCGCCTATTCACCCCCCCTCTAGGTGACTTTCAATATCGATATTTGTCATGTTAGCACCAGCAAAGGAGAGATATCGATATTTGTCATGTTAGCACCGATCACTAGCTAGATGATATCTTCACCAAGCCTTTAGATGAAAGAAGGTTTTGTGAGCTGCGTAGTGAGCTAAATGTCTTAGATTCATGGAACTGCGGTTCATTTATAGCATACATGTGTCTTTATGCCTTGATCATGTTTCTTTAAGCTTAATTGTGCTTTATTGCTAATGTTGGTGCTCAAGTTGTAAAATGTCATCCCCGGACCTCACTAGTTCTTGTGCATTCATGCTTAATGCCAAAGGGGGGGAATTAAGGCCAAAGCAACTGGATCAACCGCCACTTGTGAATTTCAAAAATTATTTTGTTTTGACCTTGTCTTTTTGATCAAAACCTTCTTGACAGCAAAGAGGAGTCCTCTAATTGAAAAACTACTCTCTTGTGTAGGAGAAACCTTTCTTATGAAAAAATGGGAGCTTTTGGACTTTGATCAAAACTAGTCCTGGAAAATGGTTTGATTTTCAAAACTAAAGTGTTTTGACTTAGAAGTAAGAAAATGAATTTATTTTGCGAAAACAAACCAAGTGGTGGCAAAATGATTCGAATATGTCAAATCCTATTCTTATTCTATTAGTGTTTGATTTGACTTCAATTTGCAATAGCTGGTGCATATTGGTTAAGTTAGTAATTTTGAGTTGCTTTAGGTGTGTTGGCATAAATCACCAAAAAGGAGGAGATTGGAAGGGAAATGTGCCCTTGAGCCATTTCTAAGTGTTTTGGTGATTAACTGCTCATTACACCACTATGAACTAACCATCTTGTTATGAGCATGAGCATAGGTTCTAATCGAGCATACTGAAGATGCAAAGTCCAAATGAGTTGGATTAAGAGATCAATAGTGAAGGCAGGATTGTTCCCCATAATTTCTGTCTCAAAATGACACTCTTCAATGGCATCTTCCACACCGCGATCTCCCAGATGGCCAAACCACTTCTCAACGGCCACACCCCATGCGCAATAAGCTCTTCGACCATGTCTCGGTCACTACTCTTAACCCTCGCATGATGCAGTACAGCCTCATCTTGATCGCGTTCCTCGACTTCGAAGTTAGGGAATGCCATAAAGGAATGTGGCACCATACTACTGGTCGGTGGCTGCGGCAAGTCAGCCCTGTCTTCGCTAAGATTCACATAAACTTGTACACCTCATATGCAGTCCTACCTATCTTCGGCATAAATGTACAACTTCCAAAATGAGTCACCTTGGTACCCACCGTCTTCTTATACTAGTGTAGACAATAATGCTTCGTGAAAACGTCAATCGAGGGTTCCCCCCCCCCCCCGTAAGTAGTCGTCACCTAAATATACTTTGATAGTGTGACTATGGCATTCGGCGTTAGTTGATGCAGTTACACGTGAAAGCGTCCCAGGACTTCGACCAGAAAGCGGCGGCAGGAAAAGCGAAGTCCCACAACAAAAAATGCTTCGAAGACCACGACTTTCCCCCTAAGGGTTGTGTGTCCTCTCTGTCGTAGGAACTCGCCTAGTCCCTGCTCCAAAAAAACCAGTAGCTAGAATTCTCACACTCGGCTCGAGGAATTCGCCGACCGCCCGAATTCCACAATCTCCAGGATGGCACCGCACTATACGCCAGATCCGCTCACCGTCGGAAACATGCTAGAGGGGGTTCACTGCTGGACGAGGAGGAGGAAGAGGACATTGATACATACCGATGGCGGCGATGAGCAGTTTGCTTGATCCTCGCCAAAACGTGCAATGACAGTCACATCAACGGCGAGGAATGCAGCGGCGATCCAGAGCAAGCGCGAGAAAGTATGGAAGCAAAACACGAAGAAGAAGCCATAGGAAAACAAACCCTAGCCACCCTGCCCCTTCTATAATGGGTGCACGGCTCCTTGAAAACGTTGTAGCCGCCCATCATCAAAAGGTGTGCCTGCAACATCACGTCTACAACGTCACCCAGCAATGATCACATTTTTAAGCAACGATTCAACTTGTGATCGAGGGCAAATCCGTCCACCTCTTCGAGAGGACTTCATGACCGTCTTAACAAGTTGAACCCCTCCCTCAGGGGGCTTGTGTTGGGATGAGCTAGGACGAAACATGCCCTCGATCAACTCCTACTTGTTTACCGATCAATCGCTTTAAGTGCCTAACGCAGTGCATACATCTGAGGAGAAAAGCAAAGGCAGGTGTAACAGGAAGTGCCCTCGTTCTGATCCAAGAGTTTGAAGGCCTTTCTGCCTCGATAGCGAGAGGCAGTGGCCTTCGACCAATGAGAGGTCGACCCACCGTGGCGGAGGCGAGGCGAATACCACGAAGGCTTTGCAAGGGTCTTCGTCAAGCTCAAGCTCATCGAGGGCACTTCTTGACCCAGGGGCGAAGGTCTACCCTGTAATTATCCTATTGTACAACATATTCTAGGAATGTACTAGGTAACTAGGGGCACAAATGTACTTAGGCCACCTACTCCCTATAAATACCTCCGTTCTGTAGCTAGACGGGGACACGATTGACAAGACATTTGTACCCCACTTATTGTTTTGTCATGCCTCCTCCTTGCCATCTGTCACCACATTCCCAAGTGCTTGGGCCCACAGCGGTCAGACCCAACAATAGAAAATACTTCTAGTCACAACAGGTGAAATGGGCTAAGGGGTAGATTTTAATTGTTGCTACAAATATTTCGATTAGCATAATTTACTTCTCCTCTTAGATATCTCGATCCTTTCACATTCATTCCCTAGTTATGGTGACTCACCTGCTGTTGGGGACATACTGTCCTTCTTATCAGGGTGTTTTTAAACAAAGGTTTTCGATTTATCTCCAACAATCTAAATAGCATCGGCGATTTTATGTCATGGTATTTTTTTTTAATTTTTCTCAGTTGATTAAGAGAAATTTCATGTTATATTGGTACTGATTTTTTTCTAACGTGTTTTTTCAAAGATTTATGATGAGACACATTCATTCTCACTAGTCGATTGCCCGTACAATACCCATGTAAACTATCCACCAAAAAGATTTCAAGATTTTTTATTGATTGTCTCCGCTCTCCGTATAATATTTTTTGATTTGGCTAACTGATGTTATTATTTACTTCATTCAATATATCTTGGTACAACATGATCAATTAAGTGAGCGATTAGAAGAGAGCTCACAATGACTGACTAAACGAACAGAGATTATAAAATGACATAATTTCACCATACAGAGATCAAATAAGAGAAAGTTTGTAAGCTCAAGTTTCTAAAACAAGTCATATGAACTCAAACTTATAAAAAAGATAGATCAAAATATGGAGTGATTGCTAAAGTCAGGCATCAATAAAAATTGGATGCGCTCCATATAAATTATGCTACTTCGTAGCAATTACCAACATTTAAAACTAACAAATAACCTTTCATTTTACTGTTAGTGTGACAAATTATTGTCGCTCCATCCAATTTAGCAACCTCAAACACCATGGAGTCCATTGCGCTAATGTGGTCTCAGAAACGACTTCATGCTTGCAAGAGCCAAGAACGTCGTGCCGTGCTTAGGCTGTAGCCTCGGCCCGTAGTGCTGGTTCAGCCCGACACGATTATATATATTTAATTTTACAAAAAACGTATATATATATAATTTATATTCAATATTAAAAACATCTGAGCATGATGTTCTACTACTATACTTTAAGTATAGTATAGATATAGATAATTTCCTCTCATTTTTACTCGCCTACTTTCTAGCAGTTAGGTGGATTAAGTAGATTTTTTTATTTGATATGGTACATATTTTTTTGTATAAATTTCGTTTTGGTCATCACGAGAGGTTGAATATTTCATTCCATTGATAATATATATACACATTTACAATGGCAAGGTCTGTCATGACGATGGTAATCATTTGCTCTCCGATTGTGTTGGAGCGAAATCTCCTTCCTTGAAGCAAATACATGTGAACTTAATTATATGGTCGGTCATTAACGTGGGATTGAGTCGGATTAAATTTATAGCAAATTAAAATATATATCAATCCCACTCAATCCATTCCAATCTACATGTAATAGAAATAAACCGAACAAGTCTTAATTGATTTATGTATCCATGAACAGAACAACACGATCGATGGAGCTACGAAGACGATGTGGTGAATGAGTCGATGAACTAGTTGGACGAAGACACGCGAATACGTGTTGGCCAAGAAGCCAAAGAGCATGGCAAATTACAAAGATGCTTGTAACTCGAGGATGCAGGGTTATACACTTATACTAAAACTAGCTGAATGGCCGTGCGTTGCAACGGGAATATATAATACCAGTATACTACGATAACTTATATACAAAATGTGTGTTATATTGTTATGAGAAAATGTTTCATAATCAATTTGTGATCCTAGCCATACATAAATTTTGTTATTTTAATCTAATTATTTCACCACTATATTGCAACCATCAGTATCATGCAGACTTCGATATATGCCATGATTTGTATGGTCTCATCATTGGAGAGCACGTTCCACACATGCCGGAAAAATTCCCTCGTACATCATTAGTCATCAGACACGCACCACCATATGCTCTTGCTTAAACAAAAAGGTAAGTGTGTATGTGTTTGCGAAGAGAATTAAAGGCAGGCCGACACAAAAGCTACCCTGACGGTGACGAGGATGACGAACTGGTCACTGTTGTCGATCCTCCTCTGTGTCACCTTCGGCGCCAAGATGATGCCACAATCCTCGATATAGTAGTCATCGAACGCACGCGACATGACGAGTACCGATGACTCTTGGTTGGGCTGCCAAACGAAGTGCACCCCGGGCTCATCAGCGAGGTAGTACCCTTGGCCGTTGCACCACCGGATGCGCTATTCCACTACATACATCATGTTCGAGGACACTCACACAACGTCAGCAACGTCCATCATCCCAGTGCACAAGAATTCATGTCCGGTCAGTAGCGACTTATGTGGCAGGTTGGGCTTCAGGTGGACGATGAGCTGGACGGCGTGATGGCGTCGTCGTCGGATGCGGTGTCCAGAACAACCCGAGAGTCGTCGACGTTGGCGACAACCATGAGGCCCCCCTGCTTAACGATGGACAACGCGGTGCAGCTGCTCTGGACCGCGTCCAAGCGGCGGCTTCGCGGGAGCTTGTCGTACACAGCAGCGCATGCGACCACGTAAGACTGCTTTTAGAGGTCGAACTGACAGTCGCCAAGCTTCTTCTCGTCATCGATAAGCGACGACAACGTGAGTGTCTCCTGCTCATGGAGTTTGTTCGGGGTTTGAAGTAGGAAACATGGATTCATGCTTGGCGTTGGTTTATGAAAATGACTCACAAGTCTGATCCATGGAAAAAAAATATTACGAAGAAAAAATGTCACACATGCAAAAAAGGGAATTTAAGTATAATGCATTATTCAAACAAAAGAAATAGCATGCAAAGCTCTTCTTTAAATAATATTACCTCCATCCAAAAATATAATTCAAAAATCTCGGTGATACTTATCTACTACTACGCATTGTGCAATGGTAGCAAGTGAGCTTGGAGAGAGATGTAGTAGATGTGTTTCCTGTCATAGATGTAGACATAAACACATATAGGTGGGTGCCCGTGCGTTGCAACAGAAACATTTAATATCATGATAACTTATGAACAAATGTGTGTTATACTGTTATGTGAAAATGTTTCGTAATTAATTTGTGATCCTAGCCATACATAAATTTTGTTATTTCAATCTAACTATTTTATCACTACATTGCAACCAACAGTACCGTGCAGACTTCTATACATGATAGCTGAATGCCCGTGCGTTGCAACGGGAATATATAATACCAGTATACTACGATAACTTATATACAAAATATGTGTTATACCGTTATGAGAAAATGTTTCATAATCAATTTGTGATTCTGGCCATACATAAATTTTGTTATTTATAATCTATTTGTTTCACCACTACATTGCAACCATCAGTATCATACAGACTTCGATATATGTCATGATTTGCATGGTCTCATTATTAGAGAGCACGTTTTACACATACCGGAAGAAATTCCCTCGTACATCGTTAGTCATCGGACACGTACCACCATACGCTTTTGCTTAAACAAAAAGGTAAGTATGTGTTTGCAAGACTAATGGTCAAACATCGTATAACCATAAAGTTAGAATACTATATTAATATATTAAATAAATTAATCCAATAGACATAGATTAACCCAATTAACATAGGATAAATAAATATCTAATTATAAAAGTATGAAACATGATATAATCAATGTTGTTACTGCGTAGTAAATATTCAAACGAGACTAACACAACTGGAACGGTTCAATTTGGAATTAAAATGGGGAAGTTACGAATTTCCAAAGTTTCTATGTATTTGATATATGATTAATTAGGAAATCAATTTTATTGTTGTTTTCATGACAAAACAGAGGTATTATGTGATAAAAATAATATTATAGAATTATAGAAATTGGAATGAACTCATTTGGATTTAATATGAAATTTCCATGAATTAAATGGGTTTCTGCAATTATTTTTAAACTATAAATCAATTTCTAAACTCATTTTCCCTATTTTCTTTATTTTCTGATTGCGTCCCAAACTCCAGAAAGGTCAGGGGCTAAGCTATAAATGTTTTTCTAGACTCAGTGAGCATACAGAGTGGACGTCGGGTTAAACACAAAAGACGTTTTAGTTGAAGTTGTACACAATTCAATATGAGTCATGTTGGCTAGAGGGTGGAAGGCTAGGTATTCTGCTCAATAGATCCAAGGTTCGATTCCTGAGCAGCCATAGTTTAATTTTTTTTCTGCGCGTGGAACGGGTGAGGGCAGAACGGCAGAACGACAGACTACTATTGCTTACTTAATAAGTATATACTAAAATTTAACTAACCATAGTATCTTTATTTAGGAAAATAAATTAATAAAGAGATGTTCCGCAGAGAGAATGTAGATAAATTCTCATCTGACGTTCAATTACTCGTCAATAAAATTATAGGTGGCATATAGATGGAAAGATAACAATGCAATTAGAGAAGGGTAAGAGTAAAAAAAGGGTTGGGGAATAACAAAAAAAAAATGACTTGTAGATTGTAAAACAAGACTAAAACAAGTTTTTTAACAGACGAGAGTAGAAGCGATATAATCGATCGATTGCGTTTGAGAGAATCTGCTGCTGCTACTTCTCGTCGATCCATCGATCCTCTCCGGTACTGGTGACGGTGGACTCAGCGTCCGATATATCTCCTCGTTCGGGCCTCGCGCCGACGTCACGACCCGCCGCGCCGTCACGAGCCCTCCTCTGACGTCGCCGCAGCTGCCGTGGAGGCGGAGACGCCACCGCATCGTACTGCAGGTCCAGGAGCACCCTGCCGCACACCGCGCAGGACGCGAACTCGCCCTCCGCCCGGAGGCGGCGGACAGCGCCGCAGTGGCCGCACCAGCACGTCGCCGAGGGTGCCATCGACACCGCGTCTGGCCAACTCAAGATGGATTTATGTGCCGGCGGCTGAGTTTGCCTCGGGTTCAGATGTACTTCATCGCGAGGGATTTATATGCCAGGACTACATTATATTTGGATGGAAAGGTTGTTGGGCGCTTGGCTCGGTTTCCATTGGGCTATTGCATCGCGTTGGTTTATAGGAATTCGGAATGTGCCGCCGCGTCGAATTCGGTGTTCCTTATATGTAGTGCACGGACGAGTCAGCATCGAGGCACTTCCAAGAACCGAGTGGAGGAAACTTGACGTCATAGGTGAAGATTTCCTCTTTTTTTTAAGAAAATAGCTGAAGGTTTCTTGGCAGCCAAGGCCCAAGTTTCCTGTATTCACAGCTCAATTGAAGATTCTGTTTGGTTCATCACCATAAAATAATGCAGAAAGATCCGGTAACCCAAGTTTCCTACGACCAGGCGTAAGATGCAAGCTAGTACTGTATTATCCAATGCGGCCCACGAAGTAGGGCTGGACACCAGTCGCTCGTTTCAAAAACATCATTCTAAAAAAATAAAAAATAAGTTGATTTTAGGTGACTTTCGACTTCGACTAAGCTTAAAGTAAGATCTCACACAAAAAAGACCCTGATAAATAAGATTTATCAATTTTGAAGAAAGCTCAAAAAATATATATTTGACTCGTGAACCACCCTAGTCTACGTGGAACAGTCCTTTTCAAATCTCCAAGCCTTTTCCTAATAACAGAATTATACTGGTTCACACCAAGCATGTCCGTTCCGAAATCTTATGCATAACTATGAAGCCTAGGAATCGACGAATTTGAAGCACATATATAAAGCAGTTGCTAACTTGCTACTGCGGTTAGCGGTGACAGATTCAAAAATAGCGACTCTACTTTCGAAGCCCGGCCAAAACACACAAAAAAAGGGAGGGGGATCCAAAGAATTCAACACTAATGTAATGTCCATAATGACACCAAAACCACATCGCTCGGTCGCTCATGTTGGAATTTGCAACAATGAGTTCATCTCTATTTACCTCTTGCTACAATATAGCAAGAACCATAGGCTCTTCCAGCATGGTTCCCTACGTTGCGCAATGCATTTTAGAGTTCCTCTTTTCCAGAAGAGGTTCCATTAGAGTTACCTCCCCTTCTCCAGAAGAGGTTCCACAAGGTTCACTTGTTTTGATGGGTTTGAATCACCCTCACTAGGTTTCTTGAGAATTCCAGGAGGTTGCTGTCCTTGGCGATTCTGTGCTCCCTGAAGGTTCTATAAAATCAACAGGGTTAGTTAGTAATTCATTATAACTTCATGGTAATTCTGAACCAGTGATGAAAAGTTAAAGCTAGGACTATAAGAACACTACGAAATGCCAGCAGTGAGTATACAAAGAATATCCAGTCGTCTATACGAAACAAGGAAGCATCTCCAGCGCATATTCTGCTAGTCTACAAGTTTCGAGCTATCGGCAGTCCATTTAACACGCCACTTCTTAAGTAACCAAGCATATATTATTTTATTATAAAAATAACACTACAAGGAATATATGAAATTACTGTCAGCTTCGTACGTAGGCAAAAAAATACATAGTAAAAAGAATATGGGGGAACAGATTAATGAACAGCAAAACATCAACAAACAGATGAGCATTTTGAAGCCACAGCCTATAAGCTATACTAGTAGAAGCTGAAAATAAAAGAACCATACTCAATATGGAAGTGTTTATTTTGTTGGTCAAGAAGTCAATTCAAAGTGAAATTTTCCCATCAGATTTGCTCTTATTTTCCAAGTGAATGATAGAGTATTGTTTACGTCTTTGTGTATACCTCCATTGTAATGGACCTTGGCCCACAACACTACATATATTCACTCCCAACCCTGATTAGGGTTAGATTTTATTCTCCAACTTGATACGGGGCCAGTTTCCTCCGTGTATGCCACTGGAAAATATACTCGTTCCTTGTATACCACTGGCCCCACATGTCATAAACACCAAAAAATATACCTATATGCCACTCAGTGGCACACAAGTAATGAGTATAAAATCTGATGGCATATCAGGAATTTTTCCCTCTTCCTCTCCCACCCCACCCTGTAGCCCCCCTGCTCTGTCAGCCGCCGGCCAGCCTTCCCTAGCCAGATCCGGCCGCCCTCTTCTCCCCTGCACGTACCCAACTCCTATGCGCTCGGCCCCAGTAGACGCCTTCCCCGGCCTCCTCTCGACAAGTAGCAGGCGAGGCGCGGCCTGGCCTAGCCGTGAGCTCGCCGGCCCTGCCCAGCCGTCGCCCCTCCCCAAGGACGCGCGCCCCAGCCGCTCAACCTCGCTGGCGTTTCAGCTCGCCGCCTCCCTGTGCCGGTGTTGTGCTTCGGTGGCCGCGCCATTTCTCCCTCCGGTTCCCTTCCCTGCTCCTCCCTTGATGCGTCGCTCGGGTCGTGGATCCCGACCATGGGGTCGCGTCCTCCCTGCTCGACCTCGTCGTCGTCTATCCTTCAGCCCTTCAGCGCTGGTGATGACCACCGCCCCTGCTCGTCCCAAACCTCACCGATGCCGCTTCCCTGGTGCTCGCCCTCTCCCTGCTCAGTGTTGGGGCCCTGCTCAGTTTGGGCGGCGCTGTGGCCCCTGCGCCATGCGCGGCAATGTCGACCACGCCGACACCATGTGCGGCCACGTCAACCCCTCCCGCAGCATGTGCGGCCCTATCGATGAGCGCAACTCGTTTCGCCGACCCCGCCCTCGTCTACCATCGCCGCGAACAAGCCACTCCCTTGGCTCCCGTTGCCCCGGCCCCGTCGACAAGTGTGGCTCGCTTCGTCGACCCCGCCCTCGTCTACCACCACCACGAGCGGGCCCCGCCCTTGGCACCCGACGCCCCGCCGACCCGCATCGAGCCTCCTGTGTACCACCCGTCGCCATCTACCACGACCCCAAGCACGTCCACCCGATGGTGACTCGCCGCGTAACCGACGTTCTCTGTCCCATCGACTGGCTGATCCTGCCGACTGACACGGCTGCCACCCCCTCCGACGCTGACTGGGTTGGCTTTCCCGACACGCGCCGGTCCACTTTCGGTTACGCCGTGTTCCTGGGCTCCAACCTCGTCTCCTAGCCGCCACGCGTCAGCCTGTCGTCTCTCGCTCCAGCACTGTGGCCAACGGCATGGCCGAAGCCTCCTGGCTGCGCCAGCTTCTCCAGGAGTTCCACAGCCCCTCCAGCGGGCCACCCTCGTCTACCGACAATGTCAGCGCAGTCTACCTCTCCACCAATCCCGTGCAGCATCAGCGCACGAAGCACGTGGAGATCGACCTGCACTTCGTCTACGAGCGTGTCGCCGCTTGTGACGTTCGTCCCCACCACGCTACAGTTCGTCGACATCTTCACCAAGGGGCTGCCGTCGAGTGCTTTCGCCGAGTTTCACTCCAGTCTCAACATATGTACATGATAGAGTTGAGATTGTGTGGGGGTATTAGAGTAATGTTTACGTCTCTATGTATACCTCCATTGTAATGGGACTTGACCCACAACACTCAGCTATATATATTCACTCCCAACCCTGATTAGGGTTAGGGTTCCATTCTCCAACTGATGAACATTTAAAAGGCCGAACCAACTTTAATAACTTGATTTATAACAGAAAGGGATGAAACAAAATGTTTGGACAGGAACAACTAGCGTGCAACACTGCAATAGATTACTTAGGTTTGTCTAGTACACAAAGCATGGACTTATCTTCAAAAAGAATTTATTAATTTTTAGCAGCATGATGCTTAACTGATGCTAATCCCGTCTAGAAAACACATCCAGTACACATGAGCCTTTGGTGCACATGAACTTAAAAAGCTTACAAAAAATTCTAAGAAAATTCATACATATTCTTTCCATACTAATCGTATTATATACAAAATTTCAAGTTTAAATTCGTTATATTTTAGCTGTAATAAAAAAGAGAACATTTTAGCCGATTTCTAATTTAAAGTTGTCAGAAATTTTATCTTTTTTTATTACAGCTAAAATATAATGAATTTGAACTTGGAATTTTGTATATAATTAAAGTAAGATGGAAAGAATATGTATCTTCTTTTAGAATTTTTGTGAACTTTGTTAGTTCATGTGCACCATATGTGCACCAAAGACTTATGTGCACCGGATATGTTCCCGTCTGTGAATCCCCAGACCCTACATACCAAAACTATTATTTTACAGCCTGCATGCGATGTATTTTAAATAACTATACCAGAAAAGTTTACTTACTGCAGCCTTTTGGCCCGTTAATCTCCTAACGGATGGAGCCCTTGCAACCGATGATGCGGCAGCAGCAGCAGCTACTCGGATCCTGTAAGGGAGTGAGATTGTGAGTAGTTGCTTTCTATTTAGCAAAAGTTGAAGAGTAGCAGAAGAATACTAGTATATGTGAAGTTGAGGCATACCTTTTATGAACATCAACATATTCATCAGTCTCGTCCACGATTTCCTCCTGCAAAAGTAAAGAATTTGAACTGAGATATATAATATAAAATGATAAAACCACCTTCCCGAGGAATAATACATTTTTACAACTTACCTGTAGGAGTTCTTCGAATACATCCTCAAGTGTGATGATTCCAACGACCTCACCATCCTCAATATCCTCTGATGACCTAGGCACTGCGTTTGATGCTGTGTTCCCATTAATCTGCCTGTTATGTGGTCTTTCGATATCCACAACCACATTGTCTGCACTTTCTTCAGCATTAGATAACAAGGGAACAGTCAATTGTGTTGGTCCAACTGCTTCCCTGTTTGGTTCAGTTTTGTCAGGGGGTGGTTCAGTTTTGGGTTTAGCCTTCACAACAGCAGCCATATGACTACTTCCTTTCTGAAACTCATTCAGTATATCATACAGAGGCATGTCTGAAGGAACCCTGTAACATATTTCTCAGAAGGAAGCAGTTTAGTACTTTAGTTTACAGGCATTATACAGTAAAGAATATATCTCAAAACTCCACCACTGGAGCATGGTATCACATACTGAGACATAAAGATTCTAGAGCAAGAACATAATCCGACAGATGAAGGGCATACCTTGGAATCCTTCTAATTGAAACAGCACTAACTGGCGTCTCCGTTTCAGCACGAACAGTCAATAAACTCTTCACCTATTAAGTTCAAAATGCTTTGATCGTCAAGGATACAAAATCACTGGATAATAATCAACAGCAACAATGAATCTTACCAATAGGAGACCAATGATGTTTCTAGGGTTTCCAGAGTATACAGGAACACGACTATGACCACGGGCAAGAATTTTTCCAATTGCTTCCCTGTGAAAAAAAAACCAATAGGTTGTTGTAGTCTACAAGAGTTTATATTGACAAATACAAATAATATAACACTATGGATATATACTATGCATAAATTTCTATTATCAAGTGAAACATCAAAATCTAGCATATTTTAAGAGTTCTGCATAATGGGCTTGCAAGTTGCTAATATATATCAGAAAGTACAAGATAGAACCAGATAGGTGCTAGTTATGTCAAGTGCCCATTTCAACCTGAAAAGGGGAACTTAAGCACATGGAACAGATAATTTCTGCCTGCTCGTGACCAACATACATCAACATAGCCTTTTAGTCCCAAGCAAGCTAGAGTTGAAACCCAACAATATGTCACCAAAAGGGGAAAGAGAGATAAAGGGGAGGGAAAATCTTTTGAGAGCACTAAAAGGAAAAAGGCCTAATCATGGTTCGGGCACGTGGATAGCTTCTTTCCAAGCACTTCTATCCAAACACAACTCCATTGGGATATTCCATTCCTTCAAGTCCCTTTTGATTGCCTCATCCCATGTCAAGTTTGGTCGACCTTTACCTCTCTTCACATTATTGCCCCATCTTATGATGCCTCTATGCACCGGTGTCTCTGGGGGTCTCTGGTGGACATGATCAAACCATCTCAACCGGTGTTGAATAAGCTTTTCTTCAATTGGCGCTACTCCTAGCCGATTGCGTATGTCATCGTTTCTCACTCAGTCCAATCTTGTGTGTCCACATATCCAACGCAACATACGCGTCTCTGCGACACTTAGTTGTTGAATATGTCATCTCTTAGTAGGCCAACACTCAGCCCCATATAACATCGCAGGCCTTATCGTTGTCCTGTAGAACTTGCCTTTCAACTTCTGTGGCACTCTCTTGTCGCATAGGACTCCCGATGCTTGACGCAATTTCATCCACCCTGCTTTGATTCTATGGCTAACATCTTCATCAATATCACCATCTCTCTGTAGCATCGATCCCAAATAATGGAAGGTGTCCTTTGGTACTACCTGGCCTCCCAAACTTACATCTCCATCCTCACTAATTATATTACCAAAGTCACATCTCATATACTCGGTTTTAGTCCTGCTAATTATCAATCCTTTTGACTCTAGGGTCTGACGCCATAACTCTAGCTTTCTATTTACTCCTTCCCGGCTTTCATCTACTAGAACTACATCGTCAGCGAAAAGCATACACCAAGGGATATCTCCTTGTATATCCCTCATGACCTCATCTATCACTAAGGCAAATAGATAAGGGCTCAAAGTTGAACCTTGATGTAGTCCTATGTTAATCGGGAAAACATTTGTATCACCATCAGTTATTCGGACACTAGTCACAACCTTGTCATACATGTCCTTGATGAGCGTAACATACTTTGTTGGGACTTTATGCTTATCCAATGCCCACCACATGAGATTCCTAGGTATTGTATCATAGGCCTTTTCCAAGTCGATAAAAACCATGTGCAAGTCCTTCTTCAGTGCATGGAGTTTACTCTAGCAAATCAGCTTACAAGGCCTTTTTCAATGGGTCAGTAAAATTTGGTACATGGAAACATATCTGGAAAAACTGGGCACCATTGCAATGCAGGTTTTTTATATGGTGGGCTGTAAAAAAACAGATGTTGGACTGCTAGCAGGCTTGCTAAACGAGGGCTCCCACATCCTGCTACTTGTCCTCTATGTGATCAGGCTGAGGAGACTATCCAACATTGCTTGGTCACCTATGTCTTCGCTAGAGAGGTTTGGTCCCTTTTGTTCATGAAGCTGGGGCTGCTGACGCTCTCACCAGTCTGATGATACATTTTTAAGTTGGTATAGTAGATCTGCTAAAGCAGTCCCGAAGGAGCTCAAAAAAGGCCTTAACTCCTTCATCATATTGGTTGCTTGGGAGATTGGAAACATCGCAATGGTTGTGTGTTTAAAGGAAACAGACCTTTTGTTCCTGCGGCACTGCAGATTGTTGCAAATGAATGCTACCTTTGGAGTGTGGCAGGGAACTCTGCTCTTCATAAGCTCCTTACCCATCAATGCACTTCAGGAAACTAATTGGGGCTGCTACTTGTAATGGGTCCTGTTTGAGTGGGTTTTTTTAGTGAAGTGGTTGTACAGTTGGTTGTTGGTGGACTTGAGCAATGCTCTTGGCCCAGCCAACTTTGTACTCGGGGCAGACCTTCTGGCCGTCCTGTCTGTTTTGTCTCTCTTCTTAATCAAATGACTCACAGATCTCCTGTGATGTTCTAAAAAAAGGTGTCCAAGTGATGAAGGAAACCTATTGTAATTTCACTTAAGCACATAATAGTCATAGCCAATTGACACAGAAGCCGGAAGAAAATAGCGTGTATCCTCTGTTCAACATCTTATCAATCAGTATATCCACGGTCACTCTAATTGCACTCCTACTGCCTAATACACCATGTTGGGATGCAAATGGAATGGAGAATTTCCTTCCATTTGCAAATATTTGTTTCCTTCCTTATTCCTTTTCCCTTCTTGTTAGTGGGCTAGTGGCTCGTGTTATGTTTCAGCTCTAGCTTAACACAAAAAAAACTGAGTGGCATCAATCCTTATGTACTATGATCGCACCCCAAGGCATCACTAGTGGCCTAACTAGCAGTACTAAAACGATACACATAGATTTGTGTCTATAAAGAATATCAATGCAGTAAAACAGAGACGAATAACAGAAAAAAAAACAAGAGTATGAGAAAATGGATTAAGGTCAATAATAAGATACATCAGCACGAGTTGTGGTTCAATAAGTGGGCATGTATTATTACCAATCCAACTTGGAATCCACATCCAGTGAGAAAGTTGACTCAATAGGTGTCATAGCTTCTGCAGCAGTCTGCACACACACAGAGTAATAAGAGTCCTTCCAAATTCAACTAGATGGATTAAGGTTATGTAATTGTCAACCAAATTAAGTGAACTTTTCATCGGTGTACAAAGTGCTGCAAACCCTAAATTACCATGTCACTTTGCTTGCTAATTCAGCACATATATCAAAGTGAACCTTGTACAAAATTCAACAAGGGCACTTGCAAGTTGTTTATTTCAATTATTTGCACAAAAATTGCAACAGGGGTTAAATCATTTCTAGTTGAGCGCCATAGCAGTGAACTGGAAACTCTTGTATGCTTACTTATAAACACAAATAGGAGATATAGAGAATGAAACTAAAAGTCTAATACGGGATATTACTCTCTCTATTCCAAATTATAAGACATTTTGGCTTTTCTATATACATTAAATTCTAATATGTATCTAGAAATAGTGCATACAAAAACCGATATATCTAGAAAAGTCAAAATGTCTTATAATTTGGATTGGAAGGAGTAATACATAATTACATATCCTATTTAATGTTGAGAGGTTGTATATAAAAGCCAAGAAAATCATAGCTCATTTCTTCTAATATCACCAAATTCATCCCAAGGAAACAACAATTTTACACAATGATAAGTGTGATGCCTTCTGGGTTTATGCCAACTTCATTTGGACCAAAGTTCCCTTGAGAAATAAGTGTTACTTCTTTATTCAAAAAAGAAAAATAGGTCACATATAACAAAAAAAAATGATGTACACCTTTTCGGTCAGGTCCAAGGCTCCACTTATGATTGTAGTCTCATCATGGGTAAGCTCTCCACCCTTGCCAGCCTGTTATGGTAGAAGCTCTAACCATGACATAACCCTGGTTGAACATGAAAACTTCTGAAGCAGAGTGATATGATAATGTTACCTCTTTGCTATGGATTGAAACTAGAGCTTTCAACTGAGCTCGCCTAAAAAGCGCAGACTCATTGTGCCCAAGAGCACAGTCCAGAATCTGAGGAGAAAAGAAGATTTCAGTAATTTCAGCAACCAATCAATAGACCATAAATCAAGTAAAAAGAAATAAACAAAGGATTACTGAATGAAAAAAAGATCCAAACATGCATATGCTATAGAATATGCAATCAAGTCATCTTTTACTAAAACACAGACATGTACTATATTAACGTCCACATAACAGAGAGCCACTCAGTTTAGTAACTTTGATATTCGACCTCAACGAGGTTGCCACATCATGCTAGAATCTGCATTAAATCACCTGTACTGAATTGTATAAGAAATTAAATGCGGATTTTCAATGACAGGAACTTTGCATGTAGTTCACAGTAGGACAACTTATCACAAGTGGCTTTAGTAACAAAAGCTTGATACATGCTACACAAAACGAGATATCATCATGTTTCCTTCAATGTTGACGATGCTGTGGTTTTCTTGAGGCCTCAAAATCTGGGCCTGACTACGGTCAGATGCATCCTTGAATTATTTGGTCACGCCTCAAGCCTCCAAACCAACCTGGCTAAGAGCTCGGTCTCCCCTATTCATTGTTCCGATGATGAGCTGGCTCTTACTGTGGAAACTCTCTCTTGTTTGGTTAAGGCTTTTCCTTGCACTTATTTGGGGCTTCCTCTCACAAGCAGTAAGCCTACTAAAGAGGTGTTGCTGCCCTTTGTGGATAAGGTGGCGGATTACCTTCCTGGGTGGAAAGCTTCTTTGATGAATAGGGTTGGGCATCTTGTGCTAGTGAAAGTGGTTCTCACTGCTGTTCCTATTTATTTGCTTATAGCATTGGATCTCCCAAAGTGGTTCATCAAGGCTATTGATAAAAAGCGGCAGGGGTTCTTGTGGAAGTGACATCAACAAGCTAATGGAGGTAACTGCTTGGTAGCTTGGCGAAAGGTTCAGAGACCTCTTCAGTATGGCGGCCTTGGAATTCATAATCTTGAGCTTCTAGGTTGGGCCCTGAGGATTAGGTGGCTTTGGGCACAGAAGACTGATGTGGAGAGGCCGTGGGCTGGTCTCTCAATTTATATTCCTTATAAAGCCCGGGCCCTCTTCGATATGGCTGTGAATGTTGTGGTTGGGAATGGTGAGAAAATTCTTTTTTGGTCTGACCGTTGGATGGATGGGCTTACTATGGCTGAGATGGCGCCCAATCTTTTCAGAGCTGTCCCTAAGCGAACTGCTAAGCAAAAGACTGGCTCAGGCCTTGTTTGGGCGGAGTTGGGTTCGTGATGTCAAGGGTGCTCTTAATGTTCAGGTTTTATTTGAGTACCTCCAGGTCTGGGATTTTGTTGAGGAGGTCGTGTTGCAGTCTGATGCTCCTGATCAGTTCAGGTGGAAGTTGACACAAGATGGCTGTTATAGCAGCAAGTCTACGTATGAGGCCTTCTTCGTGGGCTCTACCAAGTTTGGCCCTTGGAAGAGAATCTGAAAAACCTGGGCTCCGTCGCGTTGTAAGTTCTTTATATGGTTGGTGTATCATAACCGGGTTTGGACCGCTGATCGTCTTGAGTGGAGGAACCTGCCCCATCCAGAGTCTTGTCCATTTTGTGACCAGATGGATGAGACGGTGCATCACTTGTTGGTTGGCTGTGTTTTTGCTCGCCAAATTTGGACCATGATCCTTCAACGGTTGGGGCTGCTGCAGTTGGCACCTCAGCCCTCAGTGTCTCGGTTCTCAGGTTGGTGGAAGAGAAATGTTGTTGTTGTCCCCATGGGGTTTCGTAGAGGCCTCAATTCTCTAATTATGTTGGTGTCTTGGGAAATTTGAAAACACCGCAACAGTTGTGTCTTTGACAATTCAAGACCAAGTGTTGAGGAAGTGCTAAAAGTTGTTAATGTGGAGGGTGGGCTTTGGTGCTTGGCAGGAGCTTCCAAGCTCCAAGAACTTGTTTTTGGGTCGGTGCCTGCTGGAGCTTAGTTAGCTATGTAGGTTGTGGTCGCCTTTCTTCCTTGATGTGGCACGACGGTTGTATTTAAGGGGGAGGCGTGTGTGGGTGTGTGTGAGTGTTTGTGTTTCGGGTCACTTTTGACCCTTGTACCTCTTTCTTCCTTAATGAAATGGCGTGCAGTTCTCCTGCGTTGTTCGAGAAAAAAAGTTCCTATCAGCTAACTCTAAGTTAATACAAAGTGTTAAGATAGAACTCCCAACTGCACCTGTGCTGTGGACCAGTATGTAAGATATTATCATCACTTGTTACAATCTTCATTAAATGCAGGTAGGTTAATAAGCATGACAAAAGGTAGCAAAAGACACACATGCAACTGATCACTATGGAAAAGGAAGTGAGAATTAGCATGCACTCTTTGAGGATTATAAAATGATGACATGGGATAAGGTTATAAGAAAGAGTCCAGGAAAACCTATTACACTGAACATCCTCTACGTCTCCCCACCTCCCCCAGTAGCCTCACACCGACGCCCGTCTAGGGTCCGACGGCCACCACTTCGGCCTCGCCGGCCTTCCCGCCAACCTCCCCTCTCCTCGTGGCACCTGTTTCCACTTCCCTTTGTCCCCGTTGGCCAAGCCTTTTTCCCTATAGGTCGTTCAAAGGAGTGCCTGTGGCGCAACGTCAGCCCTAGCCCGAATGGCAGTGATGTTATGGGTTGTGGTCCCTGGCCCTCCGTTAAGTGGCACTATGGGGCTCACCTCTCCCATGGGCGGCGTTGCGGTCAGTGAGGGAATCTTTTCGCCTGCCTCTCTCAAAGGTGTTGTGCCCGCCTCCTGCCAAGATGTTGTGCTCTCCTCATCTGCTAAGTCGGTAGCCCAGCCTCGTCTGTTGGATGACCGTGTGCCCCAGGTTCGAATTTTTCTGTGAAAAAACGATCGCCCCACGATCCCTAACTATCATGGTCTTGTTGTGGAAGGCTGGCAAGTGGTTGAGCATCGGCAGAGAGTTGTTAAGCACGGTCCTCTTCGAGTGGTCCTTGGGGATCTCCAAGGGAAGTGCTTCAACTATTCGTCTAGCTCCCACCGCGCTACCTTCTACCGGAGTTTGTCGCGCTGTTTCAGATGCCTAAAGCTGGGACACAGGGCTTCGGGTTGCTTCGCAAGACAGAATGTCTATGATGCCCCGTCATAGGCTAGTCGTGCACCAGTTTGGAGTAGGCTTTCCTCGCAGCGGGTCATTTACAATGGTTCTTCGTTTGACTCGGAAAGGCAGCGATCGATCTGGAACTTGCTTTCCTGGGAGAAACCCCCTGTGAAGGAGCACCTAGGTACAATTATAGATGTACATCAAGCCCGAAGCCCGAAAGCCTGGCATGAAGCTCATTTTTTGTGGCCCGGTACAAGCCTGGTCCGCTTTTTACGGGCCTGGGCTGGCCTAGCCCGAATAAGCAGGCCAGGTCCGAACAGAGATCTAAGCCCGACGAACTAGCCCGGCACGGCCTGTTTAACCCTTGGCCCGCTAAACCCAATTTTTTGTACTTATTCGTGCTTTTCAACCCATTAAGCCCGCTTTTTCCGTGCTTACCAAATCGGGCTCGTGTAGGGAAATGGGCCCGCGAGCCTAGCAAGCCCGATCCGGTTTTCTAACCTTGCCTGACGGGCCGGTTCCAAACCGGGTCGGGCCGGGCCGGATGACCTGTTTGTACATGTCTAGGTACAATGTAGGAGACACGAAAGGTGTGGCGTCGTGTTTCAAGTGCAAACCCATGGGGTGAAGCTATGCACGGTGACAAGCAACCTCTGGTGTCCAACCTAGGGGTGAAACTATGCATGGTGACGAGCAACCTTCGGTGTCCAAGGGACCTAAATGGCGCCGGAGGCATAGTCGGAAGGGTTGGGGTGCGGATGGCCAGAAGCGTCAAGACGGGAGTTTCGACGTGGCCTCCTTAGAGATTACCCCTGAAGAGTGGCCTCCACCGCTGATGGTCCAGAACAGTGAAGGTAACAGCATGAAATGTGTCATCGATCTCTCGCCTGCCATTGCTAGGGCTAAAGTGGATTTGCGTCGGGCACTTTTCGTGTTGATCACTGGCTCTCGACCAGTGGTGCATGCTGATGAGCTCCTGTCCGAAGTGGCACGCAGTTTTGAACTAGAGGTTGAGAGCTTGCAAATTCATCGCAGTTGGCCTGAAGTTTGTCATCTCCTTCCCGGATGAAAGTGTGGCATAGGGGGTTTTCAATAAGGGCCTTCCTCTTCACTGCCCGAATTTCAGTGTTAAACTCCAAAGATTTGTGCATGCCACCAGTGCTCGTCTACCTGTTCTACTTGATATTTAGCTCCACGGAGTTCCGGCGCATGTGTGGCTTCTTTCCACTGTGGAACAGCTGCTGAACAACTGTTTCATTATCCAAGAAATCCATGAACATACTTTGCTCAAGCATAATCTGTCGTCTTTCATGCTTAGGGCATGGTGCCTTGAAAACTGCTTGGACAGGGGACTCTACTGAGAGGCACGGGCTCTCGTACCACATTGACATCTTGATATCCCCGGTTGTCTCGTCGTCAACGAGGGAGGGTTTTTCACCTCCTCTAGCTGGAGATGATCGAGATGATGTGCAACGAAAGGACCGGTGGGATCCAGATTCGTTCGCTTTGTGAGCAAGAACAGGAAAGCATTGAACACTTGCTTGTGACTTGTGTTTTTGCTAGGGAAATCTGGTATAGAGTGATTTCCTTCGTTGGGTTGCAGCTGCTTTCTCCATCATTGGACGAGGAGAGTTTTCAGGAATGGTGGAAAAGGCTAAAGATAGGGTGGCTAGCCAAAAAAAGGCTTCAATTCATTAGTGATTCTAGCTTGGGGCCTCTGGAAGCATCGCAATGCCTGTGTTTTTATGAGGCTTCCCCTAGGCCCTAGTGTCTCCAAACTCTTTTTAGAGATTAAGGGTGAGGCTATGGTGTATGCCCGGTGACATGAAGTTGTCAGAGTTGTGGCCTCCTTTGAGTTTGGTTTTGGGTTTTTTAATCGGGGTGTGTGTTTGTACTTGCCTTCGCGCAGTTTGTACTTTCCTATTTTTGAGCTTCTTTTCTTCCTAACACAAAGATATGCAGCTGCGTGTTCGAAAAAAAAGAAAGAGTCCGCTGATCATTTAACCATCAATCAAATCTGAAAAATATGAAACAATTTAGTTGGAATGGAAACCCTAACCCTAGGATAGGGTGGGGCTGTATATTAATAGCCATATGGAGTTGGACCTGGCTCATTACAGAGGGGCAAGAGAGTAAATGTACCCAAACCCTAATACAATTCTAACAAGTTTGTAGTGTGATGAATGTTCTACAAAACAATAGCATATTTTTTATGGCTCCTATAAAAAGATAATGTTTCTTTTTCAAGAACCAAGAAAAGTAAATCGATGCTTTATTTAAGGAATCAATAAATTGATACGTACCAACAGAAACAGACAAAAAATCAGGAATACATACCAACATAAGGAGAAAGTAAGTCGATTAGAAGGAAACACATGTATGAAATTTGTATCAAATATTCAATGAATGCACAACCAAGTGAATTATTTGTATAAATATATCAACTAGCAACTTTCCTATGTTCACAGTTTGCGTTAGTTAATTAGTTTATTTTCCTTGGAGGTGAAACAACATCGCTTCAAGTGTGTAGTAACCAACAAAACAGCGAATGTCCTTTCTCTGAGAGTATTAAACATATTTAACACCATATAGAAACTGGCAATGTTGAAATTTTGCTTGAATAGGAGATAAAAAAATAAACTATTCTTAGCTACGAGGCCTATAGGTCATCAAATATCTAACATGCAAGTAACTGGAGTCTTCAAGAACAGCCAGAACCCGAATATCAATCTGCAACTAAGTACATTAGCTAAGTCATACAACTGAACAAAAAGATGACTCAGAAATGAAAGCCCTGGATGGCGATCCATGGCAGACTCTGGACGGCAGAATGAAGAATGTGCCGTGGACTGCAAGACTGCGATGACTGTGCCTTGTGTGATCAAGGTTCAGAAACTTCAGATCACCTGCTTCTGTCTTGTGTTTACAGCCGCAAAACACGGTGTCATGTGTTCTGATGTTCAGGTATTCCTTCTGCAGCACCGGCGTAGAACAATGCCCTGGTGGCTGCTGACATGGTGGCTGCGATCCAGACTGCTGCTGCAGCAGAACTTCAGGGGGGTTAACTCACTAGTGCTACTGGTATGCTGGCTTTTATGGAAGGATAGGAACCACCATGTCTTCGAGGCAGTGTCCACTAACCCAGCTACGCTGTTTGAGTTCATCGTCATTGAAGGGAACACCTGGATTGCGGCTGGATTAAACGCATTGTCGATTCTGTTACTGGCTGAGCTAAGGAGATGCTAGTTAGTCGCAAAACTAGTGCGTTGTAACAGCTTGCTGGAGTTCAGGCTTTCAGCCATCATCCATTTCTTTGTTTTTGCTTTTCCGACTGTGCTGGCTAGCTGCTGGGCAACTCGCCCATTGGCATGTTCTTTCGCTTTGTAACTCTACTTCCTACTTAATGAAATAAGTGTGGCATGTTCGTGAAAAAAGAAGTGAAAGCTCTATCCTAATGCAATTCACAAAATTGCAAAATGCATCATGACAGGAGTGCATAGAGAATTACAGTATAGTGGGTACTTAGAAATGAATCATGTGATTTTGCTGATTTTTACCTTCCCAATAGGGTAAGAAATTGGATAGCAGATGACCATGAGAATGTGTACGAGCCATACAAAGTTAGCACCCACTGCTAGACCATATCTAGTACAGATTGCTTGTGGTATAACCTGATGTCAAGGCACTACACTATCAGTCAAACCACACAATGAGCAAATGGTAAATTCTGGACATCAGATGAATACCTCTCCAAAGGCAAGAACAAATGTCACTGACAATATTACAGCAACAACAGGATGAAACATTCTGTCAAGAAATATAGGAAGTGCCTGAAAAGGTTGCAATGAGATAAAAATAAAAGTCAATGGTTAAAACAGAATGGGGTGCAAAAGATATCAGAAAAAAAAACAATATGTGACCTATGCCCTACCTATCAACAACTTTAGAATACAGAAATAAGAAAGAAATAAGGTATAAGAGTATCAACTGGTGATAGTAGATTTAGGATAAAGAAAATAATATTGATCAGATATACATGCACCAATTATGATGTCATTGGACTAACACAAACTGACCATGCTGCAGTTGGATGTTGAAAAAAACTAGTAGCAACCAGGAGAAATAAGCTTATATAGTGAATGCAATAGGCGATATACTCAATCTTATCTAAACTTCACCAACTAGTTTCCAAAATGTAAGATAATCATAAACAGGCTTACAATAAAATCATGGTGACATGGTGCCAAAAAAAAAGTTCAACAACTGCAACTTCAGAACACTAGTTATGGGTGAAAGCCTTGCTTGGCTTTTTGCTAGCCCCGACTTTGATGGCATTATTGTGTCTTCACCTTGTTGGAGGCAAAGTCGGGATGCTTGTGTTGTCGTCTGTGGCCGCTCTTATTGGCGGTTCTCAGGGTCATCTGAAATCTGTGCAAAGCTGATATATGTGCAGCGTAAGCGCCGCGCCCGGTGCGCGGGGAGGTGTCCTACCTTCGCATTATCGTTTCTGCTCGCTTGATGGTTGCTTGTGCTCTTCTTTGTTGGCCTTGGCCTTGCGGCCGGTAATAGTCGTGGCTATTGATTGTGTGACCATTGACACCTTTGCTTCATCATCCGTCTCCTGTTGGTGGTGACAATGTGACATCAATCTAATGCCAGGTGGAACCATGTTCTAG
Source organism: Zea luxurians (assembly GCA_029449295.1). Lineage (NCBI taxonomy): Eukaryota > Viridiplantae > Streptophyta > Magnoliopsida > Poales > Poaceae > Zea > Zea luxurians. Next base: position 70,130,471 of record JAOPSE010000012.1, read on the forward strand.
CACTCCCTCTTAAAGGCTTCCTCCCCTTTAAGGGCGTGGGATGGCGGTTTATGGTGCTTGGATGTGTTGTTTGTGGATGCTCGTCGTCAACTTCAAGGGAGATGGTTGTTCTTCGACAAGCTTCGATTGGCGTGCTCCCTCACTCTTAGTCCCCACTCAGTTGAACGGTCTCTCATCCCTTCCAAGGATTCCTCCCCTTGTTGTGCGCAATGGAGGGAGGCAACTGTGCAGCGTTGCTATGAGGGGTGATGTGGTTTACATTGGTTTGGGTTAGCCGACATGTATGTTGTTTGATGATCAGGTCCTCAGGAATTCGGTTGTTGCTATTCTGCTCGCGTCAAGTCCGTTCGTACTGTGTTTGCTTTCTTTATTTTCCTCCTTGTTGCTGAAGTATTTGTTGCGTTGTGCTTGCAGCTGTCTGTAATCTGTGGTCTGCCACAACATTATGTAAAGGTTCGCCTCGTTTCCTTTAAAAACGAGGTCGTTGAGGTGTGGCTCAGTCATACCATATCAATGAAATTCAGGTGGGGATTCTCTCCCCACCGTTGTCAGTTAAAAAAATGTTGATGCTAGGATAGTTCATTAGAAGCTTCAAACAGAAATTCTGATATTACCATACATTCTTTTAGCAAATGAATACACTTCTAGAGTACAAAATAGTGTGATGATATGATTGTAATCTAAATACTCTACCTCCATGGCAGCAGCATTACACAACAACAGGGTGACAAGAAGCTGGTGTTGCCTTTGAACAACTGGAAGGATGGCAGCTGCAGCAAACAAGGCAAATATTAACAAAACATGAGGGGCAGCAGAACCATCAGTCAAAGGGAAAATACAACAATTGAGCTGGTCTTCAACAGGGCAACAGCAATAAACTGCTGTTAACTAAAGAGGGATGCTAAAAGAGGCAACGTGTAGCCAGTCAAAGTGACCAAGCAGAATTATTGCCAGAGATGCTGAAAGAGGCAGTGTATAGGCAGTCAAAGTAACTAAGTAGAATTGCTGCCATATTAAAATTTAACATTGCTACCATATGCATTTGATGAACTGATAAAGATCTGAGATGTCCAGATATGCCATTTCCTTCAGTAATAGAGCAGCTCTGAAGATTATCAGGTAAGACAAAACCGAAAGTGCATGCTACCCTAGTAAACAAACATGGTAGATCCAGGAAACTCCAGAGTGATCACTTTTTATGATTGTCCATTGCATACTACTTCCACTTCCACTTCCACTTGTCTGATGTGTCATTGCATATATCACCAGTACGAGGTGAACCTTAGAAAAGAATGAATCCCATGCACACTGCTTTTTCTTATTCCTGACTAACCATTTTGGATCGTTCTACTTTCCTTTCCAAACACTTCTGCATGTAAATAATATGTCAACATTACCATCACATTTTATAGTCACTGTCATTACCGCTACCTACAAAATATAGTAGACTTCCGATAGGTGCCAGAAAAAATTCACCGCATACACCAGAGACGCTCTAATGTTCAAAATTGCAGAGAAACTTGAGAATACCAGAGTATATGACGCATTGACGCTCTAATCTCCATTCCCTAATGTAACAAGCCACAGCAGTGTGATCCCCATTACCAACATAACAAACCCGCTCATAACCAGATCGAACACAACGAGAGCAGGGAATGGATAGGGGTTCGGATCGGACCAGCCTGAGCCTTTTCGACGTCGGTGCCGCTGCGTTGGAGGATCTCCAGCTCGACGAGGCCGAGCGACATGAGTCCAAGTGTGAGCCCGGACATGATCCCTGCGAAGAGCACAAGAAAGCAGGAGATGCCCCCGTACGCCCACCACTCCAGAGACCCGAAGGCCGTGTCCTCCCCCTGCACGATCAATGCCATCGCACCCACTCCCGCCGCCGCGGCTGCGCTAGACGCCGGCCGCGCCGTCGCCGCCACCACACGCACCGCCGCCGCCAGGCTCACCGCCCGCGCCTTCCCCGCCGCCGCCGCCATCGCCCACGGCTGATGAGGCTGAAACAGAGCCCGCCTCCCACGGCCCGATGCGTGGGCACCCAATAAAGCAGGTCCAGCTCCAGCCGTCTAGGAAGGGAGGAAGAGGACCAGACCGCGGTCGATCGGACTCGGGGCTGGCGGTCGATCGGACGGCTAGGGGGTGCCATTCCGAGTTTGGACGCACGAATGGCACAGCTGCGTTCGAGTTTACGAAAGAGGCATGAGAAAAGTAGGCTTTTATGATGGCTTAGATTCATAAAAATGATGTGTCCGCGACAATGCATTTGTTAAACATGTGACGGACGGTCTGGCTTTAGAACTTAAACGATTCTGTGTCTCTGCGATTAGATTATCTCGAACGATTATTCTTATCTTGTATATTGTTATTCATCTAATCACATGAGATTTGTAAGTTATCGTCTAGAAACGGGTCCAGACCTCCCATATATATATATATATGAAGGGATACGACCGATTGAGAACACACGAACACATTCCAATTGAACCAATTATTTTCTTTATTATTACTGCCTTATATATGTAATATAGTACTAGTTATAGCTTTCCGCATATCAACCTTCACCCATATTCGACTCTACGTCGTTAAGATCTGTCTTGCGTGGCCTGTCGACCCCAAGACGACCTTAAGATCTTACCTCTCCCGGATGCAAGATCTGGTTGTCAAACCAAGAGACTCTTTATCGAGTTGATCTCTTAATTTTTAGGCGACTCTACGTCGTCTGTGGACGCCCCGGGTGACCTGCTGTCACACCTAACCCGACTTTGAAAGGTAAACTGAATACGAATCATGTACGTGACAGGATCAGAAATTCACGTACACAGCAATTACATAACTGGACATCATCACATAATGCTCAAATAATAGTGTAAAGAATTATTGCTTTATTACATCATAATGTCTAAAACATTCACATGGTCATTAACTTAAACAGAAATCAAAGTGATAAATGAAACGTAGTAAAGATAAGGCCTTCACATACAACGAACGGGGGGTTTGCCGCTAGTTTACTCTAGAACTCCTCGAAGTCCTGAAACTCCTGAAAATCCTGCGCGTTGCCTTCATCTTCTCCTGAGCAATGGTTACAATATGGACAACTTGGTGTTTGGTGTTTAAGCAAGGGTGAGTACACATCAACATACTCAGCAAATGTTCCATTTGGCTGAAGTGGGCTAACTGTATGTGGAGATTAGCTCAAAACAGTGGCTTTTAATTGGTCAGGTATTTAGGTATTTATCATTAGTAGAAGTCAAGTTTAATCATAGAACCCAAGTTGATATCCCAAAAGAAAGCACCTCCAAGAGAAAAGTACCAGAAATTATAAGTATACCTATCATCATTAAACCATCAACATAAATGTGTCCATAGTATCTCTAATCAAAGAGGGTCTCAAGACTGCTCTTAACCGTGAGCACGACTGACATACCAATTTCTAACCCTCTGTAGAGGTCGCACACTTTATCCACGAGTCATGATCCCTTTCTAGCCTAGGTTTGCAAGACCCGATGAAAGCATCTAGGCCCCTAGTTGGTTTTAGTGATTAATGACAATGTATTGTTATATGTGACTAACGTGTGTTTTGCAGAGACAAATGGTAAGTTAGGTCACATTACAGGTAGAAGTACTACAACGATGAAAACAATCCCAGAAATAAGAACTCGAAGCGACGGCTAAAACGACGAAACAAAAGGTGAAGGACTACGGAGTCCGAGTGTCAAGGAGATGTGGACACTCGTGATTTAGTTAGGTCTTTTATTCTCTTTTAGCCGTACTATAAAGAGGGGTTGTCGATGAGTAGTTTGACCAAGAGAGTTCTAGTGTAGTGTTGGTGCACAATCACACTCACATACAGTGCTAGGTGTCACTCTAGAACTCACTCACACGTTAGAACGAAAACCGATTTGAAAATCAGCTGAAAAACAAGAGATATGGTTTCTGGCCCTAGGGCACCGGACTGTCCGGTGCACCCTCTACCAGGTGGGGCCAGGCTGGCCTAGGGAAGAGCCTTCCCCACGCAGAAACCCGAGAGCACAGGTTTTAGAGTTGAATTATAGTGGCGCACCGGACAGCGCACCGGACAGTGCACCGGACTGTCCGGTGTGCACCGGACAGTGACTGTTCACTGTCCGGTGTGTCATGAGTCCAACGGCTAGCTGTCAGAACTAGCCGTTGGAAACGACCGTTGGCGCACCAGTGGCGCACCGGACTGTCCGGTGCGCCAGTGCACAGTAAAATGCTGGTAACGGCTAGTTGGTGGGTGAGGGCTATTTATACCCCCTCCACCCACCATATTCAATGTCTTGCACTCCACATTTATTCCAGCACATTGCTAGAGCATTGCAAGCACCAAAAGCCTAGTGAGAAGATTAGAGAATCTTAATCCCACATTTGTTCCTCATTAGCGCTAGCAAGAGCCACCTAGAGCACACACCACTTGCATTAGGCTTCTCTTGGTCAAGCGAAAGTCTACGGCTTGTTACTCTTGGTGATCGGCATCACCTAGACGGCTTGGTGGTGTTGGGAGCTCGGTGATCACCGTGAAGATCTTGTTGGTGACCCGACTCAACTTTGTAAGCGGTCTCGAGGGATCCACCGCTCCGGAGTGGCAAAGGATCATCTCGTAGTGAGCACTTGGTTCTTGCGAGGACCAAGGGGGAGCGATACCCTTGCGCGGGTGCTCCAACGAGGACTAGTGGAGAGTGCCGACTCTTCGATACCTCGGGAAAAATTGGAGGAGTCTTCTAAACTTTACTTTACATTCCGCACTTAATTCAAGCACTTTACATTGTGTATTTGTTTAGCAAGTATTTGAAGTATTGTCTTAGCATTGTTGTATTTCTAGTATTATATTCTTAGTGCTAGTTGTTGGGGTGAAGTTGGGCTCTTGCTTAGCTCTTGCTTAGGTTTTAATTAGTGGTGATTTTTAGAAAAGTCCAATTCACCCCCCCCCCTCTTGGGCATCGTGATCCTTTCAATTGGTATCGGAGCCTTGTTGCTCGTAGATTAGCTTAACCGCTAGAGTTACGATGTCCGGTGGGGATGGACCTCCTCCCGTTTTTGATGGTGATGATTTTCCATATTGGAAAATTCGTATGGAAGCATATTTAGAGGCTATAGACATTGGTGTCTATAAAGCCGCCACACAAGGATTCCCCGAACCTAGAGATCCCACAAATCTTGTAGGTGATGAGTTCAATTATGAGAAATGGAATGCTAAGGCCAAAAACACCCTTTTTAGAGGCCTTTGCAAAGATGTGTTCAATAGAGTAAGAAATCATAAAAATGCTCATGATTTGTGGATAGACATTTGTGCTTTACATGAAGGAACTAGAAGTGAGCGTGAGGAGAGATATCATATAGCCATGAGAAAGTTAAACTCTTTTGAAATGCTTGCTAATGAAAATGCCAATGCCATGTACTCACGTCTCAATATTCTTGTAGAGGAAGTTAATGGATTGGGGCTTACTCAAATCTCACAACCGGATGTTGTGAGGAAGATTCTCAGTGTCCTCCCAATAGACAAATATGGACACATTGTCACTGTGCTACATCAAATGGATCTTTCAGTTACCACACCTACACAGATTTTGGGAAAGATCAATGCTCACGAGATGTACATGCACATCAACGACAAAGAAGAATCATCCTCCAAAAGAAAGGATTTGGCTCTCAAAGCAAATCATGAAAGAAAAGGAAAAGCAAAAATACAAGTTGAGGAAGAATCCTCAAGTGATGATGACCTTGATGCTAACATTGCCTTGATGGTAAGGAAGACCACCAAGATGTTGAAGAAGCTCAATAGAGAAGGCATCAAATTTGATTCAAGAAAGAAGAAATTCTTTTCCAACAAAAGAAAGCCCATTTCTGAGATGGATTGCTACAACTGTGGCGAGCTCGGCCATCTTGCTCATCAATGTAACAAGCCCAAGAAGAACAAGTTCAAGGGCAAGAAAGAAGATGACAGCGATGATGAAAAGAAGGAAAAGAAATTCTTCAAGAGGAAGGATGGGAAGCAAAAGAGGTTCCACAAGAAGAAGAATGGAAAGGCATATATTGTTGGTGACTGGCTCACCGACATTGAGTCATCAAGTGGATCTTCTTCAAGTGAAGAAGAGAATGATGAAAAAGTTGCCGCCATCGCCGGGGACTTCTCTTCACCACCACCATCGCCATCATCAACTTCTCACCTATGCCTCATGGCTAGAGGTGAACGAAAGGTACAAAATGATATTACTGATGATAGTGATAGTGATAGTGATGAGGAATTTGCTTCATCTTCATATGATGAACTAGCTGACTTGCTTAAAGAATATACTCAAATTATTAGAAAGTCAAAAGCTAAATGTGATAGGTTGAAAAATGAAAATGAATCTTTAAATGCCAAATATGTCATAGTTATGAAAGCTAGTGATGAAATAAAAGAAGAAAATAAAACTATGTCATCAACTGTAAATGAGCTCACAAACTCCCTAAAAGATGCTAAGGATAAATGTGAAAAATTAAATGAAGCTAATAGGGAGTTGCAAGATAGACTAGTAAAAATCAAGGAAGACTATACTCAAATTAAATTTGATCATGATAATCTTCTTGTTGAAAATGAACTTTTATCTTGCAAAACACATGAGGTTATTAACCCTGTTGTTAAGATTGATGTAGCAACCTCATGTGATGATTTGAGTCAAGGAGAGCAAACTAGTCTACATGTTGAATTGACTGAAAAAGTTGAAGTCCTGACTTTAGACAACCAAAAATTGAAGAAATACTTGACTGATGCAACTACTAGAGGAAAGGTTGCTATTGAGAACAATGATTTCAACAACAAGTTGGCAGTGGATAATCAAAGGCTTAAAAATGAGGTCAAGAAACTAAAAAGTGAAAATGAACATCTTGCAACAAGTGTGCAAAAGTTCAACAAGGGTCAATACCTCCAAAATGAGCTGCTTATGAACACTGTCATGAAAAACAACAAGAGTGGCATTGGATACAATGCTTTTGTGCAAAAGAAAGCTACCACTCAATACAAGCCAAAGCAGACTCACAAGCCTATCAAATGCTTTGAGTGTGGAAATGAAGGTCATTTTGCCCACAACTGCAAAGCCAAACCACCAACTCCCTTGCCTAAGCACTCAAGACCATTTGCTTTCAATGCTCATTATGTTCTAAGAAAGGTTGCAAATGGAAAGGTCAAAGTTACATTCCTAGGTCCACCAAACAAGAGTAGACCTAGACAAATCTGGGTTGCAAAGTCTTTGATTGAGAGAGTCACTGGTCCTATGCAGTATAGGGCCCTCAAAACTCAAGCTTGAATTGTCTGTGGATGTAGGTGAACTACAAGACCGGTGGGAGCCATTGGGTTATTGACAGTGGATGCACACAACATATGACAAGCAACCCACGGATGTTCACCTCACTTGATGAGAATGTTGATGGACAAGATAAAATCACATTTGGAGACTATCGGGGACCATAATTAGGGGTACCCTCAAGACTCCTAATTCTCAGCTGGTAACCCCCATCAGCATAAAGCTGCTAAGGCTTGATGGGTGCGATTAAGTCAGGGATCAGTCCATTCGAGCGACTCGATCACGCCTCACCCAAGCCTAGCCTCGGACAAGGGCAGCCGACCCCGGAGGATTTCCGTCTCGCCCGAGGCCCCCCTCCAACGGTGGACATATTTCCGGCTCGCCCGAGGCCCTGCCTTCGCTAAGAAGCAACCCTGACTAAATCGCTGCACCGACCGACCGAGTCGCAGGAGCATTTAATGCAAAGGTGACCTGACACCTTTGTCCTGACGCGCGCCCCCCAGCAGAGCCGAAGTGACCGCCATCACTTCACCGCTCCACTGACCGGCCTGACAGAAGGACAGCGCCGCCTGCGCCACTCCGACCGTAGTGCCACTTGACAGAGTGAGACTGACAGGCAGTCAGGCCCTGCCAAAGGCACCATAGGAAGCTCCGCTCCGCCCGACCCAGGGCTCGGACTCGGGCTAGGTCCCGGAAGACGGCGAACTCCGCTCCGCCCGACCCAGGGCTCGGACTCGGGCTAGGTCCCGGAAGACGGCGAACTCCACTCCGCCCGACCCAGGGCTCGGACTCGGGCTAGGTCCCGGAAGACGGCGAACTCCGCTCCGCCCGACCCAAGGCTCAGACTCGGGTTAGGTCCCGGAAGACGGCGAACTCCGCTCCGCCCGACCCAGGGCTCGAACTCGGGCTAGGTCCCGGAAGACGGTGAACTCCGCTCCGCCCGACCCAGGGCTCGGACTCGGGCTAGGTCCCGGAAGACGGCGAACTCCGCTCCGCCCAACCCAGGGCTCGGACTCGGGCTAAGTCCCAGAAGACGACGAACTCCGCTCCGCCCGACCCCAGGGCTCGGACTCGGGCTCAGCCCCAGAAGACGACGAACCCCGCTTCGCCCGACCCAGGGCTCGGACTCCGCCCTGGCCTCTGCCGAACGACCTCCGCCTCGCCCGACCCAGGGGCTCGGACTCGGCCTCGGCCATGGAAGACAGACTCGACCTCGGCTTCGGAGGAGCCTCCATGTCGCCCAACCTAGGGCGCAGGCCAGCCACGTCAACAGGAAGCGCCATCATCACCCTACCCCGAGCTGACTCGGGCCGCAGAGAACAAGACCGGTGTCCCATCTGGCCAGCTCCGCCAGATAGGCAATGATGGCGCCCCGCGTGCTCTGTGACGACGGCGGCTCTCAGCTCTCTTACGGAAGCAGGAGGACGTCAGCAGGGACTCAACCGCTCCGACAGCTGTCCCTCCGCCAGGCTCCGTCGCTCCTCCGACGGCCACGACATCACACCAGCTGGGTGCCAAAATCTCTCTGGCTGCCACATCGGCATGTACTTAGGGCGCTAGCTCTCCCCCGCTAGACACGTAGCACTCTGCTACACCCCCATTGTACACCTGGATCCTCTCCTTACGCCTATAAAAGGAAGGACCAGGGCCCTCTTAGAGAGGGTTGGCCGCGCGGGGACGAGGACGGGACAGGCGCTCTCTTGGGGCCGCTCGCTTCCCTCTCCCGCGTGGACGCTTGTAACCCCCTACTACAAGCGCACCCGACCTGGGCGCAGGACGAACACGAAGGCCGCGGGATTTCCACCTCTCTCACGCCCATCTCCGGCCACCTCACTTCCCCCCTTCGTGCTCGGCCTCGCGTTGACCCATCTGGGCTGGGGCACGCGGCGACATTCACTCGTCGGCTTAGGGACCCCCCGGTCTCGAAACGCCGACAGTTGGCGCGCCAGGTAGGGGCCTGCTGCGTGTTGACGAACAGCTTCCCGTCAAGCTCCAGATGGGCAGTCTCCAGCAACCTCTCCAACCCAGGACGGTGCTCCGTTTCGGGAGTCTTGAGTTCATGTCCTTCGACGGCAGCTACGACATGATACTCCTTCCACCGCCGCGCGACAACGACAATGGCGACCGACAGCCCGCCCGCCGGCGGCGGAATCGACGACGTCTTCCCCGCGTGGTGGAAGAACAACATTCGAGCTCGCCCCGTCCTCTCCCCCGCCAACGGAGGAGGAGGCGGGGCAACCAAGGCCAAGCGGGAGGCCGCGCCTCGTCGGCTGTCGAGCGAGTCGACGTCCCCAGCGCTCCAACGGGGGGCGCGTCGGGCGTCGACCTCGCGTTTGAGACGAAGGCGAGCGCCGTCTCCCCGCGACACGCCAATCCCGAGCAAGTGGACGACGCCAGTGCGCTCGCGGAGAGCTTGCAGGACGTCGCCCTCGTACCTGAGACGACGGTGCAATCAGCCCCCGACGTGACTATGTCGCTGCTCGTCGACCAAAAGGTACCGACCGATTCCCATCCTACGTCATTTAGATTCAGCCTCAACCCGCCTAGCGACCTTGCTTTGGCGGGCACTCTCGTAGAGGCGAGGTCAAACCCTCTGGGGTTTCGCACGCGGTCGCCTTGGGACCGGCTGACGGACGTCTCGACCTACGGGCCCTCTAGGTCCGAGGAAGATGACGACCCCAACATCTGTTGGGATTTCTCTGGATTTGGCAACCCCAGTGCCATGCGGGACTTCATGACCGCATGTGACTACTGCCTCTCTGACTGTTCCGACGGTAGCCGCAGCCTCGACGACGAGGACTGCGGCCCAAGCCGCGAATGTTTCCACGTCGATCTAGGGGATCCCTCCGAAGGCAACCATCTCGGCATGCCGGAGGGCGGTGATCTCCCTAGGCCGGTGCCCCGCGCTGACATCCCGCGGGAGCTAGCTGTGGTCCCCGTTCCGGCGGGGGGTCACGACCCACAGCTCGAGCAAGTCCGCGGGGCGCAGGCCAGGCTCGACGAGGGAGCAGGAGCGCTTGAGCCGATCCGCCGGGACGTCGGGTAGGCATGGGCGGGCCAACCCCCGGCCGGAGAAATACGTCACCTGCCCCAGGGTCTCCCGCTCCGCGTCGCCGACGTCAGGGTCAGGCCGCCACCCGCATCCAGTGGGGTCGGTCAGAACCTGGCTGCAGCAGCGATGCTTCTCCGCGCGATGCCGGAGCCATCAACCACCGAGGGTCGGCGAATCCAAGGAGAGCTCAAGAATCTCCTGGAAGGCGCTGCGGTCCGACGGGCCGAGAGCTCTGCGTCCCGAAGGCAAGGATACCCCTCGGAACCTCATGTCGCGACTTCCCGATTCATGCGGGAAGCCTCGGTCTACACCGGGCGCACGCGCAACACCGCGCCTGCGGCCCCGGGCCACCTCGGCAACGAGCACCATCATCGCGACCGTCGGGCCACCCTCAACGAGAGGGTGCGCCGAGGCTATCACCCCAGGCGTGGGGGACGCTACAACAGCGGGGAGGATCGGAGTCCCTCGCCCGAACCACCCGGTCCGCAGGCCTTCAGCCGGGCCATCCGGCGGGCACCGTTCCCGACCCGGTTCCGACCCCCGACTACTATCACAAAGTACTCGGGGGAAACGAGACCGGAATTGTGGCTCGCGGACTACCGCCTGGCCTGCCAGCTGGGTGGAACGGACGACGACAACCTCATCATCCGCAACCTCCCCCTGTTCCTCTCCGACACCGCTCGTGCCTGGTTGGAGCACCTGCCTCTGGGGCAGATCTCCAACTGGGATGACCTGGTCCAAGCCTTCGCCGGTAATTTCCAGGGCACGTATGTGCGCCCCGGGAATTCCTGGGACCTCCGAAGCTGCCGACAGCAGCCGGGAGAGTCTCTCTGGGACTACATCCGGTGATTCTCGAAGCAGCGCACCGAGCTGCCCAACATCACCGACTCGGATGTCATCGGCGCGTTCCTTGCCGGCACCACCTGCCGCGACCTGGTGAGTAAGTTGGGTCGCAAGACCCCCACCAGGGCGAGCGAGCTGATGGACATCGCCACCAAGTTCACCTCTGGCCAGGAGGCGGTCGAGGCTATCTTCCGAAAGGACAAGCAGCCCCAGGGCCGCCCATCGGAAGATGCTCCCGAGGCGTCTGCTCCGCGCGACGCCAAGAAGAAAGGCAAGAAGAAGTCGCAAGCGAAACGCGACGCCGCCGACGCGGACCTTGTCGCCGCCGCCGAGTATAAGAACCCTCGGAAGCCCCCCGGAGGTGCTAACCTCTTCGACAAGATGCTCAAGGAGCCGTGCCCCTATCATCAGGGGCCCGTCAAGCACACCCTTGAGGAGTGCGTCATGCTTCGGCGCCACTTCCACAGGGTCGGGCCACCCGCGGAGGGTGGCAGGGCCCGTGACGACGACAAGAAGGAAGATCACCAAGCAGGAGAGTTCCCCGAGGTCCGCGACTGCTTCATGATCTACGGTGGGCATGCGATGAATGCCTCGGCTCGGCATCGCAAGCAAGAGCGCCGGGAGGTCTGCTCGGTGAAGGTGGCGGCGCCAGTCTACCTAGACTGGTCCGACAAGCCCATCACCTTCGACCAAGCTGATCACCCCGACCACGTGCCGAGCCCGGGGAAATACCCGCTCGTCGTCGACCCCGTCATCGGCGACGTCAGGATCACCAAGGTCCTTATGGACGGGGGCAGCAGCCTCAACATCATCTACGCCGAGACCCTCAGGCTCCTGCGCGTCGATCTGTCCTCCGTCCGAGCAGGCGTTGCGCCCTTCCACGGGATCATTCCCAGGAAGCGCGTCCAGCCCCTCGGACGACTCGACCTTCCCGTCTGCTTCGGAACGCCCTCCAACTTCCGAAGGGAGACCCTGACGTTCGAGGTGGTCGGGTTCCGAGGAACCTACCACGCGGTACTGGGGAGGCCATGCTACGCGAAGTTTATGGCCGTCCCCAACTACACCTACCTGAAGCTCAAGATGCCGGGCCCCAACGGGGTCATCACCGTCGGCCCCACGTACAAACACGCGTTCGAATGCGACGTGGAGTGCGTGGAGTACGCCGAGGCCCTCGCCAAGTACGAGGCCCTCATCGCCGACCTGGAAAGCCTCTCCAAAGAGGTGCCAGACGTGAAGCGTCATGCCGGCAACTTCGAGCCAGTGGAGACGGTTAAGACCGTCCCCCTCGACCCCAGTGGCGACGCCTCCAAGCAGATCCGGATCGGTTCCGGGCTCGACCCCAAATAGGAAACAGTGCTCGTCGACTTTCTCCGCGCGAACGCCGACGTCTTCGCGTGGAGTCCCTCGGACGTGCCCGGCATACCGAGGGATGTCGCCGAGCACTCACTGGATATTCGGGCCGGAGCCCGACCCGTCAAGCAGCCTCTGCGCCGATTCGACGAGGAGAAGCGCAGAGCGATAGGAGAGGAGATCCACAAGCTAATGGCAGCCGGGTTCATCAAAGAGGTACTCCATCCCGAATGGCTTGCCAACCCTGTGCTTGTGAGAAAGAAAGGGGGGAAATGGCGGATGTGTGTAGACTACACTGGTCTCAACAAAGCATGTCCGAAGGTTCCCTACCCTCTGCCTCGCATCGATCAAATCGTGGATTCCACTGCTGGGTGCGAAGCCCTGTCTTTCCTCGACGCCTACTCAGGGTATCACCAAATCAGGATGAAAGAGTTCGACCAGCTCGCGACTTCTTTCATCACGCCCTTCGGCATGTACTGCTATGTCACCATGCCATTCGGTTTGAGGAATGCGGGCGCGACGTACCAGCGGTGCATGAACCATGTGTTCGGCGAACACATCGGTCGCACGGTCGAGGCCTACGTCAATGACATCGTAGTCAAGACGAGGAAAGCTTCCGACCTCCTCTCCGACCTTGAAGTGACATTCCGATGTCTCAAGGCGAAAGGCGTCAAGCTCAATCCCGAGAAGTGTGTCTTCGGGGTGCCCCGGGGCATGCTCTTAGGGTTCATCGTCTCCGAGCGGGGCATCGAAGCCAACCCCGAGAAGATCGCAGCCATCACCAGCATGGGTCCCATCAAGGACTTAAAGGGCGTACAGAGGGTCATGGGATGTCTCGCGGCTCTGAGCCGCTTCATCTCACACCTCGGCGAAAGAGGCCTGCCTCTGTACCGCCTCTTAAGGAAGGCCGAGCGCTTCACTTGGACCCCTGAGGCCGAGGAAGCTCTCGGGAACCTGAAGGCGCTCCTCACAAAGGCGCCTATCTTGGTGCCCCCAGCTGACGGAGAAGCCCTCTTGGTCTACGTCGCCGTGACCACCCAGGTGGTTAGCGCCGCGATTGTGGTCGAGAGGCAAGAAGAGGGGCATGCATTGCCCGTTCAGAGGCCAGTTTACTTCGTCAGCGAGGTACTGTCCGAAACCAAGATTCGCTACCCACAAGTTCAGAAGCTGCTGTATGCAGTGATCCTGACGCGGCGGAAGTTGCGACACTACTTCGAGTCTCATCCGGTAACTGTGGTGTCATCCTTCCCCCTGGGGGAGATCATCCAGTGCCGAGAGGCCTCGGGCAGGATTGCAAAGTGGGCAGTGGAAATCATGGGCGAGACAATCTCGTTCGCCCCTCGGAAGGCCATCAAGTCCCAGGTCTTGGCGGACTTCGTAGCCGAATGGGTCGACACCCAGCTACCGACGGCTCCGATCCAACCAGAGCTCTGGACCATGTTTTTCGACGGGTCGCTGATGAAGACGGGAGCTGGCGCGGGCCTACTCTTCATCTCGCCCCTCGGGAAACACCTACGCTATGTGCTACGCCTCCACTTCCCGGCGTCCAACAATGTGGCTGAGTACGAGGCTCTGGTCAACGGGTTGCGGATCGCCATCGAGCTAGGGGTCAGACGCCTCGACGCTCGCGGTGACTCGCAGCTCATCATCGACCAAGTCATGAAGAACTCCCACTGCCACGACCCGAAGATGGAGGCCTACTGCGATGAGGTTCGGCACCTGGAAGACAAGTTCTACGGGCTCGAGCTTAACCACATCGCTCGGCGCTACAACGAGACTGCGGACGAGCTGGCAAAAATAGCCTCGGGGCGAACAACGGTTCCCCCGGACGTCTTCTCCCGGGATCTGCATCAACCCTCCGTCAAGATCGATGACGCACCCGAGCCTGAGGCGCCCTCGGTCCAGCCCGAGGTGCCCTCGGCACAGCCGGAGGCACCCTCAGCTCGGCCCGAGGCGGCCTCGGTTCAACCTGAGGTACCCTCGGCCTCCGAGGGTGAGGCTCTGCGCATCGAGGAGGAGCGGAGCGGGGCCACGCCTGATCGAAATTGGCAGACCCCGTACCTGCAATATCTCCGCCAAGGAGAGCTACCCCTCGACCGAGCCGAGGCTCGGCGGGTAGCGCGACGCGCCAAGTCGTTCGTCTTGCTGGGCGATGAGAAGGAGCTCTACCACCGCAGCCCCTCGGGCATCCTCCAGCGATGCATCTCCGTCGCCGAAGGTCAGGAACTCCTGCAAGAGATACACTCGGGGGCTTGCGGCCATCACGCAGCGCCTCGAGCCCTTGTCGGGAATGCTTTCCGGCAAGGCTTCTACTGGCCAACGGCGGTGGCTGACGCCACTAGAATTGTCCGCACCTGCGAAGGGTGTCAATTCTATGCGAAGCAGACCCACCTGCCCGCTCAGGTTCTGCAGACGATACCCATCACCTGGCCCTTTGCTGTGTGTGGGCTGGACCTCGTCGGCCCCTTGCAGAAGGCGCCCGGGGGCTACACGCACCTGCTGGTCGCCATCGACAAATTCTCCAAGTGGGTCGAGGTCCGACCTCTGAACAACATCAGGTCCGAGCAGGCGGTGACGTTCTTCACCGACATCATCCATCGCTTCGGGGTCCCGAACTCCATCATCACCGACAACGGTACCCAGTTCACCGGCAGAAAATTCTTGGACTTCTGCGAGGATCACCACATCCGGGTGGACTGGGCCGTCGTGGCTCATCCCATGTCGAACGGGCAAGTAGAGCGTGCCAACGGCATGATTCTACAAGGGCTCAAGCCTCGGATCTACAACGACCTCAACAAGTTCGGCTAGCGATGGATGAAGGAACTCCCCTCGGTGGTCTGGAGCCTGAGGACAACGCCGAGCCGAGCCACGGGTTTCACGCCATTCTTCCTGGTCTACGGGGCCGAGGCCGTCTTGCCCACTGACCTGGAGTACGGCTCCCCGAGGACGAGGGCCTACAGCGATCAAAGCAACCTAGCTAGCCGAGAAGACTCGCTGGACCAGCTGGAAGAGGCTCGGGACAAGGCCTTACTACACTCGGCGCGGTACCAGCAGTCCCTGCGATGCTACCACGCCCGAGGGGTCCGGCCCCGAGACCTCCGGGTGGGCGACCTGGTGCTTCGGCTGCGGCAAGACGCCCGAGGGAGGCACAAGCTTACGCCCCCCTGGGAGGGGCCATTCGTCATCGCCAAAGTTCTGAAGCCCAGAACGTACAAGCTGGCCAACAGTCAAGGCGAGGTCTACGGCAACGCTTGGAACATCCAACAGCTACGTCGCTTCTACCCTTAAGATGTTTTCAAGTTGTTCATATACCTCGCACCCACGCAAAGTTTAGTCATCAAGGAAGGGTCGGCCTCACCTCGGCAAAGCCCGACCCTCCCTCGGGGGCTAAAAGGGGGGGGACCCCCTCTGCGTTGAAATTTTCCTCGAAAAAATATTTCTTCTGCCAGAATATCTTTCGTGCTTTCTGACTACTTCAAAAAGTGGATCCTGAAAACGACGGAGTACACGTAAGCAGCCAAGGCTGACCGAGCCGAGGGACTCCTACGCCTCCGGGATACGGATACCTCACTCATCACCTTCTGCGATAAGTAACTCGCGTTCGGATAAAGTGATTCGGCGGACCGAACAAGTCTTCACGTTCGGAAGCTCTTCTGCCGAAGCGATCCTTCGAGCCTTCTCGACTGAGTCGGTGACAGGGCCTCATGGACGGGTGAAAGTGCGCGTAAGCGGCAAAGGCCGACCGAGCCGAGGGACTCCCACGCCCCCGGGATACGGATACCTCACTCATCACCTTCCGTGAGAAGCAACTCTCGCTCGCACAAACATCCCTGTTACCGACAAGAAAGTCCAGATACTCGAAACAAGAGGAAAGGAGATGCAGCTTTACAACACAACGAGGGTGTGTATTCTGGCCTCAGCGGCCGCAGAAGGCACACGCTACAAGACACTCTGATCCTGCAGGCTCGGGTCTTGGCGCTGGAAGGGGGCAGTAGCACCCTCGGCATCGACGACACCTTCAGCGAGGTCCGACCTAGCCTCGGACGGCGACGCGGTCCAGGGATCCCCACTCTGGAGGACGACGTCATCGCCACGCCCGGACAATCACTGCCGGGGACTTCTCCGGGAATCCGGCCCGAGCAGGCGGCTCGGCCGGTTACCCCTGGGGCCTCGGCCAACCATCTCCCAAGGGCGCCAGCCCAACCCGAGGCCTCGGCTGACCAACTCCGGCGTCGGTCCCGCTAACGGACAACCCGACTAGGCTCCGGCCAACCAGGTTTCATTTTCGAGCCAACTCCGCCTCTGTTCATACTGATATCGCTACCCCTGGCCTCGGCTCGTCGAAGAGCGGCCAAGGGGTCTCTTTAACTAAGCTAGAGGAGCCTCAGACAACAAGGCCGACCGAGCCGAGGGACTCCTACGCCTCCGGGATACGGATACCTCACTCGTCACCTTGACACAGGGCGACTCATGCTTGGTGAAGCGGTTCAGATAATCAATAGGCGAGTCTTAATGCTCGAAAAAGAGGAAAAAACACGGCTCCGTGCCAAAATTACATACATGTTCAGGCCTCGACAGCCGCAATGAACAAAAAACCCTGGCATTCGAAGTGCCATTACAAACAGAACTCCGGTTCCCCCTCCGCAGGTACGAACAACCCCGCTCGATAGGGGTGGGCCTGCGGAGCAACAGAAGACCGACGAACGGCACGCCGTCACCCGCTCCAGTAGCGGCGACGACGACGACTTCTGCTCTGGGGGGCCGAACAGAGGCAGCACTGACCTCAGGGCGGATGCTGCTGCCAGGAGGCCCCCGCCCATGCCCAAACTCGTGAGGCAAGGACGGGCAGAAGGCCGTAGAGTTGGAGGTCGGTCCGTGGCCGGCCTTGGCTATCTCGCCGGCGGGAGAACCTCTTCCAGCTGCCGTGGCAGACGCCGGCGCCGCGAGCGGCTCCGAAGCCACTCGCGTCC
This sequence comes from Zea luxurians, assembly GCA_029449295.1. NCBI lineage: Eukaryota > Viridiplantae > Streptophyta > Magnoliopsida > Poales > Poaceae > Zea > Zea luxurians. The sequence continues at coordinate 70,147,993 of JAOPSE010000012.1, forward strand.
GAGAGCCAGGCATGGTGCAGCCGCCAGCGCCACAGACGACGACCGCCCTTCCCTCCGGTCACTGAGTGAAGGAGCGGGCCGCCGCCCACACAGGGGCCGACCCCAACTCGGCACACTCCCCTCCCCAGCCCTGGTGATGAAAATCCTTGAGGCTGAGGGAGGGGCAGAGGCCGCGGCCCGGCTCGCTTTCCCCCACCATCAAGCTGGAGGTCACCATCTTGGGTGACCGCCGGTGGAGGGGTGCAGCCGGGCTGCATGATGAAAATCCTTGAAGCCGAACGATGGCTGAAAGGTACCAACTCCTACGGAGTTGCGTTCCTCCAATGATGAGGCGAAAAGACGGCGGGTATCCCCCATCCGGGGGCTTGGAAGGTGGAAAGACGCAATGCATAAGGGAGCGAGAGGACATGGTCGCCTTCCGAAGGGGGTCACCCTCCTTTTAAAGGCAACTCTCCCTACTTGCGCCCCCAACCGTCATGGGCTGAGTCTTCTCCAACACGCTCCAGGGCCCTCCCCTGCGGCGCGGGGGCTGGGTCCCGCATGTCATGCAAGCCGGCTCAGAGCAGAGGAAGCCAAACCGCCGCGCGTAGCGCACACAACCGCCCCGCGGTTACAAGTGACCCTCCACTTTTGCCCAGACCAACGGGCGAAAGAGGCGGGCAGCCATGCAGGCGGCATGCAACCGCTGCAAGTGGACGCGCTTCTCTGACTCCCGACACGCCAGCATGGAGGCCCAGGCCCACGCGTCACGCAACCGGCGCGCCGGATGCTGCATGCAAGCAACTGCACCGCCACTTGCGCCACCACCGCGCCTCCTCGACTGCGGAACCAATACCGCGACTCGAGGCGACCAGGCGCACGACCCAGCAGCGCCAGCCTGACGCGGCGGTCAATGCGGCCAAAAGTGGGCCGGCAGTAATGACGGTGGCAGGCGGGCGGGAGCAGCGGTCACGTCGTCAGCCAAGCTCACGTCCCGTCCGGGGGCAGCAAGAGAACCCCCTCTCACGGCGTGAAGACAACTTGCCCGTGATCCGTCCCTCGAACGGCTCGCGCACGCGCAACGACCGCCCCGCCAACGACTCGCCCCATCGCATTAACTCCACGGCAGGACAGGCGGCGCTCCTGGCAGGAGAAGCGGGCGACGCTTCGCCTTCGCCGTAAAAACCGCGCCAAAAAAGGTACACCACGTCGTTCGATTTCGTATCCTTTTCCTTTTTTCCTCTTTCTCTATCTCTTGCAGCAGGGACCGGGAAAGGGGGATACCCCGAAAAGGATCCTTCCCCGCGAAGGAACCAGGCTCCGAGCCTCCCTACTGATCAGAGGTTCGAAGGCTGGCCCCCCGAGGGGTTCAACAGCCGCCTCAGATCGCGTGGGCCCTACACCCACTACTGGTCAGAGGTTCGAAGGCCGGCCCCCCGAAGGGTTCCACGGCCGCCTCAGGCTACTCGGGCTCCGCGCCCATTACTGATCAGGGGTTCGAAGGCTGGCCCCCGAAGGGTTCACAGTCGCCTCAGACGCCGAGCGAGGGATGACCAGGGGTACGTTCGATACATAACCAAGGCTCGAGCTGCGCTCCCAAGGTACCCTAGGACATTTCCGAGACCAGCGGGAGCGATCTTGTAACGGAATCCCATCAGAGGGAGGCATCGAGCCCTCGGACCCCGTCGCCAGGGGACCGGGTCCGGCAGATCACCCACAAGTACTTTTGGGCGTGCCTCTAGGCCCCTAGCCGACCCCTAACGAACGGGGCACGGACGTCCACTCGGATTACCCGCTTGCAGCTCACCGGAGACACCATGTTCGGTGCCCATCGAGGGTAACATGGCGCTTTCCCCCCTCCTCCTTGCGGAAAGGCGACGCAGGGGCGTATGTAAAAAAGCCGAGTCTGTCCCTGATCGCCCTCTCGCCCTGTGCGGAGGCTCGGGGGCTGCTCTCGCAAACCCGGCTCCGGCCGAACCGTTGACAGCGTCAACATACCAGCCCGAGAGCTTGGGCCCCGACCGTACACCCGGGCTACGGCCAGTTCGCATGAGGGAACAGCGAGACCAGCCGAAGCATTACGCGAGGCATTAAGACCTCGAAGGAGTGAAACCACTCCTCCGAGGCCTCGGGGGCTACACCCGGCGGGTGCGCTCGCGCGCACCCACCGGAACAAAATGCAACCGAGAAAGGCTGGTCCCCTTGCAAAAAAGTGCGACGAAAGCCTCCAAGCGAGTGCTAACACTCCCTTCGAGGCTCGGGGGCTACTGTCGGGGACCATAATTAGGGGTACCCTCAAGACTCCTAATTCTCAGCTGGTAACCGCCATCAGCATAAAGCTGCTAAGGCCTGATGGGTGCGATTAAGTCAGGGATCAGTTCATTCGAGCGTCTCGATCACGCCTCGCCCAAGCCTAGCCTCGGACAAGGGCAGCCGACCCCGGAGGATTTCCGTCTCGCCCGAGGCCCCCCTCCAACGGTGGACATATTTCTGGCTCGCCCGAGGCCCTGCCTTCGCTAAGAAGCAACCCTGACTAAATCGCTGCACCGACCGACCGAGTCGCAGGAGCATTTAATGCAAAGGTGACCTGACACATTTGTTCTGACGCGCGCCCCCCGGCAGAGCCGAAGTGACCGCCGTCACTTCACCGCTCCACTGACCGGCCTAACAGAAGGACAGCGCCGCCTGCGCCACTCCGACCGCAGTGCCACTTGACAGAGTGAGACTGACAGGCAGTCAGGCCCTGCCAAAGGCACCATAGGAAGCTCCGCTCCGCCCGACCCAGGGCTCAGACTCGGGCTAGGTCCCGGAAGATGGCGAACTCCGCTCCGCCCGACCCAGGGCTCGGACTCGGGCTAGGTCCCGGAAGACGGCGAACTCCGCTCCGCCCGACCCAGGGCTCGGACTCGGGCTAGGTCCCGGAAGACGGCGAACTCCGCTCCGCCCAACCCAGGGCTCGGACTCGGGCTAGGTCCCAGAAGACGGCGAACTCCGCTCCGCCCGACCCAGGGCTCGGACTCGGGCTAGGTCCCGGAAGACGGCGAACTCCGCTCCGCCCGACCCAGGGCTCGGACTCGGGCTAGGTCCCGGAAGACGGCGAACTCCGCTCCGCCTGACCCAGGGCTTGGACTCGGGCTAAGTCCCAGAAGACGACGAACTCCGCTCCGCCCGACCCCAGGGCTCGGACTCGGGCTCAGCCCCAGAAGACGACGAACCCCGCTTCGCCCGACCCCAGGGCTCGGACTCCGCCCTGGCCTCTGCCGAACGACCTCCGCCTCGCCCGACCTAGGGGCTTGGACTCGGCCTCGGCCATGGAAGACAGACTCGACCTCGGCTTCGGAGGAGCCTCCACGTCGCCCAACCTAGGGCGCAGGCCAGCCACGTCAACAGGAAGCGCCATCATCACCCTACCCCGAGCTGACTCGGGCCGCAGAGAACAAGACCGGTGTCCCATCTGGCCAGCTCCGCCAGATAGGCAATGATGGCGCCCCGCGTGCTCTGTGACGACGGCGGCTCTCAGCTCTCTTACGGAAGCAGGAGGACGTCAGCAGGGACTCAACCGCTCCGACAGCTGTCCCTCCGCCAGGCTCCGTCGCTCCTCCGACGGCCACGACATCACACCAGCTGGGTGCCAAAATCTCTCTGGCTGCCACATCGGCATGTACTTAGGGCGCTAGCTCTCCCCCGCTAGACACGTAGCACTCTGCTACACCCCCATTGTACACCTGGATCCTCTCCTTTCGCCTATAAAAGGAAGGACCAGGGCCCTCTTAGAGAGGGTTGGCCGCGCGGGGACGAGGACGGGACAGGCGCTCTCTTGGGGCCGCTCGCTTCCCTCTCCCGCGTGGACGCTTGTAACCCCCTACTGCAAGCGCACCCGACCTGGGCGCGGGACGAACACGAAGGCCACGGGATTTCCACCTCTCTCACGCCCATCTCCGGCCACCTCACTTCCCCCCTTCGCGCTCGGCCTCGCGTCGACCCATCTGGGCTGGGGCACGCGGCGACATTCACTCGTCGGCTTAGGGACCCCCCGGTCTCGAAACGCCAACAGAGACAATTCAAAAGGGAAAGTGCAAGGACTTGGCAAGGTGGCAATTTCAAATGATTTATCAATATCAAATGTTCTCTTAGTTGCACCTTTGAGCTTTAATTTATTATCAGTGGGTCAACTCTGTGATCTTGGACTTCAATGCCTATTCACTCCAACAGAGGTTATTGTAACAAAGATGGATGATGAATCAATGGTGTTCAAGGGATTTAGATACAACAACCTCTACTTAGTGGATTTCACTTCAGAAGATGCAGACTTAAGAACTTGCCTCTTCACCAAAGCTTCACTTGGATGGCTTTGGCATAGGAGGCTTGCACATGTTGGGATGAGCACACTCAAGAAGGTATTAAAGAAAGACATGGTTAGAGGATTAAAGGATGTGGTGTTTGAAAAAGACAAGCCATGTAGTGCATGTCAAGCTGGGAAGCAAGTTGCTAATACACATCCTACTAAAGCTTTCATGTCAACATCTAGGCCACTGGAACTACTTCATATGGATTTATTTGGACCTACAAATTATGTAAGTGCTGGTGGTAACCTCTACTGTCTAGTGATTGTTGATGATTTCTCAAGATACACTTGGGTGTTCTTTCTCCATGACAAATCTGAAGTTGCATCAATTTTCAAGAAGTTTGCCAAGAAAGCTCAAAATGAATTCGATTGCAAGATCAAGAAGATTAGAAGTGATAATGGCAAAGAATTTGACAACACAAACATTCATGAGTACTATGATGAAATTGGGATCAAGCATGAAGTGTCTGCAACATATACACCTCAACAAAATGGAGTTGTTGAAAGGAAAAACAGGACCTTGATCACACTTGCAAGAACAATGATTGATGAGTACAACACACCGGAGAGGTTTTGGGCCGAAGCTGTCAACACTGCATGTTATGCATCAAACAGGCTATTTCCTCACCGGCTACTTGCGAAGACTCCCTATGAACTGCTAAATGGGAAAAAGCCAGACGTCTCCTTCTTCCGGGTGTTTGGATGCAAATGCTACATCTTCAAGAAACGCCATCACCTAGGGAAGTTTCAAAGACGTTGTGATATTGGTTTTCTTTTGGGTTATTCATTAAAGTCCAAAGCATATCGAGTATTCAATCATGCCACTGGCGTGGTAGAAGAAACATATGATGTGGAATTTGATGAGACTAATGGCTCCCAAGGAGCACTTGAGAATTTTGATGATGTAGGTGATGAACCACTTAGGGAAGCAATGAAGAACATGCCAATTGGAGCTATCAAACCAAAAGAAGATGAAGAAGAGGTGCAAAACATTGACAGGCCTTCTTCATCAAATGTACCACAAGATGATGAAAAAGATGAGAGGCATGCAAATGAAGATACATTTGTCTCTCATGAACAAGCAAGGGTACAAGCCGAAGATGTTGATGCTCCAGGATCTTCTTCCCAAGTGGTTAACAGGAGAAATTCATCACTACTTCAAGCTCATCCTCAAAACCAAATCATCGGGAGTCCTTCACAAGGGGTTATTACTCGATCCCATAGACATGCTTCTTTTATTGAACATCACTCCTTTGTTTCTTGTGTTGAGCCTACTTGTATAGATGAGGCGCTACAGGATCCGGACTGGGTGAATGCCATGCATGAAGAACTTAACAACTTCACCCGTAACGAAGTTTGGACCCTAGAGAAGCCCCCACAAGATGCAAGAATCACTGGAACAAAGTGGGTGTTCAGAAACAAACAAGATGATCAAGGTGTGATTGTAAGGAACAAGGCAAGACTTGTTGCAAAAGGATTCTCTCAAGTTGAAGGCTTAGATTTTGGAGAGACCTTTGCATCGGTTGCTTGACTGGAAGCCATCCGTATCCTACTTGCATATGCATCATGCTATGATATAAAACTTTATCAAATGGATGTAAAAAGTGCATTTTTAAATGGCTTCATAAATGAACTTGTATATGTTGAGCAACCACCTGGATTTGAAGACCCTAGATATCCTAACCATGCTTACTGGTTGTCCAAGGCGCTATATGGGCTAAAGCAAGCTCCAAGGGCTTGGTATGAGTGCCTTCACGACTTCCTCATCGAAAAGGGCTTCAAGATCGGGACCATCGACACAACTCTATTCACAAAGAAACATAACGGTGATATTTTCATTTGTCAAGTATATGTTGATGATATAATCTTTGGCTCGACAAATGACTATGATTGCAAGGAATTTGGTGAGTTGATGTCAAAGGAGTTCGAGATGTCAATGATTGGTGAGCTGACGCACTTCCTCGGCTTTCAAGTCAAGCAAATGAAAGATGGTAACTTTCTCTCACAAGAGAAGTATGCCAAAGACTTGTTGAAAAGGTTCAACATGGAGAAGTGCAAACCAATCAAGACACCTATGCCAACAAATGGACATCTCGACCTAGATGAGGGAGGTAACCCGGTTAATCAAACTCTCTACCGTTCTATGATTGGTAGTTTATTGTACCTTACCGCATCTAGGCCCGATATCATGTTTAGTGTCTGCATGTGTGCTAGATTTCAATCTAATCCTAAGAAAGCTCATCTTCGCGCTGTTAAGAGAATTCTTAGGTATCTCAGGCACACCACAAGCGTTGGTCTGTGGTATCCCAAAGGAGCTACTTTTGATTTAATTGGCTATTCCGATTCGGATTATGCCGGTTGCAAAATTGATTGGAAAAGTACTTCTGGGGGATGCCATCTGCTTGGTAGATCACTAGTTTCATGGACATCCAAAAGGCAAAATAGTGTTGCCTTGTCAACTGCCGAAGCGAAATACATTGTCGCAGGTGCGTGTTGCACACAGATTTTATATATGAAATAAACTCTTCTAGACTATGGTGTAGTTCTAGAAAAGGTACCTTTGTTGTGTGATAATGAGAGTGTTGTTAAAATTGCTAATAATCCTGTACAACACTCTCGCACCAAGCACATTGATATCCGTCATCACTTCCTTAGAGATCATGTTGCTAAAGGAGATATCATTTTAGAAGGAGTGAGGTCGGAAGATCAATTAGCGGATATTTTCACTAAGCCACTTGATAAGACCCGCTTTTGCATGTTGAGGAATGAACTAAATATTCTTGATCTCAGAAATTTTATGTAAAATGTCAAATGTTGTTGTCAAGCTTGCATTGCATGATTAAATTTCTTGTATTGCATCTAGGGCTTGTCTAACCTAGTTGAGATAACCGCCAACAAAGCGAGTGAAAAAGCTTAACTCGGATCAAACTTGACAAGTCTTAGTTTTAAGCTTTTAGCACTTAAATTCTTACTTCTTACGCAATTGTTGGTTCTTGAAATATGCATGATGTACTGCACTTAGGGGGAGTATTCAAAACTCAAATCACTCATGAAAACCCCTAGTGCAAGGCCGAAATGCAAATTTCACCATTTGCCTATTTTCTCTAAAAATTATCTAGCCTATGGCAAAATATTTTGAAAAAATATGAGAACATATATGAGGGTGCCAATACCTGTCCCAACAAGTGTTATTTTGTGTGGTTATAAGTTGGGATTTGGTTTGGTTGAAATTAGATAGAAAAATTCAAAATTTTCCAATCTTCCCTCTGTCTGGGCTCACCGGACAGTCCGGTGTGCACCGGACACTGCACTATGCAATGTCCGGTGCACCGACAGCCGCGCGCTAAATTTCCATTCTCCTGCACGCTGTCCGGTGGTTCACCGGATAGCTTCTGTGCGCTGTCCGGTGTGCACCGGACAGACACTGTAGACTGTCCGGTGCGCCCATACTCGGTTTTTAAAAAATTCTTTCCCTGCCCGAGCCCGAGGCTAGGCTCCTTTTCTCCTCTCTGGCCAGCCTCTGCTCTCTGTCTCTGGCGGTGTCCTCCCTCGCCGGCGATCTCCCCTCCCCGGCGGCGATCCTCCGGCGACCCTGTGTCTGTGCTCGTCCCTTCTCCCTCTGGTGAGCAGCCTTGTGTTCACTCCCCTCTCTTCTCTCTGTTCAGCCCAGTGAAGCCTCCTCTTCCACCCTATGTGCCCAATATCAAATCCTGTGAATTCCAGTGAAACCAAGTGGTCATATGTGTTCCTCTGTGTGCCCTGAACATTTCTGCAGGTTCTTAGCTCCTTCGGGAGGGTTTTCACACCTCAAATGGCCATTTCCCGGAACCCTAAAACTCCGCCCCCACGTGTTTGGTGAAATGCCCAAACCAGCCAAAAATGTTCCAATTGAACCCAAACTTTTCAAGCACCTTCACAACACCTCCAGTAACATATTCGCAAAATTTCACGCCCATCCGATATTCCAGGCTTTAATTTCACCAAATTCCCTATTTCGTGCGATCGTTTCCGAGCCGAGTGCCCAAATTTCATTTTCTTCGCCTAAATTCAAACCAAGCACACACTTCACTCCTATTCACCCATATAAACCTATTCGTGAAGTATCGGCTCAATTCCACGTCATTTCGTGCCTCAATTCGAATTCCAAACCTCCTATGGCCCTGTTTATCGTTCAAACGCCGTTTTCACATCGTTTGACCTCTCGGTCGCCTTATCTCTCATTTTCTGTGCCATATTTCTCTGTGTATGTATTTATTCACATTTCATATACTTATGACTATGTGACTAATACGTGCTCACCTCTTCTGTCATTTCAGTGACCTTGACTGCCCGTGTACCATCTCTTGTCCTGCCTGGATCGTCACCTCTCGTGTGAGCTTTCCAGGTAGTCATATCCTCCTTTGATATTCTATCGGATATTATCAACCTGTGCTTAGTCCCTCTCTCTCATTTGCAGTCGTCAGGTCAGGATGCCGCGCACGAAGAATGTGTCGGCGCCAGGGGGAGGCGATGATGAGGATCCTCGTCGCCCCTTCAGGCAGGTCAAGGGCAAGACCGTATACTTGGAGCAGCAGGAAGGCCACAAGAAGCGGCGTATGCACAGAGCAGCCCGTGCAGCGGCAGCAGCAGCAGCCGCTGCGCAGGCCAAGCTAGGAGATCAGCCCCAGACTCCATCAGATCAGATTGCGTACCGTGTTCGTCGCCTCGCCTCCCGGTCTCGCTCCTCCACTCACACCACTGCTTCCACTCTATCACCCACTCTGCCTGCTCCCGTCACTCCTGTTGCGCCATCCACCACCACAGCCATACCCGCTACCTCCACTACACCCGCTTCCACTGCTCCTCCTTCCGCTCCCGCTTCCGCTCCTCCTATCCCTCCACCTCGATTCCGGGAGCGTGATGAGACTGAGGTACAACCACTTGCTGCGGATCCCAGACTTTTTGACCTTCAGCGTGCTACAGCGGCACGGGTACGTAGGTTCAGATACGTACCCGTGGAGTCTTGGTTACCGGCTCAGAGGGACCCTGCTGCAGTTGATCTTTTCAGCACCCGTATTCAGGAGTCCTTTTTCAGAGCTCAGATGTCTGCACAGATTGCTCTGCGTGCGCACCGGCTTTTGGATCTTCCAGCTTTTCTACTTGCCGCCGGTGCTGACTCTGAGGTGCACCTCACATATCTGCCTGGCCTTCTGACTCTTTTGACTACCAGCGGCAGGTATGTTGAGGGGTGGGTCCGAGTTTTCTACGCGAATGTATGGATAGACCCAGATCACCACTGGATGAGGTTTCGTTTTGAGCGAGGGGATGTCACTATTACTGCCAGCTAGATTCGCTAGCTCTTTGGATTTCATGAGTCATCGACTCGACTTCATAGCTTATGCTACGGCACCTCTGACCCTCTCGTCGCCCTCACGGTGGTGTGGCTCTAGGTACAGCTCACGTCGTGGCTCTGTTCCGCCCACCCTTCTCAGATGGGTCGCGACACTCACCGGCAGATTTCACTACAGCAGCAAAGTTCCTATTTGAGCTTATGAGACGGACACTTCTGCCGCGGATGGGATACAGGGAGGCTACCACACATATCTAGCTCTGGCTCCTTGGTGCCCTGGTCTCTCACTCCGAGTTTGACGTCGTGGATTTCCTTATTTGTGAGATCGAGGACACCGTTTTTGGATGGTCTGCGTGCTCGACGCCAGCTGCCGTATGCTCACTATCTGTGCCACATTTTTGCGCAGCTGATTCAGCCTCCATAGTTTTAGGGCACACTTGAGGCCTCACGCCTCAGCTTTGGGTCATACCGTCCGGCGCCTGAGGATCCTGTGCCAGCTTCTGCTCCAGTTTTTAGCACTCAGGCCGAGGATGCTGCTCACCATCAGTTCGTAGCTCAGGATGCGGCAGTTGATGATGATGATGATGATGACAATGATTTTGGAATTCCACCTCCGCCTCCGCCTCCTATGCCTCCACGCTCACATGATCATGAGGCTAGGAGTTCTAGTGCTACCCCTACTGCCCCTCCGGCTATTGACCCTGCTATTGCTTTGATTCTCTAGTCTCTCACTCAGCAGCAGGCTCACTTGGCCGCCGAGCAGACCCGGTTATCCGAGAGGATGCTCTCGATGTTTCAGACCATGCAGGACAGGCATGATTCTCTTCAGCAGCAGCTTCTTCAGGATCGGGCTGAGAGCAGGGCATTCATGGCTCTTATGCTACAGCATTCTGGTGTCTCGGTTCCCCTGGTTCAGTCTGCACCACCTCCTCCGCTTCAGGCTCCTGTTGTGCTAGCACTTCAGTCAGGACCCCGTCTTACTTCTATTGGTCCTTCTTCCTCTCCGCTCCGGCCGGTCACCCTGGCTTTCACGTCACCGGTTCTCAGCTCTGTCTGCCCTCAGCCGCCAGTGCCACTAGCTTTTGCTGTTACCACTCCTGCTGTGGCAGTATCTGTGACCACTTCAGTTCCGGCAGCTTCTGCAACGCGGCCTCAGTTCGAGTCAGTACCAGCTCCAGCTTCTACCACAGATCCTGGATCCGAGACTGACTCTGACCCCCGCCGGCGTTCGCACTGCTGCCTCGACCGCGACCGGATGCGCCCCCGCCGCCTCCTCCCGCCTCAGATGTGTAGGTTCGGGTACCCTTTTGGTGTTTGACGCCAAAGGGGGAGAGATATGAGTTGTGAGAGCTAGGGGGAGCTAGAGAGTTAGTAGAGAGTCATTTTGATGTAATATATGTGCTTGTTACTCTCTGTACTAGCTTGGTGCTTTTGGCTCACAAACTCTATATATACTCTCGATGCTTATGATTAACTGTGTGTATTATGTTTTCACCTTATATTTTATCACCAGTCTTCTTGTTCTTGATTCATTGATTTAATTTCACTTTTATATCAACAAGAATCTTACGATGTGTATGCGCTCACTCTTATTATTATGGTACACGTTCTTTCTGTCAAAGATTACTGAGTATAACTAACCATCCTTTCTATTGACAGAAACTTCAAAACAAACGACTCTCACAAATCTTGTAGGGTTGCCATCAATCACCAAAAAGGGGGAGATTAAAAGCATCTAGGTCCCTGGTTGGTTTTAGTGATTAATGACAACGTATTGTTATATGTGACTAACGTGTGTTTTGCAGAGACAAATGGTAAGTTAGGTCGCATTACAGGTAGAAGTACTACAACGGTGAAAACAATCCCGGAAATAAGAACTCGAAGCGACGGCTAAAACGATGAAACAAAAGGTGAAGGACTACGGAGTCCGAGTGTCAAGGAGATGTGGACACTCGTGATTTTAGTTAGGTCTTTTATTCTCTTTTAGCCGTACTATAAAGAGGGGTTGTCGATGAGTAGTTTGACCAAGAGAGTTCTAGTGTAGTGTTGGTGCACAATCACACTCACATACAATGCTAGGTGTCACTCTAGAACTCACTCACAAGTTAGAACGAAAACCGATTTGAAAATCAGCTGAAAAACAAGAGATAGGGTTTCTAGCCCTGGGGCACCGGACTGTCCGGTGTGCACCGGATTGTCCGGTGCACCCTCTGCCAGGTGGGGCCAGGCTGGCCCAGGGAAGAGCCTTCCCCACGCAGAAACCCGAGAGCGCAGGTTTTAGAGTTGAATTATAGTGGCACACTGGACAGCGCACCGGACAGTGCACCGGACTGTCCGGTGTGCACCGGACAGTGACTGTTCACTGTCCAGTGTGCCATGAGTCTAATGGCTAGCTGTCAGAACTAGCCGTTGGAAACGACCGTTGGCGCACCGGTGGCGCACCAGACTGTCCGGTGTGCCAGTGCACAGTAAAATGCTGGCAACGGCTAGTTGGTGGGTGAGGGCTATTTATACCCCCTCCACCCACCATATTCAATGTCTTGCACTCCACATTTATTCCAGCACATTGCTAGAGCATTGCAAGCACCAAAAGCCTAGTGAGGAGATTAGAGAATCTTAATCCCGCATTTGTTCCTCATTAGCGCTAGCAAGAGCCACCTAGAGCACACACCACTTGCATTAGGCTTCTCTTGGTCAAGTGAAAGTCTACGACTTGTTACTCTTGGTGATTGGCATCACCTAGACGGCTTGGTGGCGTTGGGAGCTCGGTGATCACCGTGAAGATCTTGTTGGTGACCTGACTCAAGTTTGTAAGCGGTCTCGAGGGATCCACCGCGCCGGAGTGGCAAAGGATCATCTCGTAGTGAGCACTTGGTTCTTGCGAGGACCAAGGGGGAGCGATACCCTTGCGCGGGTGCTCCAACGAGGACTAGTGGAGAGTGCCGACTCTTCGATACCTCGGGAAAAATTGGAGGAGTCTTCTAAACTTTACTTTACATTCCGCACTTAATTCAAGCACTTTACATTGTGTATTTGTTTAGCAAGTATTTGAAGTATTGTCTTAGTATTGTTGTATTTCTAGTATTATATTCTTAGTGCTAGTTGTTGGGGTGAAGTTGGGCTCTTGCTTAGCTCTTGCTTAGGTTTTAATCAGTGGTGATTTTTAGAAAAGCCCAATTCACCCCCCCTCTTGGGCATCGTGATCCTTTCACCCGACCTTCACTACCGAGGTGAAAGGCTAAGGACTCACTTTGTAGCCTTTACAAAGATTCTCTTGGTGTGTAGCCGTCCATTGGGTTTCGATAGTCATACAAACATAGTACTCCTCCCTAAGGCGGGTGACTAACAAAAACAAATCGAATGAACCTCGACACTCACCCTTAATGGAGTAACCATTATGTCCCAACCCCTATTGACGGCACAACGGCGAAGGAAACTACACCTCCAGATTTCTCCAATTAATCAGCTAAGGGCGTCCCATACCACGCTCATGGTTGTACTTTTTATGTTCTTACGGAAGAGGTGCTTGGAAAACAGCACGAGCCCCCTAAAATGCCACAAGCTCATAATCATAATCAGAATAAATCATCATATCATAAAGTAATTTCATCATGTTTGTTGATTAAAGTAAAACACTAACATATAGCTGATCATAATAGCCCAACCCAAAAAGGTAATCAAGCACATGATAAATAGAAAGTCAATCCTTAGGTTGATCATAGTATGTGGGACAGTGAATTATAAAGTAAACAGGACATAACAGGTCAGAGGACACCTGCCTCCACCAAACAGTTGTTGCCTTCTTCTACAACTTCCTCGGACTTCTTGGACGGAACGTTATCTAGGTGAGTGCGAACATATATTCAATATTCTTAAAACAGAAAGGAACAGTACACCATACAAGAAAAAATATTATAAAAATAGGCAATGCGAAATAGAGCTTGCTTCTACGGTCACACGAGAAAAAGAAACGCCAAGATCGAAGCTACGGTTGTGAAGTTATCGTGTTTACGTTATACAAATATCAACTAAAACATTTAATTCGATATTTATCAAATGTAAACTAGAGCTATTACCTAGTTTTGATTAATATTTACACTAACAGCTCTCGATCCAATAAGTAATTTAAATAATATGAGCGACTCTAAACGAGGCGAATTAACGGCGCAAGACAAAGTGCGCGACATGCAAAACAGCACGACAACACGCGCACAGCGCGTGGACCAACGCGACATGGGAGGACTATTAAATAGATATTAATAAAAGATTATTTGAGCTAATATTTACCATGTTAGTATTTATTTATAAAAGCACAGGTTAAAACCCCTAAATTAGATTTAATTGGAACACAAATTAAATAATCATTAGTCAAGCAACCATTTAAATAATTAATTAAAATATGTAACAACAGAGAATAATATTTTATACTAATCAAACGTGACTTGAACGGAGCGAATCAAATTTAAAACACAAAAGATATTGCATTTTTGAATTAAACTACTTTTCTGCGCGCAGTTTTCAAATATTACATGGGCTATTTCACAAAATCACCATCTCCTACCTCCCTCCATCTTCTTCTTCACACACCATGGAAAGGGGAGGGGGAGGGGGTTCGGTCGGCTAGGGGCACGGGTTGCCACGCAATGTGTGCCACGCGTGTGGGGGAGCCGCGCTCGCAGTGGGCGGGCGAGCGGCCGGCCGCCGCAGCCGCTGTCGAGCAGAGAGAGGGCGCGGGTAGGGGGGAGGAGAGAGGGGACGCGTGGGAGGAGAGAGGGCGGAGAGAGGGGGAGGGGTTAGGCTATGAGAAATGAGAAAAACGAGAACCACCTGTTGAGCACCAAATTGAGGCCGGACGGTCCGCGCCGCTGGTCCGGACGGTCCGCGCGTGTAGAACCGATTAGGGTTTCGAGTTTCTTGCTGTGTTTGTTGGCTAGATTCACGGAATTAGCTCGAGGAGTTTGTTTGTAATGGGTCCAGTCCCCTCCTCTATAAATACAGAGGAATACAACCGATTTGTAATTATCAATAGAATCAATAATCAATTTATCTCACATTTATTTCTTGTATATTTAGGAGTAGTTCTAGTCTAGTTCTAGTTTAGCCTTCTAATCCCCAAATTCTCTGCTTCTCTTCGACTCTACATCGATTAGAGGAGTATAGGTCGGCCTGTCGAGCCTAGACAACACCTAGGATCTCTCCTCCCCAATGGGGTCCCTCGTAGGAGCGAGATCCAAGCGCTGAACCAACTTTAATAACTTGATTTATAACAGAAAGGGATGAAACAAAATGTTTGGACAGGAACAACTAGCGTGCAACACTGCAATAGATTACTTAGGTTTGTCTAGTACATAAAGCATGGACTTATCTTCAAAAAGAATTTATTAATTTTTAGCAGCATGATGCTAAACTGATGCTAATCCCGTCTAGGAAACATATCCAGTACACATGAGCCTTTGATGCACATGAACTTAAAAAGCTTACAAAAATTCTAAAAAAATTCATACATATTCTTTCCATACTAATCGTATTATATACAAAATTTCAAGTTTAAATTCGTTATATTTTAGTTGTAATAAAAAAGAGAACATTTTAGCCGATTTCTAATTTAAAGTTGTCAGAAATTTTATCTTTTTATTACAACTAAAATATAATGAATTTGAACTTTAAATTTTGTATATAATTGAAGTAAGATGGAAAGAATATGTATCATTTTTCAGAATTTTTGTGAACTTTGTTAGTTCATGTGCACCATATGTGTGCGACATGCAAAACAACCCCCGACAGCACTCAAACAGCATGCGCACAGCGCGTGGACCAACGTGACACGGGAGGACTATTAAATAGATATTAATAAAAGATTATTTGAGCTAATATTAACCATGTTAGTATTTATTTATAAAAGCGCAAGTTAAAAACCCTAAATTAGATTTAATTGGAACACTAATTAAATAATCATTAGTCAAGCAAACATTTAAATAATTAATTAAAATATGTAACAACAGAGAATAATATTTTATATTAGTCAAACGTGACTTGAACGGAGCGAATCACATTTAAAACACAAAAGATATTGCATTTTTAAATTAAACTACTTTTCTGTGTGCAGTTTTCAAATATTACACGGGCTATTTCATAAAATCACCATCTCCTACCTCCCTCCATCTCCTTCCCACACACCATGGAAAGGGGAGGGGGAGGAGGGTTCTATCGGCTGGGGGCAGGGGCTGCCACGTGATATGCGCCGCTCGCGTTGGGGAGCCGCGCTCGCAGGCAGCGGGCGCCGGCCGCAGCCGTCGCTGTCGAGCAGGGAGAGGGCGCGGGTAGGGGGAGGAGAGAGGGGACGCGTGGGAGGAGAGAGGGCGGAGAGAGGGGGAGGGATTGGGCTATGAGAAATGAGAAAACGAGGAACCGCCTGTTGAGCACCAAATTGAGGTCGGACGGTCCGTGTGCGCAGAATCGATTAGGGTTCCGAGTTTCTTGCTGTGTTTGTTGGTTAGATTCACGGAATTAGCTCGGTGAGTTTGTTTGTAACGGGTCCTGCCCCCTCCTTTATAAATACAGAGGAATACAGTCGATTTGTAATCATCAATCGAATCAATAATCAATTTATCTCGCATTTATTTCTTGTACATTTAGGAGTAGTTCTTGTCTAGTTCTAGTTCAGCCTTCTAATCTCCAAATTCTCCGCTTCTCTTCGACTCTACATCGATTAGAGGAGTCTAGATCGGCCTGCCAAACCTAGACAACACATAAGATCTCTCCTCTCCGACGGGGTCCCTCCCAGGAGCGAGATCCACGCGCCGAACCAACTTTAATAACTTGATTTATAACATAAAGGGATGAAACAAAATGTTTGGACAGGAACAACTAGCGTGCAACACTGCAATACATTACTTAGGATTGTCTAGTACACAAAGCATGGACTTATCTTCAAAAAGAATTTATTAATTTTTAGCAGCATGATGCTAAACTGATGCTAATCTCGTCTGGGAAACATATCCAGTACACATGAGCCTTTGGTGCACATGAACTTAAAAAGCTCACAAAAAATTCTAAGAAAATTCATACATATTCTTTCCATACTAATCGTATTATATACAAAATTTCAAGTTTAAATTTGTTATATTTTAGCTGTAATAAAAAAGAGAACATTTTAGTCGATTTCTAATTTAAAGTTGTCAGAAATTTTATCTTTTTTTATTACAGCTAAAATATAATGAATTTGAACTTGGAATTTTGTATATAATTGAAGTAAGATGGAAAGAATATGTATCATTTTTTCAGAATTTTTGTGAACTTTGTTAGTTCATATGCACCATATGTGCGCGATATGCAAAACAGCATGACAGCACTCAAACAGCACGCGCACAGCGCGTGGACCAACGCGACACGGGAGGACTATTAAATAGATATTAATAAAAGATTATTTGAGCTAATATTAACCATGTTAGTATTTATTTATAAAAGCGCAAGTTAAAAACCCTAAATTAGATTTAATTGGAACACTAATTAAATAATCATTAGCCAAGCAAACATTTAATAAATTAATTAAAATATATAACAACAGAGAATAATATTTTATACTAATTAAACGCGACTTGAACGGAGCGAATCAGATTTAAAACGCAAAAGATATTGCATTTTTAAATTAAACTACTTTTCTGCGCGCAGTTTTCAAATATTACACGGGCTATTTCACAAAATCACCATCTCCTACCTCCCTCCATCTCCTTCCTCACACACCATGGAAAGGGGAGGGGGAGGGGATTCAGTCGGCTGGGGGCAGGGGCTGCCACGTGATGTGCGCCGTGCGTGTGGGGGAGCCGCGCTCGCAGGGGCAGGCGCCGTCCGCCGCCGCCGCTGTCGAGCAGGGATAGGGCACGGGTATAGAGGAGGAGAGAGAGAACGCGTGGGAGGAGAGAGGGCGAAGAGAGGGGGGAGGGATTGGGCTATGAGAAATGAGAAAAATGAGGAACCGCTTGTTGAGCACCAAATTGAGGCCGGACGGTCCGCGCCGCTGGTCCGGACGGTCCGCGAGCACGCGGAACCGATTAGGGTTCCGAGTTTCTTGCTGTGTTTGTTGGCTAGATTCACGGATTTAGCTCGGGGAGTTTGTTTGTAACGGGTCCAGCCCCCTCCTTTATAAACACAAAGGAATACAACCGATTTGTAATCATCAATCGAATCAATAATCAATTTATCTCGCATTTATTTCTTGTACATTTAGGAGTAGTTCTAGTCTAGTTCTAGTTTAGCCTTCTAATCCCCCAAATTCTCCGCTTCTCTTTGACTCTACATCGATTAGAGGAGTCTAGGTCGTCCTGCCAAGCCTAGACAACACCTAGGATCTCTCCTCCCCGACGGGGTCCATCCCGGGAGCGAGATCCAGGCGCCGCCGACGACCTTCGCCGCCCCTACGCACACGTGGACCGTCCGCCTGTAGGCGCGGACCGTCCGACCGTCAGGCAGGAAACCCTAAGCTCTACGCCAGGTCGCGGACCGTCCAGGCCTATGCAGAGAGCACCGCCGCCGGTTCTCACACAGTGATTGCCGCCCTAAAAAGGCACCAACACACTTTTTGGCGACTCCGCTGGGGAAAACACATATAGACCTATCAAATCGGCCCTCAATGGCCGGATCAAGGGATAGCTCTGAAGTCTCCCCAGCAATATCATATAGCCGACTTGGGAAACCTTGCCAGCTGACGAACAGCTCCAGTTCGAGGAGCACAAGAAGCAACTGATCCAAGAGGCAAAGGCGAAGTTCCTGGCCAACTTCAAGGTGGACAGGAACAACAAAGTCGTTCGACAACGGGCGTCAGATCTGGCTTCGCTTTGACCTACCGCGACTACCCTCGTGGTAAGCAACACAAACGAGCTACAATCTCTTAAGAATTATGTAGATGAACAATGAGAACAAATGCAAAATATCATAGGGGTACGCAAAATGATTATAGGAGGCTAGTACGTGCGTTTGATAAATCTACTATTGCAAATTTTCCTTCGCACGAGGTTGAATTAGGGGAAAACACGCGTAAGAGCATCTCCAAGAAAACACGCAAAGACTTTCCAAAACCATTTTTATAGAAGAAACCCTGATTTCCATACTCCAACAGAATCCCCTTCCTTGCTCTCATTTTTTCGCGACCCACAAACAAGGACTGGCATCCCTCAAATATGCGCGACAAAAAAGTTCCCCAATTGCCTGCTTGTACGTGCGCACGCTAGCTGGTGGCGTGGCGGGCGTGTCCTACTGGTGTGAGAGAACACAGGCCAGTGGCATGCAAATTTAAAAAAACCAACGACATACATGTGGGCTAGCTACATGCATTAAAAGTTGGTCCAGTTTCATTTTAGTTTTTATTTTAGAGAAACTGCTGGAGTAAACATTTTATTCCACCCCTAATCAGTTTTAGTATGCCCTCCATAATCAGTTTTTGGGGAATTTTTTTGCATATTCTTTTGGAGTTGCTCTAATTCATCGGCTATAGGTTGTCACGACCCGATACAACCCCTTTATGGGATGTCGATACACACATGCCCTGGACAACCACAACCTCCTACACACATTGGCGATAAATTCGCCGATCTACGCATGTCCGGACTGTTCACACATGAGCGCGGACCGTCCGGGCCAACGACGACTGGTCCTATTTTTAATGAATTAACGAGACATGCACCTGAGCCACAACGTACTGCGCAAACTATAAATTACCCAGTCGGACCGTCCGCATACAGCGACGGACGGTCCGCGTACTATCACGAACGGTCCAGGAACACACCCAGACAGTCCGCGCATACCACCGTATAGTCAGCATATCCAACCGAACGGTCCGGCGTAGAATTTTTTGAGGAGGATTGTTACCTGAATCCTCACCCGTCCCAGCAACACTTCCCATCACACTATACAATGCACCAGTCCGTTAATACAGAGTCTCAGGCCCATGGGAGCGAGTACTTTCCGGCCCCGCCTAGAAGGCCGGAAAGGAACGGTCAATCCTATGAACCATATAGGGCAAATAGTAATGCACCACATAACTCAAACCAATGGGGGGAAGACAACATGCTAATATCCAGCCAACCCCACCTATATTTGACCAGAGGGCCGGTGGTCTCGCACCGGCTACCATTGATATAGTGAGGAAAGAAATAGCTGGGGCGTTCCGAGATAAGCTCGACGTAAGCATGGTCCCTGGGGGGCAATCATATCGGAAACCTTATGACAGCCAATTTGATCACCACCCATACCCACAGGGAACTAGGATACCCAAATTCACAAAATTTTCGGGTGACCAACGAAAAAGCACGCGTGAACACATAAGCCAGTTTCTAGCGTAATTAGGAGAATTGGCCGACATAGAAACGTTCCGCGTGCGTTTATTTTCATTGTCTTTAATAGGGACCGCATTCGCATGGTACGCCACATTACCTCCTAATTCTATTTTATCATGGGGGAGTTAGAACAAAAATTCCACGATCACTTCTTTTCTGGTGATTATAAATTAGATTTGGTAGACCTAGTGGCCCTGCGACAGGGGAAAGACGAATCGGTTAATGATTACATCCGGAGGTTCCGGGATACAAAAAATTGATGCTTTCAAATTCACTTAACAGAAAACAACTAGCAGGATTAGCCTTCAATGGACTGCGATATTATTTAAAAGAAAGATTAGAAGGTATCTAGTTTTTTACGCTAGCACAATTGCATAAAAGAGCTTTGGCTTGTGAAAGCCGAAGCAAAGAAACTACTAAAACAATTCATCACAACGTGCATATAGTAAAGTGCGACCAAAGCAGCTCGGATGACGAATCAACAGAGTTATACGCGGCTGAATTGGTTTGGCCAAAACAGGACAAATCTTCGGCTTATTCCTCCTTACAACCGGTTCAAAAGAAATGACAAGAGGAGATTAAGTTTACATTTAATGTTGGTAAATGTGACAAAATATTTGATGAATTACTAAAAAACGACAACATTAAAATAAATCATACTGTTCCATCCGCCGACGAACTAAATCGCCGTGCATATTGCAAGTGGCATAACTCATTTTCTCATGCCACTAATGATTGTAATGTATTCCGACGATAAATTCAATCGACCATTAATGAGGGACAATTGAAATTTTAGGAAATGCAGGTAGATACAGAGCCCTTCCCCGTGAATGTGATCGATTTCGAGCGCGAGAAGGTCCTAATTTGGCCAAACACAGCCGATAAGGCAAAGGCAAAGAGATAGTCATCGGCGACACGCGGGAGGCCGATGGGGATAGTAAAATTTCTTGCAAGAAAGTGGTGGTCGAAAAGACTCCTGATGGGGGGGGGAGACTCTGAAGGTGACCATCACGACCCCCGGCACTGGGGGGCAAGTACAGACAAGGGGACAGGCACAGGAACCCTTGCTGCTCATCATGGACGGTCCGACGCCTAGACACGGACGGTCCGGAGCATCACAGGACGGTCCGAAACATTCTAGTGGACGGTCCGGCAACACTCAGGGCCCGCAATGACCACGTACCTTCAAACCACAACGACCAGAGATAGGTACGTGGAAAACTAACATGGCAAAGGCGGCTGGCCGACTAGTAAGATCTGGCCCGACCTTTAACCAGTTATTGTCTAAATATGTAAAAAAGAAGGCCGACCAAAGTGACCGGCCAGCAAAGCGACCTCGCTCACCCATTTAGGAGCATCAGCAGGTAAGACCGATTGGACCACCTCACCAATCGGAAAGAACGGGAGGTCATACTGTTCAATTAAGGCCTAACATACCTGCATGGACACCTCCACTCCCATATCTACCTATTCCATATCCATATACATACATACCACCACCATATGCCCCTAGTCACATGTGGAACATGCCACAATATCCATTTGGGATGCCACATTACCTCACTTGAGGGGCACCCCAAGCATCTGTATTCAATAGGTTGACACCTCTAGTATAGGACCGATTGAGCACCACTCAATTCGGTCACCAGGCACTAGCCCAGCAAGATTGCCGGACCACTCGGCCGCAAAGGCCGACCAGTCCGGCAGGGGGCATATACCTACAGCAACCAAAAGAACGACAAAAAAGGACATCATCAAAATAGGTACAACAGATGTCGTCATACAGGAAAATAATGAAGGGCCGATGATTTTTGGTAAATCGGCCAACACAAACAAAAAAGAAGATACATCTGCCATCAAAATAGCCGATCCTAAATACTCCATGCCCCGATGGTGCCCATCGGGATTGACATGGTCCCAAAAGTGAAAATTACAGCGCCCGAGAGCAAAAGAGAACTAGGAAAAGAAGGCGGAAAAGATATTCAATGACACACATCCACAGTACCCGCCGCCACAATAGAAATGGAGAGCAAAGGCCATTGAGGAAAAGCAAACAACCACAAAAATAGAAAATAAAACAATAATTGTGCAGCACCCTGCAGGTATGGCAGACAGCCCGGCTGGAAAGGCCGGACCATCCGCACAAGGCGCGGACCGTCCGGCCCCTGAGTCCGAACCGTCAGCACCACACTAGGACGCCTCTGACGACGTGCCGACACCAATGGAGGAGGACGACCTACCGGGGGAAGACCTGGTCGACTATGAAGCTTCCCTAGAGCGCTCAAGTATGGATATAAATGTTATTACATTCTCCGCCGACTGTAACATTATCGGCGATGATGAACTTATTGTTGCTTAGTTTGACTTTGATCCTAAAGAGGTCGCCTTCACCAAACCAAAAGGAATCGGTAAATCATTTAAAGCCGCTCTTCGTGCACGTTCACATCAATGGGATTCCGATTGCTAAAATGTTGGTGGATGGGGGCGGCTATAAATCTAATGCCTTATTCATTGCACAGAAAATTAGGTAAACAAGATGACGAGCTTGTCAAGACCAACATGACTCTCAGCGGCGTTGGGGCTGATAGTTCGATCAAAGCTAGGGGAGTCACGTCCGTTGAATTAACCATCGG
Organism: Zea luxurians; assembly: GCA_029449295.1. Classification (NCBI taxonomy): domain Eukaryota; kingdom Viridiplantae; phylum Streptophyta; class Magnoliopsida; order Poales; family Poaceae; genus Zea; species Zea luxurians. The sequence continues at coordinate 70,170,610 of JAOPSE010000012.1, forward strand.
GATTAAGACACTTGCTAGCAGCATTCTTTGTCGCTGATGTAGAAGGAAATTACACTCTAATCTTAGGCAGAGATTAGATTCACGCTAATCAATGTATACCTTCCATGCTACATCAAATGCTACTACAATGGGTAGGTGATGATGTAGAACAACTGCATGCTGATGCATTGGCCTGTATTGTTGTGGCCGATGCTCCTGTACTTTGGACCTATGATACTGCTACGTGTCTCACAGGAGTAGACTTTTCTGATTATTAGTTTATAAGTATAGATAAAAAGGGTTTTATTCCTGTGATGTTAGAGCCGATGGAAAATCGGCTAAATCCTAAATAAAGTTTAAATGATGAGTACACACAAAATGAATGAGTCCCTCGTCACGGACAGTTCGGCTTCTAAGGCCGGATGGTCCGGTCTTTCACAAAATAGTTCGGTCTTTAAGATCGGACATCTACCACAACATAAAGTCAGTATCGCAGATGATCCTGCCCCCGAGACCAGATAGTCTGCCATCACACAAAGATCATCTAATTCCTCTGTGGGAGACATGATAGATGAATTCAGAGATCTCGACAAATTAGGACAGGGGTTTACATCGGCCGATCCTTTGGAGGAAATTGACATAGGAGATGGTAAAACTCTAAGGCCGATTTTTGTGAACAAGACCCTGGAGACCGATCCTAGAGATGAAATGATCGGTCTATTGAAAGAATATTCGGATTGCTTTGCTTGGAATTACACTGAGATGCCGGGATTAAGCCGTGAGATCGTAGAGCATCGGATGCCCATTAAGTTCGGTTTCATACCTTTTGAAAGGGAAATAGGGTCAAACTTTTTCCTAAATGATTTTGGTGGTTGAATTGCCCAACACAAATAATTGGACTAACTAGTTTGCTCTAGATTATAAGTTCTACAGGTGCCAAAGGTTCAACACAAACCAATAAAAGTCCAAGATAGGGTTCAAAAAGAAAGGAGCAAAACCAACCAAAGGATGCCCTGGTCTGGCACACTGGATTGTCCGGTGTGCCACCGGACAGTGTCTTGTGCACCAGGGTAGATCAACTCAAACTTGCCACCTTCGGGTTTCTTGAAATGCCACTCCACTATAATTCACCGAACTGTCCGGTGTAGCACCGGAGTGTCCGGTGTGCCATGCGGAGTAACGGCTACAACGCCAACGGTCGTCTGCAAAAGGTGAACAATGTGTGGACAGTTCACGCAGAAGTTAGAGCAGGCGCTAGAAGGCACACCGAACAGTGAACAGTGACTGTCCGATGCACCACCGGACTGTCCGGTGGCCCAGGCTGTCAGAGCTCCAATGGTCGAACCCTAACGGTTGGGTGACGTGGCTGGCGAATCGGACAGTGTCCGGTGCGCCCATCGACAGACAGCCTCCCCAACGACCATTTTGGTGGGTGGGGCTATAAATACCCCCAACCACCACACTTCAATGCATCCAAGTTTTTAGCCATTGCATTCAATACAAGAGCTCTAGACTTCACTCGAAGACACAAAACAAAAGATCAAATCCTCTCCAAGTCCCAATATCATTCCAAAGACTTAGTAGCTTGTGAGAGAGACATTTGTGTTCATTTGAGTTCTTGTCACTTGGATCACTTTTCTTCTTCCTCCATTCTTATTCTCAAGCAACTTGTAATCAAGCAAGAGACACCAAGTTGTGGTGGTCCTTGTAAGGGGTCTAAGTGACCCGTTGATTAAGGAGAAAAGCTCACTCGGTCTAGGTGACCGTTTGAGAGAGGGAAAGGGTTGAAAGAGACCCGGTCTTTGTGACCACCTCAACGGGGAGTAGGTTTGCAAGGACCGAACCTTGGTAAAACAAATCACCGTGTCATCCGCTTCATTTCCTTCTGATTTGTTTTTCGCCCTCTCTTTCGGACTCGATTTTTATTCTAACACTAACTTCGGTTTGTAGTGTGCGCTTAAGTTTATAATATTCAGATTCCGCCTATTCACCCCCTCTTGGTGACTTTCAATTGGTATCGGAGCTTGGTACTTCATTAAAGCCTAATCGCTTGAAGTGATGTCGGGAGATCACGCCAAGAAGGAGGTCGTGACCGGCGAGAAGCCTGCCACAAGCCACGAGAAGGCTCCATCAAGGGAGTCCGGTTCCAAAGGAAAGGGGGAATCTCCTCCCCGCGTCAAGTCGCACCGGAGTGGCGATAAGAAGAAGAAAATGAAGAAGCTGGTCTACTACGAGACCGATTCTTCGTCGCCCTCCACCTCCGGCTCCGACGCGCCGTCCGTCACTTCTAAGTGTCATGAGCGCAAGAAGTTTAGTAAGATCCCCCTACGCTATCCTAGCATTTCTAAATACACTCCTTTACTTTCCGTCCCATTAGGCAAACCACCGGTTTTTGACGTTGAAGATTATTGTATGTGGAGTGATAAAACGAGGCACCATCTAACCTCACTCCACACTAGCATTTGGGATATTGTTGAGTTTGGAGCACAGGTACCATCCATAGGGGATGAAGATTATGATTCAGACGAGGTTGCCCAAATTCGGCACTTCAACTCCCAAGCCACTACTATACTCCTCGCCTCTCTAAGTCAAGAGGAGTATAATAAGGTGCAAGGGTTGAAGAGTGCCAAAGAGATTTGGGACGTACTCAAAACCGCGCACGAAGGAGATGAGGTGACAAAGATCACCAAGCGGGAGACGATCGAGGGGGAGCTCGGTCGATTCATGCTCAACCAAGGAGAGGAGCCACAATCCATGTACAACCGGCTCAAGACCTTGGTGAATCAAGTGCGCAACCTCGGGAGCACAAAATGGGATGACCATGAAATGGTCAAGGTTATTCTAAGATCACTTGTTTTTCTTAATCCTACACAAGTTCAATTAATTCGTGGTGATCCTAGATACAAGCTAATGTCTCCCAAGGAGGTTATAGGGAAGTTTGTGAGCTTTGAATTGATGATCAAAGGCTCCAAACAAATTATCGAGCGAGGTGCCACCTCTACACCCGAGGTGCAACCCGTTGCCTTCAAAGCAACAGAGGAGAAGAAAGAAGAGTCTATATCAAGTAGGCTCCCCGTCGACGCCTCCAAGCTCAACAACGAGGAAATGGCGCTCATCATCAAGAGCTTTCACCAAATCCTCAAGCAAAGGAAGGGGAGAGATTACAAACCCCGTTCCAAGAAGGTTTGCTACAAGTGTGGTAAGCCCGGTCATTTCATTGCTAAATGTCCATTATCTAGTGATAGTGACAGGGGCGATGACAAGAAGGGAAAGAGGAAGGAAAAGAAGAGATACTACAAGAAGAAGGGCGGCGATGCCCATGTATGCTGGGAGTGGGACTCCGATGAGAGCTCCACCGACTCCTCCTCCAACGAGGATGCCGCCAACATCGCCGTCAACAAGGGCCTCCTCTTCCCCAACGTCGGCCACAAGTGCCTCATGGCAAAGGACGGCAAAAAGAAGAAGGTAAAATCTAGAGCTTCTACTAAATATACAACATCTAGTGATGAGGCTAGCTCTAGTGATGATGAGGATGATTTGCTTACACTTTTTGCCAACCTTAACATGCAACAAAAGGAGAAGTTAAATGAATTGATTAGTGCTATTCATGAGAAGGATGAACTTTTGGATAGCCAAGAGGACTTCCTTATTAAGGAAAATAAGAAGCATGTTAAAGTTAAGATTGCTTATGCTCAGGAGTTAGAAAAATGTGAAAAATTAACTAGTGAGCTTAGCATTTGCCATGACACCATTTCCAACCTTAGAGCTGAGAATGCTAGTCTTATTGCTAAGGTTGAGAAGTTAAATGCTTGTGATGATTCAATTACTAATCTTAGAAATGATAATGCTAGTTTGATTGCTAAGATTGATAAATTGAATGCCTCACTTTCTAGCCTTAAGATTGAGAATGAAAAATTAATTCTTAAGGCTAAGGATTTAAATGTTTGCAATGATGTTATTTCCAATCTTAGAAATGAAAATGCCATGTTACATGCTAAGATTGATGAATTAAATGTTTGCAAACCCTCTACATCTACTGTTGATCATGTTTCTATTTGTACTAGATGTAGAGACATTAATGTTGATGCTATTCATGATCACCTCGCTTTAATTAAACAACAAAATGATCACATAGCTCAACTTAGTGCTAAAATCAATGAGCATGACTTAGAAAATGAAAATTTTAAATTTGCTAGAAGCATGCTCTATAATGGGAGACGCCTTGGCATTAATGATGGCATTGGCTTCCAACAGGGAGGCAATGTCAAGCTTAATGCCCCTAAGAAATTATCTAACTTTGTTAAGGCCAAAGCTCCCATGGTTCAGGATAACGAGGGTTACATTTTATATCCTGTTAGTTATCCTGAACACAAAATTAGGAGAATTCATTCTAGGAAGTCTCACTCTGGCTCTCATCATGCTTTTATGTATAAGAGTGAGGCATCTAGTTCTAGGCAATTCACTCATGTTAAATTTCCTAAAAAGAAAACTCCTAGTGCATCAAATGAGCCTATTGTTTCATTTAAGACTTTTGATGCTTCTTATGTTTTAACTAACAAATCAGGCAAAGTAGTTGCCAAATATGTTGGGGCCAAGCACAAGGGCTCAAAGACTTGTGTTTGGGTACCCAAGGTGCTTGTTTCTAATGTCAAAGGACCCAAGATTGTTTGGGTACATAAGAACAAGGCCTAAACTTGTTTTGTAGGTTTATGCATCCGGGGGCTCAAGTTGGATCATTGATAGCGGGTGCACAAACCACATGACTGGGGAGAAAAGGATGTTCTCCTCCTATGAGAAAAACCAAGATCCCCAAAGAGCTATCACATTCGGGGATGGAAATCAAGGTTTGGTCAAAGGACTTCGTAAAATTGCTATATCACCTGACCATTCTATTTCCAATGTTTTTCTTGTAGACTCATTAGATTACAATTTGCTTTTAGTTTCTCAATTATGCAAAATAGGTTACAACTGTCTTTTTACAGATTTAGGTGTTACTGTCTTTAGAAGAAGTAATGATTCAGTAGCATTTAAGGGAGTGTTAGAGGGTCGGCTATACTTAGTTGATTTCAATAGAGCTGAACTCGACACTTGCTTAATTGCTAAGACTAATATGGGTTGGCTTTGGCATCGCCGACTAGCCCATGTTGGGATGAAGAATCTTCACAAGCTTCTAAAGGGAGAGCACATTTTGGGACTAACCAATGTTCATTTTGAGAAAGACAGGATTTGTAGTGCATGTTAAGAAGGAAAGTAAGTTGGTGCCCATCATCCACACAAGAACAACATGACGACCGACAGGCCGCTTGAGCTACTCCACATGGATCTATTCGGCCCGATAGCTTACATAAGCATCGGCGGGAGTAAGTATTGTCTTGTAATTGTGGATGACTATTCTCGCTTCACTTGGGTGTTCTTTTTGCAGGAAAAATATCAAACCTAAGAGACCTTGAAGCGATTCTTGAGACGGGCTCAAAATGAGTTCGGATTAAGGATCAAGAAAATAAGAAGCGACAATGGGACGGAGTTCAAGAATTCTCAAATTGAAGGCTTTCTTGTGGAGGAGGGCGTCAAGCATGAGTTCTCTTCTCCCTACATGCCACAACAAAATGGTGTAGTGGAGAGGAAGAACAGAACTCTACTTGACATGGCGAGGACCATGCTTGATGAGTACAAGACTCCGAACTAGTTTTGGGCCGAGGCGATTAACACCGCCTACTACTCCATCAACCGGTTATATCTACACTGAATCCTCAAGAAGACATCTTATGAACTCCTCACTGGTAAAAGCCCAATGTTTCATATTTTAGAGTCTTTGGTAGCAAATGTTTTATTCTTGTCAAAAGAGGTAGAAAATCTAAATTTGCTCCTAAGGCTGTAGAAGGCTTTTTACTTGGTTATGATTCAAACACAAGGGCATATAGAGTCTTTAACAAGTCCACTGGACTAGTTGAAGTTTCTTGTGACATTGTGTTTGATGAGACTAACGGCTACCAAGTGGAGCAAGTTGATCTTGATGAGCTAGATGATGAAGAGGCTCCATGCGTCGCGCTAAGGAACATGTCCATTGGGGATGTGTGTCCTAAGGAATCCGAAGAGCCTCCACAAACACAAGATCAACCTTCATCTTCCATACAAGCATCTCCACCAACTCAAGATGAGGAATAGGCTCAAGATGATGAAGAAGAAGATCAAGAAGATGAGCCACCTCAAGAGGAGGGTAATGATCAAGGGGGAGATGACAATTATCAAGACAAGGAAGATGAACAGGGTCAAAGACCACCACACCCAAGAGTCCACCAGACGATTCAAAGAGATCACCCCGTGAACACCATCCTCGGCGATATTCATAAGGGGGTAACAACTCGATCTCGAGTCGCTCATTTTTGTGAACATTACTCTTTTGTCTCCTCTATTGAGCCATACAGGGTAGAGGATGCACTAAAAGATTCGGATTGGGTGCTGGCGATGCAAGAGGAGCTCAACAACTTCACGAGGAATGAGGTATGGCATTTGGTTCCATGTCCTAACCAAAATGTTGTAGGAACCAAGTGGGTATTCTGCAACAAGCAAGATGAGCATGGTGTGGTGACAAGGAACAAAGCACGACTTGTGGCCAAGGGTTATTCACAAGTCGAAGGTTTGGATTTTGGTGAAACCTATGCACCCATAGCTATGCTTGAGTCAATTCGTATATTACTTGCCTATGCTACTTACCATGGCTTTAAGCTATATCAAATGGATGTGAAGAGTGCCTTCCTCAATGGACCAATCAAGGAGGAGGTCTATGTTGAGCAACCTCCCGGCTTTGAAGATAGTGAGTACCCTAACCATGTGTATAAACTCTCTAAGGCGCTTTATGGGCTCAAGCAAGCCCCACAAGCATGGTATGAATGCCTAAGAGATTTTCTTATCACTAATGGCTTCAAAGTCGGTAAAGCCGATCCTACTCTCTTTACTAAAACTATTGCAAAAGATTTGTTTGTATGCCAAATTTATGTTGATGATATTATATTCGGGTCTACTAACAAATCTACTTGTGAAGAGTTTAGTAGGATCATGGTCCGAAAATTCGAGATGTCTATGATGGGGGAGTTGAAGTATTTCCCAGGATTTCAAGTCAAGCAACTCCAAGAGGGAACCTTCATCTGCCAAACAAAGTACATTCAAGACATACTCACCAAGTTTGGAATGAAGGATGCCAAGCCCATCAAGACACCCATGGGAACCAATGGGCATCTCGACCTTGACACGGGAGGTAAATCCGTAGATCAAAAGGTATACCGATCGATGATAGGATCTCTACTCTATTTATGTGCATCTCGACTGGATATTATGCTTTCCGTATGCATGTGTGCAAGGTTCCAAGCCGATCCTAAGGAAGTTCACCTTAGGGCCGTAAAGAGAATCTTGAGTTATCTAGTTTATACTCCTAAGTTTGGCCTTTGGTACCCCAAGGGATCCTCTTTTGATTTATTAGGATATTCATATGCTGATTGGGCAGGGTGTAAAATTGATACGAAGAGCACATCAGGGACTTGTCAGTTTCTGGGGAGATCCCTGGTGTCTTGGGCTTCAAAGAAACAAAACTTAGTAGCTCTTTCTACCGCCGAAGCCGAGTATATTGTCGCAGGCCACTGTTGCGCGCAATTGCTTTGGATGAGGCAAACCCTCAGGGACTATGGCTACAAATTTAGCAAAATCCCTCTCCTATGTGATAATGAGAGTGCAATCCGCATGGCGGATAATCCCGTTGAACACAGCCGCACTAAGCACATAGCCATTCGGTATCACTTTTTGAGAGATCACCAACAAAGGGGGGATATTGAGATAGCCTATATTAACACCAAAGAACAACTGGCCGATATCTTTACCAAACCACTAGATGAGAAAACCTTTACCAAACTTAGGAATGAGCTAAACATTCTTGATTCTCGGAACTTTGATTGATACTTTGCACACATAGCTCATTTATATACCTTTGATCATATCTCTTTTGTGTCTATGACTAATGTGTTTTCAAGTGTATTCTCATGCTTAGTCATAGAATTGAAAGGGAAATGGAGTATTTGGCAAAGACGACGCTTCCACTCAACTCCATCGGTATTATCTAATCTTTGCCAGTATTCCGCCATCTCTCCACATTAGTATATTCTTTCACTTATATCTTGTTTGCCAAAGGGGGAGAGAATTTACTAAGGGCTCATATTTCACTCAAAGTATCCGTTTTTGGCGATTAATGCCAAAGGGGGAGAAAGTATTAGCCCAAAGCAAAAGGACCGCACCACCACACCAATTTCAAATTTTTTTCAAAACAAGTTTAAGTTTTTAAATGTTTTTTCAATTGGTATCTTTGAAATTAGCATTCCTCTAAGAAATTCTATCTCAATTGGTAGAACCCTCTTGAACACTAAGAGGAGAATTTCATTAAGGAGGAGTTTTGTTTAGTCAAAGGAAAAACATTTGAAACAGGGGGAGAAAATTTCAAAATCTTGAAAATGCTTCTCGAAATCTTACTTATATACCTTTGACTACTTGCAAAAAGACTTTGAAAAGAATTTCTAAAAGAATTTGCAAAAATAAAACAAGTGGTGCAAATGTGGTCCAAAATGTTAAAAGAAAGAAAGCAATCCATGCATATCTTATGAAAGTTTAAATTGGTTTAATTCCAGGCAACCTTTGCACTTACCTTATTCAAACTAGTTCAATTCTGCACTTATATATTTGCTTTGATTTGTGTTGGCATCAATCACCCAAAAGGGGGAGATTGAAAGGGAAATAGGGTCAAACCTTTTCCTAAATGATTTTGGTGGTTGAATTGCCCAACACAAATAATTAGACTAACTAGTTTGCTCTAGATTATAAGTTCTACAGGTGCCAAAGGTTCAACACAAACCAATAAAAAGTCCAAGATAGGGTTCAAAAAGAAAGGAGCAAAACCAACCGAAAGATGCCCTGGTCTGGCGCACCGGACTGTCCGGTGTGCCACCGGACAGTGTCCGGTGCACCAGGGTAGATCAACTCAAACTTGCCACCTTTGGGTTTCTGGAAATGCCACTCCGCTATAATTCACCGGACTGTTCGGTGTGCCATGCGGAGTAATGGCTACAGCGCCAACGGTCGTCTGTAAAAGGTGAACAGTGCGCGGACAGTTCGCACAGAAGTCAGAGCAGGCGCCAGAAGGCGCACCGGACAGTGAATAGTGACTGTCCAGTGCACCATCGGACTGTCTGGTGGCCCAGGCTATCAGAGCTCCAACGGTCGAACCCTAACGGTTGGGTGACGTGGCTGGCGAACCAGACAGTGTCCGATGCGCCCATCGACAGACAACCTCCCCAACGACCATTTTGGTGGGTGGGGCTATAAATACCCCCCAACCACCACACTTCAATGGATCCAAGTTTTCAGCCATTGCATTCAATACAAGAGCTCTAGACTTCACTCCAAGACACAAAACAAAAGATCAAATCCTCTCCAAGTCCCAATATCATTCCAAAGACTTAGTGGCTTGTGAGAGAGAGACATCTGTGTTCATTTGAGTTCTTGTCGCTTGGATCGCTTTTCTTCTTCCTCCATTCTTGTTCTCAAGCAACTTGTAATCAAGCAAGAGACATCAAGTTGTGGTGGTCCTTGTAAGGGGTCTAAGTGACCCGTTGATTAAGGAGAAAAGCTCACTCGGTCTAGGTGACCGTTTGAGAGAGGGAAATGGTTGAAAGAGACCTGGTCTTTGTGACCACCTCAACGGGGAGTAGGTTTGCAAGGACCGAACCTCGGTAAAACAAATCACCATGTCATCCGCTTCATTTCCTTCTGATTTGTTTTCGCCCTCTCTTTCGGACTCAATTTTTATTCTAACGCTAACCCCGGTTTGTAGTGTGCACTTAAGTTTATAATATTCAATTCCACCTATTCACCCCCTCTAGGCGACTTTCACCTTTCAAGCAGAAATATAAAACATTTCGTGCAGACCTTCTCCCACGAATCAAGGATGAAATTCACCAGCTGCTAGAAGCTAATTTTATTAGACCTTGCAGATACGTAGAGTGGGTCTCCAATATTGTGCTGGTGGAGAAGGAGTTAGGTAAGCTCAGAGTATGCATTGATTTTCGCAATTTGAATAGAGCAACTCCTAAGGACGAATATCCCATGCCCATAGCCGACACATTGATTAATAATGCGTCAGGAAATAGAATTATTACCTTCCTTGATGGTGCCGGATGTAATCAGATTTTCATGGCCGAAGAAGATGCGTCTAAAACGGCCTTTATATGTCCAGGCTTCATTGGTTTATTTGAGTGGGTTGTTATGACATTTGGTCTAAAGAATGCTGGTGCTACTTATCAAAGGGCTATGAATTTGATCTTTCACGAGCTGTTAGGAAACACTGTGGAAGTCTACATTGATGATATTGTAGTCAAATTGGCTGAGTTTAGCTCTTATAAAGCTGATTTACGCGAAGCCTTTGATAAAATGCGTCGGTATGGTCTGAAAATGAACCGACGTAAATGTGCTTTTATAGTGTCGGCTGGTAAGTTTTTAGGATTCATCATTCATGAACGTGGTATAGAGATAGACCCTAATTGAATCAAATCTATTTGGAATGTGGGACCTCCAACCTGTAAGGTCGAAGTGTAGAAGTTTCTCGGCAAGATAAATTATTTGCGGAGGTTTATTTCTAACCTAGCCGAGAAGATTGATGCCTTCACCCCTATCCTTCGGCTTAAGAATGATGCCGAATTCACTTGGGGGGCAGAACAGCAGGAAGCGTTTGATCTCATCAGAAAGTATTTGTCTTCGGCCCCTGTATTAAAAGCACCACAAGTAGGAGTACCGTTTAGATTGTACATTGCAGCTGAAGATAAGGTTATTGGGGCTGTTCTGACGCAAGTGACTGGAGGAAAGGAGCATGTGGTGACCTACCTAAGTTGGAGGCTGGTGGATGTTGAAACAAGGTACACTTTTATCGAAAAGTTATGCTTATGCATATTTTATGCATGCACCAAGTGTAGATGTTATTTAATGTCTAGTCATTGCACCGTTTCCAGTCAAACCGATGTGATTAAATACATGTTGCAAAACCCGATTGAGTGGTAGGATTGGTAAATGGGCTTATGCACTTATAGAGTATGACTTCGCCTATGAACCATTGAAATCTATGAAAGGCTAGGTCGTAGCAGATTTTATTGTAGAACATCAGATCAAAGATACTTATAAACTAGACATATCATACCTCACTGTTACTCCCTGGACTTTATATTTTGATGGATCGGTTTGCAATGAAGGTCAAGGATTTGGCATCGTGCTTGTTTCACCAAGTAATGTCTCCTTCGACTTCTCTAGCCGATTGAAAACTTATTGCACTAACAATCAAGCCAAATATGAGGCCCTTTTGTTCGGCTTAGAGCTTTTAAATTGTATGGGAGTAAAACATGTGAAGGCATTTGGTGATTCTCAGCTGGTTGTCCAACAGGTATTAGAAGAATATCAATGTTTTGATGGTACTCTAAATAGTTACCTTGAAAAGTGTTGGGGCATAATTCATTCTTTTGATGAATTCAGTATTCGACACATCTCTAGAGTTGAGAATCACAGGGCTAACAATTTGGCACAAGATGCATCAGATTATCGGATAAAACGAGGGAGATTTCACAACACTGAAAATCTAATAACCGGTATAGGGCCAATTCCCCAGGTCACAGACTGTCCGAGTGAAGACTCCGGACTGTCCAAGGTTGCCAGGAAAGTTCTCCTAATTGATTCGGCTGATAATGAAGCCGATGCAAGTGATTGGAGGACACCCATAATTAAATATTTACGAAATCCCAATATTAGGATGGATAAGAACATTCGGCGTACATCTTTCAAGTATGTTTTAATGAGTGGTGAACTCTACTGCCGAACAGTCAACGACGTCTTGCTTAAGTGCTTGGGCCCAGATGATGCTATATTAGCCATGGCCAAAGTACATGAAGGGATTTGTGGTACCCATCAATCGGCTCCAAAGATGAAGTAGTTGTTGCGAAGGTTTGGCTTCTATTATCCTAACATGATAGCTGATTGTTTCAAGTACTACAAAGGATGCCAAGTATGTCAAAAATTTAGCGACTTACAGTTGGTCCCTGCAGCTGAATTACATCATATCATTAAGCCTTGGCCTTTCAGAGGATGGGGATTAGACTTCATAGGAGAAATTCATCCTTCATCATCAAAGGGGCATCAGTTCGTGTTAGTTACCACTGACTACTTTGCCAAATGGACCGAAGCCGTTGCTCTAAAGAACATGACACACAGGGAGGTAATTGAGTTCATAACTGAACATATTATTCATAGATTTGGCATTCCCCAGACCTTGACTACAGATCAAGGGGCTTCTTTTATGTCAAAGGAGGTACGTGAGTTTGCTGAATCATATAGAATTAAATTGCTCAATCCGTCTCGATATTATGCTCAGGCCAATAGATAGACCGAGTCTAGTAATAGAACATTGATTAACTTGATAAAAAAGAAGATATCTGATAATCCTAAGTATTGGCATAAGATTTTATCTAAAGCTTTGTGGGCTCACATAGTATCTAAACACCATGCTACTAAAGTTTCTCCATTTGAGCTTGTCTATGGGCAGGAAGCAGTTTTACCCGTGGAGATAAGTTCAAATGTTGTCAGGATCACCAGGCAAAATGGCTTAACTATCGGTGATTATTATAATTTGATGATGGACAGTATTGATGAGGTGACTGATAAAAGAGTGGCAGCCTTAGGAGAAATAGAAAAGGACAAGATCATGGTAGCCAAGGCCTACAACAAGAAAGTCAAAGCTAAATCATTTCAGGTAGGGGACCTAGTGTGGAAGACCATCTTGCCTCTAAGAAACAAAGACCGGAAGTTTGGGAAGTGGTCACCAAGCTGGGAGGGTCCATACAAAGTAACACAAGTAATATCTGGTAACGCCTATTTACTGCAAACATTGCAAGGCAAAGATTTGCCCAAGGCTTTGAATGGGCGTTTCCTCAAGCAGTACCATCCTAGTATGTGGTAAGATGCTTAAGAAAACCGATGTGATCACGTCGAGTTAGTTGCTTTTGGTTCGCTCAGCTCCACCAAAAGGCAGGGGGCATATGTTGAGCACCAAATTGAGGCTGGACGGTCTGGCCCTGGGGCCGGACGGTCCGTGCCACTGGTCCAGACAGTCCGCGCGCGCGCAGAACCGATTAGGGTTCTGAGTTTCTTACTGTGTTTGTTGGCTAGATTCACGGAATTAGCTTGGGGAGTTTGTTTGTAACGGGTCCAGCCCCACTCCTCTATAAATACAAAGGAATATGGCCGATTTATAATCATCAATCAAATCAATAATAAATTTATCTTGCATTTATTTCTTGTACATTTAGGAGTAGTTCTAGTCTAGTTCTAGTTTAGCCTTCTAATCCCCAAATTCTCCGCTTCTCTTCGACTCTAAGTCGATTAGAGAAGTCTAGGTCGACCTGCTGAGCCTAGAAAACACCTAGGATCTCTCGTCCCCGATGGGGTCCCTCCCGGGAGAGAGATCTAGGCGCCGTCGACGACCTTCGCCACCCCTGCGCATGCGCGGACCGTCCGGCCTGTAGGCGCGAACCGTCCGGCCGTTAGGCAGGAAACCCTAAGCCCTCCGCCAGGTCGCGGACCATCCGGCCCTGGCCGCGGACCGTCCGCGCCTGTGCAGAGAGCACCGCCGCTGGTTCTCACACAGTGATTGGCACCCTAAAAAGGCACCAACACCACCATGAACGACAATGGACAAAGCTGACACAAGGAGAAAGGCCTCACCGGAGCCGAGGAGAAAATCTATCGATTGACGGTGAATTAGAAGTCGGATCAACGAATCGAAAGCGCCAGGACGAAGCTCTTGACGAGATGAATGCAGTGGTACTCTCAGATTTCGCCAACGACTCATAGATTGAAATAATTGCTCGCCGAAGTTGTCAGCGGAGTTGGAACCGCCCCGAACTTTGGCGAGCAATTCTGGGAATTGTGGATCGAATCTGGGGAAACAGTTATGAGATTTGGAAAGGACTCGACGAGAGGGTTCCAGCCATATATATATTGCTAGGGTTTAAAGATATTTTATTTTTCGTAATAAATCCATTTTAAAATTAAAATAATTCCAGAAAAGGCTGAAATCGTTTTTAATGTCGAGAAAATATCTCGAAGGCTCCAAAAATTCTAGGAAAATTTCTAGACATGATTTGGCACCCAATGAACTAAAAAACATATTTAGAAATTTTGAAAATGTTTTTAAGTACCTCAAATAAAAAGATTTTGGTTCTCAAAAATAGAAAAATATTCAGAAAAATATGAAAATTTACCAGAAACTTCTACAAGATATATTAACATGTTTCAAACACTTCTTGCACTTAGAAACACTATGCAACAACTTGAATAAAACAACTAAAGCACCACTAGGTCTCACTTCACTATATAATAAAATAACTCTTCATTATTTTAGAAAATGGAAAAGAAAAGCGAAGAAAGGAAAAAGTAACTCCTGAATTTTGAGTATAGAGCAAAGAAACTTTTATACTGCAAAATTTAGGGTGTTACACCTGCTGACCCGGAGCACCCTAAGATCTCTCTCCTAGGGGTGGCATCTAGGTTCCTGTGAGGAAGAAGACGACCCTGCGCCATCGTGGACCTTTCGGCCCAGAGCATGGACTGTCCGGACATACGCTGGGAAGGTATCGCTCCTGCGCCCAGACCGCAGACCGTCCGGCTCAAAGCCACATACTGTCCGCGTCGCCGCAGAGGGCACCGTCAGGCGGTACACGAGTGATTGCATCCAGATCAATGTCAACACACTTTTTGGCGACTCCATTGGGGACAAAGGTTGCAGATCTACAAAACTAGGCTTATATGGCCGATTCTAAAGATCTCAATGGTGCTTCTCCAAACAGTGACACAAGGTTGACTAATTTGTTAGCGGCTGGGCATAAAAAATTAGAAGATGACATGAAGAAGCTGGACGAATAGGTCCAGCGACAACAAGATCAGGTGCTCAAGGTAGCGAAGAAGTGGTACCTCTCGCACTTCAATCGCCACCAGAAGGTCGTCCGAGAGAGGGAAATAAACATCGATTACATGTTAGTTGTGCTGTAGCATCTCCCCACGATATGTGATACCAAGTCAGCCGATGATATTTAATCTATGAAAATTTGTTTTGATAATCAGATTACTAGTATCATGGAGGATATAGAGAAGTTGGCACATGCATTAGAAAAAAATCACATGCCTAATTTTTTATCATATGAATTGGGCACCGAAACAATTGCGTCAAACACATCGACAACAAACGGGTTTCCCTAGCCATATTCTGGTATGTCGGTGGACTCATATCTAGGACGACTGTCACCACCATCTTTAGTAAATGCTGGGTCGACTCTAAGCATGGTCGGACCATCCGCACACAATCTTGGACTATCTAACCCTCTGTCAGACCGTCCGGCACCCTACACCGGACAGTTCAGAGTCACGCGGAGCCTATCCCAAGAGTCATAGGCGTTGTCCGAGACAACCAAACAATCCGAGAATAGTACTGGACCGTCTGACTACACAGGTTGGATCATCTGGAGCACCGGAATCCACATAAGATTGGCCTATTATAGAAGGCTGACATAAAGATAGCCGACCACCTAAGCCCCAGGAGCAAAAAAGGTTACACGCCATTGAGCTTATTTGGTCTACTAAGGCCAAATCTTCTGCTCGCTCTCACCCACACCCGACACAAAAAGGGAAAGTTAAGTTCACATTTAATGTTGCTAAGTGTGATAAAATATTTGATGAGTTACTTAAGCATGGTAACATTAAATTGTCACATACAATTCCTCCGGTTGAAGAATTAAAAGGGTGTGTATATTGTAAAT
This sequence comes from Zea luxurians, assembly GCA_029449295.1. Taxonomy (NCBI): domain Eukaryota; kingdom Viridiplantae; phylum Streptophyta; class Magnoliopsida; order Poales; family Poaceae; genus Zea; species Zea luxurians. The sequence continues at coordinate 70,186,476 of JAOPSE010000012.1, forward strand.
GGCATGGCTCCTTTCTTTATAACACCAATGATTGTGATGTCTTCCGTTGGCAAATTCAATCGGCTATAAAGGAAGGCCGGTTGAGATTTCAAGAGGTGAAGATTGATAGGCCACCTGTCCTTGTCACCACATTAGAGCCGATAAGCAAAAAAATCTTAGTTCGGCCATGTGCGGCCGATAAAAGCAAAGATAAAAATATCGTCATTGGTGATCCTCGCACGCCAAATATGTCATCTAGAGTGGTTACTTTGAAGGCCCCGGATAAAAGAAAGACTGCAGGCGCCGGAGGGCAAGCACAATCGGACACCCGATCACGATCACCTGTCCTGCATACGCCGAATGGTCTAGGTAATATGGAAGACAGTCCAGGACAGGCGTGGACAACAGGCTATGAAGGTCGAACGGTCCGTAGATAACCAGAAGTAGCATCAACCTCAGACTGTTAGACCACAACGTTCAAAACAGGTACTAGGAAGCAAAACACTTCCAAGACGCCTGGCCAACTCAACAGAGTCAACCCTACTTTTGATCAGCTACTTGCTAAATATATGAAGAAGGCCATTCCACACAACCAGCCAATAAAACAAACGAAGTTAAAAAGGCCCAAAAGGTAGCGTCGCCAAGATCACCTGTGTAACACCCTGAATTTGGGGGTATAAATTTCCTTCCCCGCTACTCACCAAATTCAGGCGTTACTCTTTTTTCTCTTCCCGTTTCGCTCCTTCTTCCAATTTTCAAAGCAGTATAGTGACTGGTGTCCATATCGCTTGTAAACAAAAAACCTAAGTTGACAAGGGTGTTGCATCATGCCGAAGCATATTTCTTTTGTCTGATGTTGTGTCTGGTCGTGCGTTCGTCTCGTATCGGTTTTTGAGAGTTTAATTTCGATTAGAGGTTGTACGAGCAGTGGGTTTTCGGCCTAGCCCGTGGTCTGGCTCGGCCCGTAGCCCGACCCGGCCCTACCCATGCGTGCGTCCCTGGCGCCCCCTCTCCCCATGCGCCCCTCCTCTCTCTCTCATTTTCTTTTCCCACGCAGCAACTTCCCTGTCCCTCTCTTCCACCTCTCTTCCACCTCCCTTGCCCTAGGTGTGATCCGGTGGACGGTTGCCACCGATCGTCGAGCCTCAAGGTGAGCTCCCCCTCTCTTCCCCTCTCCTCTCCCTCTTCCTCCCTCCCCCGTGCGCCCAGCCCGCTCCCTGGTCACGCCTCCCTTGGCCACGCGCCTCCTTGGCTGCACCCTGGCCGCGCCTCCCTGGCCGTGCGCCCCTGCTGGCCCCTGGCCACGCGCGCCCCTGGCGCCCTCCCCCGCTCCATGCGCGTAGTCCCATTCCAGCGCGTGCAGCCCTAACGCGTAACGTTTAAATTCAGTTTGATTAGTTTTAAATTTAGTTTAATTTATGTGCTGCATTCACCACGCGACAATCCATTTTAAATTTAGATATATTAGTGTGCTGCGTCGCGCACTTCATCGCACAACGTGTGGTTTTAAATTCAGTTTAAGTGGCATATGCTGTCGTGCGCTTCATCGCGCGACGCTTTATGTTATTCTCATATTTAATTCAAGTGTTTCGTTGCGCGCTCTGTCGTGCAACGATTCACTTAATTTTAGATTATCTTAAGTGTTGTGTGGCACGCTTCGCCGTGCGACGATTCATTTTAATTTCAGCTTAATTCGTGCGTGCTGTCGCGCGACAACTCGTCCCAATTTTTAGTTTAGTTCGTATGTGCCATCGTGCGCTTCGCCGCGCGATAATCCTTTCAAATTTACCTTAAGATTGTTTATAATAATTAAGCACGTAGCACAACTTTATTTTATACATAACATGATTGTCAAATTAATATGGTTATGTTTAGACAAGTATTTTAATCCATAGCTGCTTAACGTAATTGCCTTTCGACCGTAGCCTCGACCGTTGTTTTCTCTTTCTCGCATAGTCATAGGTGCGAGCCCTGCGCCAAGCGTCTGCTTATTTGTTGTATTCTACTGCGTGGTGGGTTGTTCTTTTGATATTAAGTTTGTGGAATGTATGTTTGAACTCGTATAGATAACGGTCTGTTGGCGGAGTCCGAAGGAGTTGCAGGTGAAGACCCTGAGCAGTAGTTAGTTGGTGAAGGAAAATGTCCGTTGACCTATCTATGTCCTACTCATTTTATAATTCACTCCCCGTATTTACACAATTTATACCTAAGGATTGACTAGCTTTGTTTATCATGTCCTTGTTTACCTATGTGGGTTGGATTATTTTGGTTTAGCTCTATGCTAGTGCTTCACCCTAATCAATGAACAAGATGAGATTATTTATGATACGTTGTTTTCCCTTTTGATTATGATGATGATATTGTGACATTTAAGAGGACTCGAGCGGTTTCTCGAGTGTCTCTCCGTAAGGACTGGCTCGTTGGATGGCTGAAAGTCGCCTAGAGGGGGGTGAATAGGGCGAAACTGAAATTTACAAAGTTAATCACAACTACAAGCCGGGTTAGCGTTAGAAATAGAAATGAGTCCAAGAGAGAGGGCGCAAAACAAGTCGCGAGCGAATAAAGAGTGAGACACGTGAATTTGTTTTACCGAGGTTCGGTTCTCGCAAACCTACTCCCCATTGAGGAGGCCACAAAGGCTGGGTCTATCTCAACCCTTTCCCTCTCTCAAACGGTCCCTCGGACCGAGTGAGCTTCTCTTCTCAAATCAACCGGGAACAAAACTTCCCCGCAAGGACCACCACACAATTGGTGTCTCTTGCCTCGGTTACAAATGAGTTTTGATCACAAGAACAAATGAGAAAGAAAAGAAGCAATCCAAGCGCAAGAGCTCAAATGAACACAACAAATCTCTCTCACTAATCACTAAAGCCTTATGTGGAATTGGGAGAGGATTTGATAACTTGTTGTGTCTTGTATTGAATGCCTAGCTCTTGTAAGGTGTAGAAGTGTGAAAACTTGGATGACTTGAATGTGGGGTGGTTGGGGGTATTTATAGCCCCAACCACCAAACTAGCCGTTGGTGGAGGCTGCTGTCGTATGGCGCACCGGACAGTCCGGTGTGCCACCGGACAGTGTCCGGTGCGCCAGCCACGTCACCCGGCCGTTAGGGTTCGACCGTTTGAGCTCTGACTGGTGGGGTCGCCTGGCTGTCCGGTGGTGCACCGAACATGTACTGTAGACTGTCCGATGTGCCACCCGCGCGTGCTCTGCTCCTCTGCGCGCGCTGGCGCGCATTTAATGCTGTAGCAGGTGACCGTTGGCGCGGACTAGCCGTTGCTCCGCCGTTACACCGGACAGTTCGGTGTGCACCGGACATGTCCGGTGAATTATAGCGGAGCGGATTCCCGAAGCTGGCGAGTTCAGAGTCGCATCTCCTTGGAGCACCGGACACTGTTCGGTGTACACCGGACAGTCCGGTGAATTATAGCGCGGCGCCTCTGAGTTTTCCTGAAGGTGCGAAGTTTAGCTTGGAGTCCCCTGGTGCACCGGACACTGTCCGGTAGCACATCGGACAGTCCGGTGCGCCAGACCAGGGTGCCTTCGGTTGTCCCTTTGCTCTTTTGTTTGAACCCTTTTTCTTGGTCTTTTTATTGACTTATTGTGAACCTTTGGCACCTGTAGAACTTATGAACTAGAGCAAACTAGTTAGTCCAAATATTTGTGTTGGGCAATTCAACCACCAAAATCAATTTAGGAAATAGGTGTAAGCCTAATTCCCTTTCAATGACCACCCGAGAAAACAGTACAACCATGTGGGTGGTATGGGACGCCCTTAGCTAAATAATTTGAGGAACTGAGGTGTAGTTCGCTTCGCCGTCATGCCATCAATGGGGCTCGGTGTATGCGGCTCGCTCTGCTGAGGGTGGTTTGCCCCTTGGGGAGGAGTACGGTACATTTAGGAAACCTAACGGGTGACTATAGCCTTAGGTATCTTTGTAAAGGCTACATAGTGAAACCTTGCCTATTCACCTTGGTAATGTTTAAGGGTTTGATTGGCCCGAGGCAAAAAGGAATCACGGCTCGTGGGTAAAGTGTGCAACCTCTACAGAGTGTTATGAAACTAATATATCAGCTGTGCTCGCGGTTATAAGCGGCCTTGGGAGCTCCATTGATTAGAGACACATTGAATCAGAGATACTTTGTTTACAGGTGATAATGAGGATGATAATGGTTTCTATTGTGATTATGATTATGATTATGGTTTATGGTATTCTTTCTGTTTGGGAAGAGTACTTTTGGGTTAACAACTTGGGTTAATGTTAAAATCTAGCTATCTACTAGTAATAATTACCTGACCAACTAAAAGTAACTGCTTGACCTTAACCTCACATAAAGCTAGTCCACTATAGCCAAACGGGACAATTGCTGAGTATGTTGATGTGTACTCACCCTTGCTTTACACACCAAACCCCCTAGGTTGTCCACGTTGCAACCACTGCTCAGGAGAAGATGAGGTCATGGTGGAGGACTTCCAGGAGTTCCAAGAGTACGATGAGTTCTAGGCGTGGGTTAACGACAAACCCCTAGTTTGCTGCCTATGAAGGCCGTGTTTATCTACATTTCATTTTCGCACTTAGATAATTGTTAATGACTATGTGGATGTCTCAGACATCATGATATAATCAACTATTACCCTCTTTTATGTTATTATCCGAGCACTGTGTGATGATGTCCGGTTATGTAACTGTTGTGTACGTGAATTGCTAATCCTGGCACGTACATGGTTCGCATTCGGTTTGCCTTCTAAAACCAGGTGTGACAACCAAGCCATGCTCCTCCAGGGATGGCATGGTGCTTCCCGGTTTATCCATCGTCAGTGTGTTGTCCAACTCAAGTGTGGGCTGGTACGACGATGAATCTGTATTGTTGGCCCAATCCGTTTGATTATTCGAGCTAGGGGCACCACAAGTTTTTGCCTATTGACATGTTGATCAGGCAAACATGATCGAAGATGATGCAATTCGAAACGGTCTTTGTGCATCAAAGTTCTATCAAATATTTATATTATCTGATCACAAGAGCTGATGATTTGTATCGAGCCGAGTCCTTACTTTGGGAACAAAATAACTCATGAGATCTATTGTTTCTGAAGTGTGCTCGTGCTTTTGGTTTGCCAAGCTCCACCAAAAGACAGGGGGCATGTGTTGAACAACATAAGTGGCGGACGGTCCGTGCCCCCGCGATCAGATTAACTCGGGCGATTATCCTTATCTCATGCGTGGTTATCCATCTAATCACATGGGATTTGTTAGCTATCACCTAGGAATGGGTCTAGACCTCCCCCTAAATATATGAAGGGGTACGACCGATTGAGAATTGACAGAACCTCCCAAGATATTATGCCCACCTGCATCTTTCCTCGTCCTATGGACCTTAGACAGCCATGCAAAGGCACCCAATAGCTTGACAGGACTTGAACCTTGTATCTTTCTCAACATCTCCCAAGAGCGAATATCCCATCTCACAGACATTACACATAATCGGAGTAAAAGCAGAAAGAGTTACAATAACTTAATTAACATTCATATGTTAAAGTAACGATATAGAAAGAGTGCTTATTACAATATAAAGGTCTGAGTGCTTCTACTTATTACATCATTTGGAAGGTAAACACCCTCCACAAGTTCATACTTAATTTTTGTCCTCCTTATTGGGGACAACCTTGGTGTAGAAGCAGCAGTAGACTCTTCACCTACAACAACATGGGTTCAAAAACCCTGAGTATGAAGTGTACTTTTGAAAGTCTTACCCGACTAAAGGAAAATACTCTCAAGGATATGTTGGCCTTTGGGAATCAAGGTAATGTTTAGCAAGAATCAATGACTCAATTTGCACAAAGCTTACTAAATTTGGTCCTTACGAATTCTTTTTACTTATCAAGTTAAGTAGTTTCATGAATCTAGATTTTCCTAATCTAGATCAATCACTTGGCCTACTCTAGCCATCTCTCATCCAATCCCGAGTTCACTTGTCAACTACGGTGTAGGTTAGTGACCAAGTCTTCATATCCGAGAAGTAACGACAATCTGAATCGATTAATACCCAGTTGGGGATCTCCAACCACACGACATATGCAGGGGCCAGCCCAAGTTAGAGCAAGGGTATTCAATTGAATACCCATTATTTTTGGCAAAAGAATATCTATATGTATATATATACTATGTATATACACAAAAATATTGTAAAATATAAAATAACCCTATTTTATAGCTATTTGGTCGTGCTTTTCACCAACTTTTTTTATTTTCCTACCATGCAACCCATCAAGGAGTACAATAGATAGTCTATTAGCCTTTACTCGTTAGCATGCTGAAGCTCTACATAGACGCTCGAGAGCAAGGGGCTGTGGTGTGGCTACACATGCGTGCAACGACGACTTACGCAACCCTAATCATCTCGCTAGTATGTTGAGTATTGAACAATATCATCTTATGACCCATTCTTTATTATGTGAGTTATGATCTCATTTACTAGTTATGTAATGTGTATACTCAATTATGTGTTGTATATATTTTATATGCATTGCAACTTTCTATTTTATACAATGATTAATTGTATATGTCTAAAGGTTATTAGGCTGTCAAAAAATATTATGCTCCATTAAAATTTCAAATACCCAGCCTCCAATTCTGGTCCCACCCCTGGACATATGTAGCACTTAACCCTTGCATATGTCAACTCGAACCCAGGTTTTTCAAGACCAGAATGGGTTCACGCCAACTGAGAGCACATATACTCCACCGTCCAGCCTCTTGCCACGGAGGGTACAAGCTACTCTCGCTATCTCACCACTCCCATTGCGTGGTAGCCTTTCTGGTATTGGTCCGACCGAGGCAAAGCTTATCCATGATGAGGCATGTGGCCAGTTAAAAGGTCCTCGATCATCAAGCCTACATCGGCTCGATCCTTAAACGACTAGGCGGAGACACTACACCAAGACTCTCTTCTCTTGCAAGTCGCCCGCTCAGTCTCATCTTATTAATTTATCACTCAAAACATGGTACCTATCAGAGGTACTCTTTTTAGATGTTGAATCCATCATGGCCATGATGGACTCACCATCACAAGTTTTTGTAAAAATTTCCTATTCCAGTGTTAAGCATCACCTTTTTAAAACAAAAACATTTTTGTTTTCTAAGCAAGGCTAAGCATCATTAAAACACATTTTAAATAAATCAGGTAACAAGGATTGATACTCAATTCATCAAGGAAGGAAATGCATCAGTAGTTTATCACACAACTCCTATGACTTAATGCATCATTCAAAGGTGATAAATTTTTAAAAAACAAGGAAAGGGTAAATGCACCGGGGCTTGCCTTGCGTTGCAGGAGTAGTTGTTTCTTCACCACACATGTCAAAGTAGAGATTGTTCTCCACAGGAGGATTCTCTATCTAAGGGGCAACTTCTTCTTCTATTATATAGTCATCTTCATGTTCTACACACAATAAATACATATATGGATGCTTATGTTATGCCATGAACATGCAAGCTTGTAAACAAGAAAACAGAAAACATCTCCTTGAGTACAACTTTCCTTCACGGTGCTTAATAACCATGAAAACTACCTAGCTAGATGTTCTTTTAAGACTAGTTTAACTGATCCCCTTGAGTTATTAAGTAGACATAAATTTTAATATTCCTACTTTTGCTTTTAGAACTAAACCCTACTCTTATTTCATATTTAAAAAGATTATCCCTTTGGGCTTAAACTATGTTCTATGGTCAAACAGTGCCCAAATAGGCTCAAACTTCACTCAAGGGTTATAACAAAAATACCAAGCATACCCAAGAGTCTTTATAATTTTAGGACTTCCAATAGAATTATAAAATACTAATAGGCTTTACCTAAGTACTATTAAATACTAGATAATTCATGGTTTGCAATAAAAATCCTGAAACTACTTTTATTAAATATTATCTGATTTCAGGAGTATAGTAAAATTGGTTTCACTATTTTACCATTTTCTACAATTTGTACTGGATTTTACAAGTTATCAGTAAAAAGAAAAAAACATGAATAGGACTAGGCTCAATCCAACCTGAGTCGGCCCATGAACAGAGGAAAGCGCGCGTGTTGACGCCTTTTTGGAGCGCCAAACACTCAACAAGAACCGTGGCGGTGCCCTCTGCACAGGGGCGGACGGTCCGCGCGCAGGGGCCGGACGGTCCGTGGCCTGGTGCGAGGCGCGGTGGTGCTCTCTACGCAAGGGCGGACTGTCCGCGGCCTGGGGCCGGACGGTCCGCGGCCTGGTGCGTGGCTAGGGCTCCTGCCTGACGGCCGGACGGTCCGCGCCCTGGGGCCGGACGGTCCGCGCGTACGCAGGGACGGCGGAAGATCGCCGACGGCGTCTGGATCTCGCTCCCGGGAGGGACCCCATCGGGGAGTAGAGATCCTAGGTGGTGTCTAGGCTCGGGCTGGCCGACCTAGACTCCTCTAATCGACGTGGAGCCGAAGAGAGACGAAGAATTTGGGGATTGGATAGCTAAACCTAAACTAGACTAGAACTACTCCTAAGATAAAATGCGAAATAGAAGTTGTATTGATTCGATTGATGATTACAAATCGGCCGTATACCTCTCTATTTATAGAGGAGGGGGGTTGGACCCTTTACAAACTAATTCCCGAGCTTATCCCGCGATTTTAGCTAACAACCGTAGCACAAAACTCGGAACCCTAATCTGCTCTGCGCACGCGCGGACCGTCCGACCCACATGCGCGGACCGTCCGGACCACGGACCGTCCGGCCTCAGGGCCGGATAGTCCGCCGGCTCATTTCTGGTTCGAACATATGCCCCCCTGCCTTTTGGTGGAGCTGGGCGAACCAAAAGCAACTAACTCGATGTGATCACATCGGTTTTCTTAGGCATCTTGCCACATACTAGGATGGTACTGTTTGAGGAAACGCCCATTCAAAGCCTTAGGTAAATCCTTGCCTTGTAATGTTTGTAGTAAATAAGCGTTACCAGACATCACCTATTTTACTTTATAAGGACCCTCCCAGCTTGGCGACCATTTCCCGAACTTTCGGTCTTTATTCCTTAGAGGCAGAATGGTCTTCCACACCAAGTCTCCTACTTGAAATGATTTTGCTTTGACCTTCTTGTTGTAGGCCCTGGCTACTATGAGCTTGTCCTTTTCTATTGCTCCCAAAGCTATCATCCTCTTGTCGGTCACCTCATCAATATTATCCATCATTGAATTATAATAATCAGTAGTAGTTAGATCATTTTGTCTGGCAAACCTGACAGCATTCAAACTTATTTCAACAGGTAACACTGCTTCCTACCCATAGACAAGCTCAATAGGAGATACTTTAGTAGCACTATGTTTAGATATTCTATGAGCCCATAAAGCTTCAGACAAAATCTTATGCCAATGTTTAGGATTATCAGATACCTTCTTCTTTATCAAATTAATCAACATCCTATTACTAGACTCGGCCTGTCCATTGGCCTGAGCGTAATATGGAGACGAATTAAGCAGCTTAATTCTGTATAATTCAGCAAATTCACGTACCTCCTTTGACATAAAAGAAGTACCTTGATCTGTAGTCAAGGTCTGGGGAATGCCGAATCTATGAATAATATGCTTAGTTATGAACTCAATTACCTCCTTGTGCGTCATGTTCTTTAGAGCAACGGCTTCAGTCCATTTGGTGAAATAGTCAGTGGCAACTAACACAAACCGATGCCCCTTTGATGATGAAGGATGAATTTCTCCAATAAAGTCTAATCCCCATCCTCTGAACGGCCAAGGCTTGATGATAGGATGTAATTCGGCTGCAGGGACCAACTGTAGGTCGCCGAATTTTTGACACACTTGGCAACCCTTGTAGTACTTGAAACAATCAGCTATCATACTAGGCCAATAAAAACCAGACCTTCGCAACAACCACTTCATCTTTGGAGCTGATTGATGGGTACCACAAATTCCTTCATGTACTTTGGCCATGGCTAATATAGCATCATCTGGGCCCAAGCACTTCAGCAGGACATCATTAACCGTTCGGCGGTAAAGTTCATCACTCATCAAAACATACTTGAAAGCTGTTCGCCGAATGTTCTTATCTGTCCTGATATTGGGATTTTGCAAATAATTAAGTATAGGTGTCCTCCAATCACTTGCATCGGCTTCATTGTCAGCCGAATCGATTAAGAGAACATTTCTGGTAACCTCGGACGGTCCGGCGTCATCACGCGGACGGTCCGCGACCTAGGAATTTGGCTCTGCACTGGTTATCAGATTTTCAGTTTTGTGAAATTTCCCTCTCTTTATCCGATAACCTGATGCATCTTGTGCCAAATCGTTAGCTCTATGATTCTCAACTCTAGAGATATGCCGAATACTGAATTCGTCAAAAGAATGGATTATGCTCCAACATTTCTCAAGATAACTATTTAGAGTACCATCAAGACATTGATATTCTTCTAACACTTGTTGGACAACCAGCTGAGAATCACCAAATACCTTCACATGTTTTACTCCCATACCATTTAAAAGTTCTAAACCGAATAGGAGGGCCTCATATTCAGCTTGATTATTAGTGCAATAAGTTTTTAATCGGCTAGAGAAGTCAAAGGAGACATTACTTGGTGAAACAAGCACAATGCCAATTCCTTGCCCTTCATTGCAAACCGATCCATCAAAATATAAAGTCCAAGGAGTAATAGTGAGGTATGACATGTCTAGTTCATGAATATCATTAACCCGATGTTCTACAATAAAATCCGCTACGACTTGGCCTTTCATAGATTTCAATGGTTCATAGGCCAAGTCATATTCTATGAGTGCATAAGCCCACTTACCAATTCTACCACTCATAATTGGGTTATGCAACATGTATTTGATTACATCGGCTTGACCAGAAACAGTGCAATGACTAGACAGTAAATAACACCTACATTTGGTGCATGCATAAAACAAGCATAAGCATAACTTTTCAATAAAAGTGTACCTTGTTTCAGCATCCACCAACCTTCGGCTTAGATATGTCACCACATGCTCCTTCCCCTCAGTTTCTTGTGTCAGAACAGCCCCAATAACCTTGTCTTCAGCTGCAATGTATAATCTGAATGGTGCTCCTACTTGTGGTGCTTTTAACACGGGAGCCGAAGACAAGTATTTTTTTAATGAGATCAAATGCTTCCTGTTGCTCTGCCCCCCAAGTGAATTCAGCATCATTCTTAAGCCGAAGGATAGGGGTGAAGGCATCAATCTTCCCGGCTAGGTTAGAAATAAACCTTCATAAATAATTCACCTTGCCGAGAAACCTCTGTACTTCGACCTTACAAGTCGGAGGCCCCACATTCCGAATAGACTTGATTCAGTCAGGGTCTATTTCTATACCATGTTCATGGATGACAAATCCTAAAAACTTACCAGCCGACACTCCAAAAGCACATTTACGTGGGTTCATTTTTAAACCATACCGACACATTTTATCAAAGGCTTTGCGCAAATCAGCTATATGAGAACTAAACTCAGCCGATTTGACTACAATATCATCAATGTAGACTTCCACAGTGTTTCCTAACAACTCATGGAAGATCAGATTCATAGCCCTCTGATAAGTAGCACCAGCATTTTTAAGACCGAATGTCATGACAACCCATTCAAATAAACCAATGAAGCCTGGACATATAAAGGCCGTTTTAGACGCATCTTCTTCGGCCATGTAAATCTGATTATATCCGGCATTACCATCAAGGAAGCTAATAATTCTATTTCCTGATGCATTATTGATTAATGTGTCGGCTATGGGCATGGGATATTCATATTTAGGAGTTGCTTTATTTAAATTACGAAAATCAATGCATACTCTAAGTTTACCTGAGTCTTTCTTCTCCACCGGCACAATATTGGAGACCCACTCTGCGTATCTGCAAGGTCTAATAAAATTAGCTTCTAGCAGCCGGTGGATTTCGTCCTTGATTCGTGGGAGAAGATCTGGACGAAATGTTCTAGCTTTCTGCTTGAAAGGTCTGAAACCAGACTTAATGGGCAGCCGATGTTCGACAATCTCTCGGCTTAGTCTAGACATTTTAGTGTAATTCCAAGCAAAACAATCTGAATATTCCTTCAATAGACCGATCATCTTATTTCTAGAATCGGTCTCCAGGGTCTTGTTTACAAAAGTCGGCCTTGGAGTTTTACCATTTCCTATGTCAATCTCCTCCAAAGGATCAGCCGATGTAAACCCCTGTCCTAGTTTATCAAGATCTCTGAATTCCTCTATCATGTCCCCCACAGAGGAATCAGATGATCTTTGTGTGATGGCGGACTTTCCGGTCTCGGGGACCGGATCATCCGTAATACTATCTTTTCGCTGTGGTAGATGTTCGGTCTTAAAGTCCGAACTGTTCTGTGAAAGACCAGACCATCCGGCTTTGAGGGCCGAATTGTCCGTGATCAAAGACTCATGAACTTTATGTGTATTCATCATTTAAACTCTATTTAGGATTTAGCCGATTCTCCATCGGCTCTAGCATTACAGGAATGAAACCTTTCTTATCTATACTTATGAACTGATAATCAGAAAAATCTACCCCTGTGAGACATGTAGCAGTCTCATAAGTCCAGAGTACTGGGGCATCGGCCACAGCGATGCAGGCCGATACATCAGCATGTACTTGTTCTACTTCATCGCCTACCCATTGTATTAGCATTTGATGTAATGTAGAAGGTATACATTGATTGGCATGAATCCAATCTCTGCCTAGAATTAAACTGTAATTCCCTTCTACATCAGCGATGAAGAATGCAGCAGCAAGGGTCTTAGTCCCGATGGTTAATTCAACGGACGTGACTCCCCTGGCTTTAATCGAACTATCCCCAACACCGCTGAGGGTCATGTTGGTTTTGACAAGTTCGTCATCTTGTTTACCTAATTTTCTGTATAATGAATAAGGCATTAGATTTACAGCCGCCCCCATCCACCAACATCTTAGCAATCGGTATTCCATCAATGTGACCGCGCACGAAGAGCGGCTTTAAATGATTTACCGATTCCTTTGGTTTAGTAAAGGCGGCTTCTTTAGGACCAAAATCAAACTGGGCAGCAACAGGTTCATCGTCGCCGATGATAGTACAATCGGAAGAAAATGTAATAATATTTACATCCATACCTGGGCGTTCTGGAGAAGCCTCGTAGTCGACCAGGTCTTCTCCTAGCAGGTCGTCCTCTTCCATTGATGTTGTCGTGTCGTTGGAGGCTTCCTGATGAACGGCGGACGGTCCGCACGCGGGGGCCGGACGGTCCGCGCCTGGTGCAGGTTGTCCAGAGCCTTCCTGGTGAACGGCGGACGGTCCGTGCGCGGGGGCCGGATGGTCCGCGCCTGGTGCAGATTGACTTTCTACTTCTGTGGCCGTTTGTTTTTTCTCAACGGCCTTCGGTCTCCATTTCTTTTGCGGTGGCGGGTATAGTGGATGTGTGTCATTAAATGTCTTTTCCGCCTCCTTCTCCTGGCTCTCCTTTGCTCTTAGGCGCTGTAATTTTCTCTTTTGGGATCGTGTCAATCCTGCTGGGCACCATCGAGGCATGGAGTATTTTGGATCGGCTGTTTTGATGGTAGCCGTATCCTTTTCGGTTGTGTTGGCCGATTCGCCGAAAATCATCGGCCCTTTATTGTCTCCCTGTATGACAACATCTGCAGTGCCTATTTTGATGATGTCCTTTTTTTGTTGTTCTTTGAGTTGCTACAGGCATATGCCCCCCTGCCGGATTGGTCGGCCTAGGAGGCCGAGTAGTCCGGCAACCTTGTTGGGCCTGTGCCTGGTGACCGGATTCAGCAGTGCTCAATCGGTCTTACACTGGCGGTGCCAACCTATCAAAAATGGATGTTTGGGGTGCCCCCCAGGCGGGGTACTGTGGCATCCCAAATGGATATGGTGGCATGCCCCACATTTGATTTGGGACATATGGTGGAGGTAAGTATGTGTATGGATATGGCATAGATGGATAAGGAGGTGGAGGGGTCCATGTCGGCATGTTAGGTCTCAATTGTACAATAGGACCTTTCATTTCTTCCGATTGGTGATGTGGTCCAATCGACCTGACCTGACGTTGCTCATGAATGGGTGAGCGGGGTCGCTTTGGTGGCCGGTCACTGGGGCCGGCCTTCTTTTTCACATATTTAGACAACAATTGATCGAAAGTCGGGCCAGGCTTGATCAGCCGACCAGCTGCTTTAAATGTATTTGTTTTCCACGTACCTATCTCTGGTCGTCGTGGTTTGAAGGTACGTGGTCGCTGCGAGTCCTGAGCATGGCCGGACCGTCCGCCGGAGCTCTCCGGACCGTCCGGTGGGGTCCCGGACCGTCCGCGCCTACGTGCCGGACCGTCCGGGATACGCAGCACGGGTTCCTGTATCTGTCTCCCTGTTTGCGCTTGCCCCCAGTACTGGAGGTTGTGATGGTCACCTGTAGGGTCTCCCCTCCATCGGGAGTCTTCTCGGCTACCACTTTCCTGCAAGAAACTTTATGATCCTCATCGGCCTTTTTAGAATTGCCGATGATTGCCTCTTTGCCTTTGCCTTTATCGGCCGTGTTTGGCCGAACCAGGACTTTCTTGCCCTCGAAGTCGATCACGTTCATTGGAAAGGGCTCCGTATCCACCTGCATTTCCTGAAATTTCAATCGTCCCTCATTAATGGCCGATTGAATCTGTCGTCGGAATACATTACAATCATTAGTGGCATGAGAAAATGAGTTATGCCATTTGCAGTATGCACGACGTTTTAGTTCGTCGGCGGATGGAACAGTGTGATTTATTTTAATATTGCCATTTTTGAGTAATTCGTCAAATATTTTATCGCTCTTACCAACATTAAACGTAAACTTAACCTCCTCTTGCCGTTTCTTTTGAACCGGCTGCAAGGAGGAACAAGCCGAAGATTTGGCCTGTTTTGGCCAAACCATTTCAGCAGCATACACTTCTGCTGATTCGTCATCTGAGCTACTTTGGTCGCATTCTACTATATGTACGTTGTGACGCATTGTTTTAGCAGTTTCTTTGCTCCGGCTTTCGCAAGCCAAAGCCCTCTGGTGTAACTGTGCTAGTGTAAAAAATTGGATGCCTTCTAATCTCTCTTTTAAATAATATCATAGACCATTAAAGGCTAATCCTACTAGCTGTTTTTCTGCTAAATGAATTTGAAAGCATCGGTTTCTTGTATCGCGGAATCTCCGGATGTAATCATTAACCGATTCGTCTTTTGTCTGTCGCAATGACACTAAATCTACCAAATCCAATTCATAATCACCGGAGAAAAAATGATCATGAAATTTTTGTTCTAGATCCCCCCATGATGAAATGGAATTAGGAGGTAAAGTGGCATACCATGCAAACGCGGTTCCTGTTAGCGATAATGAAAATAAACGCACGCGAAACGCCTCTGTGTCTACCAATTCTCCCAATTGTGCTAAGAACTGGCCTATATGTTCGCGCGTGTTTTTCCCTTGATCACCCAAAAATTTTGCGAATTCGGGTATTCTAGTTCCCTGCGGGTACGGGTGGTGATCAAATCGGCTGCCATAAGGTTTCCGATATGATTGCCCCCCAGGGACCATGCTTACTCCGAGCTTATCTCGGAACGCCCCGGCTATTTCTTCCCTTACTATATCAATGGCAGCCGGTGCAAGACCACCGGCTCTCTGGTCAGACATAGGTGGGGTTGGTTGCATATTAGTATGTTGTCGTTCCCCCCATTGGTTTGAGCTACGTGGTGCATTTCCATTTGCCCTATATGGCTCATAGGTTTGATCGTTTCTTTCCGGCCTTTTAGGTGGGGCCAGAAAGCTTTCCTGGGCTCTGGATCCTGAATTAATGGGTTGGTGCATTGCATAATGTGATGGGAAGTGTTGCTGGGACGGGCGAGGATTCAGGTAATAATCCTCCTCAAAAGACTCATGCGCGGACTGTCTGGATACGTACCCGGACCGTCCGTGGTCATATGCGGACCGTCCGTCATTGTATGCGGACCGTCCGACTGGGTAGTTTGGGTTCTGTGTCATATGTGGTGGCTCGGGCGCATATCTAGGTAACTCATTAAAAATAGGCCCGACTGTTGTTGGCCCGGATGGTCCGCGCTCACGTGTGGACGGTCCGGGCATGTGCAGATCGGCTGGTTTGCTGCCGATTTGCGGTTGCTTAGGGTATGTGTCCATCGGCATCCCATAAAGGGGTTGTGACTGGTCGTGACAACCTGTAGCCGATGTGTTACGCGCGTTATCTCCTAACTCAACCTCGTGCGAAGGAAAATTTGCGGTACTAGATTTATCAAATGCACGTACTAGTCTCTTAAGATCGCTTTGCATACCCCCTATGATGTTCTGCATTTGTTCACGCTGATCTTCTACATAATTTCTAAGAGATTGCAGATCGTTGGTATTACTTACATTGGGGATATCTGGCGTGGGTTGGAGCGAAGCCGGATCCGTCGCCCGATGTCGGACGACCTTGTTGTTCCTGTCCACTTTGAAGTTGGCCAAGAACTTTGCTTTCGCCTCCTGGATCATCCGCTCCTTGTGCTCCTCAAACTGGAGCTGCTCGTCAGCCGGCAAGGTTTCCCAAGTCGGCTCTATGATGTTGCTTAGAGAAATATTAGAGCTATCCTTTGAACCGGCCATTGAGGGCCGATTTGATGGGCCTAGATGTTTTTCCCCAGCGGAGTCGCCAAAAAGTATGTTGACGCCTTTTTGGAGCGCCAAACACTCAACAAGAACCATGGCGGTGCCCTCTGCGCAGGGGCGGACGGTCCGCGCGCAGGGGCCGGACGGTCCGCAGCCTGGTGCGAGGCGCGGTGGTGCTCTCTACGCAAGGGCGGACTGTCCGCGGCCTGGGGCCGGACGGTCCGCGGCCTGGTGCGCGGCTAGGGCTCCTGCCTGACGGCCGGACGGTCCGCGCCCTGGGGCCGGACGGTCCGCGCGTACGCAGGGACGGCGGAAGATCGCCGACGGCGCCTGGATCTCGCTCCCGGGAGGGACCCCGTCGGGGAGTAGAGATCCTAGGTGGTGTCTAGGCTCGGGCTGGCCGACCTAGACTCCTCTAATTGACGTGGAGCCGAAGAGAGACGAAGAATTTGGGGATTGGATAGCTAAACCTAAACTAGACTAGAACTACTCCTAAGATAAAATGCGAAATAGAAGTTGTATTGATTCGATTGATGATTACAAATCGGTCGTATACCTCTCTATTTATAAAGGAGGGGGGCTGGACCCTTTACAAACTAATTCCCGAGCTTATCCCGCGATTTTAGCTAACAACCGTAGCACAAAACTCGGAACCCTAATCTGCTCTGCGCACGCGCGGACCGTCCGGCCCACATGCGCGGACCGTCCGGACCGCGGACCGTCCGGCCTCAGGGCCGGACAGTCCGCCGGCTCATTTCTAGTTCGAACAGCGCGCATCCGCGCCCGCATATGGGACTTTGTGCAAAGGCCCCTAGCCATTCATATCTCTACTACTTATTAAGGCTCTAAGGGTAGCCTGCCACTTTTGGTTCTGCCACCCGAACTCCCGCCCAGCGCCCTGCGAAATCTCCAAAATTCCCGCCCAACGCGCCCTGCGAAAATCTCCGAAATTCCCGCCCAACGCCCCTGCGAATTCCCGCCCAGCAAAAAAAATAAGCAGGGCCGCGAGGATCAAACCCGGGCCATTTCAGCCACCACGCGCAACACAATGCAACAACCAACCTCTTGCTCATATGGCATGCAACAACCAACCAACCTCTTGCCCAACCCCTCGCGTGCGACAAATCCGCGCAGAAGTCGCCTAAGGGTGCAGCCGGATTAGCACAACAAGTGCAGAAAAAATGTAAGTCTATCGCGAAGACTATCCATGCAGAAGTCGCCTAAGGGTGCAGCCGGGAAAAAATCTAAGTCTATCGCGAAGACTATCCGCGCCGAAGTCGCCTACGGGTGCAGCCGGATTAGCACAACAAGTGCAGAAAAAATCTAAGTCTATCGCGAAGACTATCCGTGCAGAAGTCGCCTAAGGGTGCAGCCGGGAAAAAATCTAAGTCTATCGCGAAGACTATCCGTGCAGAAGTCGCCTAAGGGTGCAGTCGGGAAAAAATCTAAGTCTATCGCGAAGACTATCCGCGCCGAAGTCGCCTACGGGTGCAGCCGGATTAGCACAACAAGTGCAGAAAAAATCTAAGTCTATCGCGAAGACTATCCGTGCAGAAGTCGCCTAAGGGTGCAGCCGGGAAAAAAATCTAAGTCTATCGCGAAGACTATCCGTGCAGAAGTCGCCTAAGGGTGCAGCCGGGAAAAAATCTAAGTCTATCGCGAAGACTATCCGCGCCGAAGTCGCCTACGGGTGCAGCCGGATTAGCACAACAAGTGCAGAAAAAAATCTAAGTCTATCGCGAAGACTATCCGTGCAGAAGTCGCCTAAGGGTGCAGCCGGGAAAAAATCTAAGTCTATCGCGAAGACTATCCGTGCAGAAGTCGCCTAAGGGTGCAGCCGGGAAAAAATCTAAGTCTATCGCGAAGACTATCCGCGCCGAAGTCGCCTACGGGTGCAGCCGGATTAGCACAACAAGTGCAGAAAAAATCTAAGTCTATCGCGAAGACTATCCGTGCAGAAGTCGCCTAAGGGTGCAGCCGGGAAAAAATCTAAGTCTATCGCGAAGACTATCCGTGCAGAAGTCGCCTAAGGGTGCAGCCGGGAAAAAATCTAAGTCTATCGCGAAGACTATCCGCGCCGAAGTCGCCTACGGGTGCAGCCGGATTAGCACAACAAGTGCAGAAAAAATCTAAGTCTATCGCGAAGACTATCCGTGCAGAAGTCGCCTAAGGGTGCAGCCGGGAAAAAATCTAAGTCTATCGCGAAGACTATCCGTGCAGAAGTCGCCTAAGGGTGCAGCCGGGAAAAACTCTAAGTCTATTGCGAAGACTATCCGCGCCGAAGTCGCCTACGGGTGCAGCCGGATTAGCACAACAAGTGCGGACAAAATCTAAGT
Source organism: Zea luxurians (assembly GCA_029449295.1). Classification (NCBI taxonomy): domain Eukaryota; kingdom Viridiplantae; phylum Streptophyta; class Magnoliopsida; order Poales; family Poaceae; genus Zea; species Zea luxurians. The sequence continues at coordinate 70,205,426 of JAOPSE010000012.1, forward strand.
CTATCGCGAAGACTATCCGCGCAGAAGTCGCCTAAGGGTGCAGCCGGAAAAAAATCTAAGTCTATCGCGAAGACTATCCGCGCAGAAGTCGCCTAAGGGTGCAGCCGGAAAAAATCTAAGTCTATCGCGAAGACTATCCGCGCGGAAGTCGCTTAAGGGTACAGCCGGTTTAACACAACAAGTGCGAAAAAACCGAAGACTATCTGTGCAGAAGACACTTAAGGGTACACCTGGACTAGCACAACAACGGCCGAAACGACAACATCGAACCATTCACGCCAAGACCAATTATAATCAAGCAAGCACAGCGCAGCCGAACGAATCAGTTAGTACAAAACGCCTTCACACACATACACAAGCGAGGGCACCACACTCTACATCGGCTCAACCTTAGGAATAATTCCCATCTCCCTATAATTAAATAACATTATCCTGAGCTCCTCACCCGCAAAAAGCCTTCGCAGTTCCCCTTCACCTACACTCTCGGCGGTCGGCAGAGACAACAGTTCCTGCCGACCAGCCCCACTCACACGGAGCAGAGCCCGCTCCTCCGCGCTAACCCTACGTTTTGCAACCGCCCTTCGTCGACGGCGCCCGGCGCTAGGGCCTGGCACGTCCGACGCGTCCGCGGCATGTGGCGAGGCCTCCGCCGCAGCCACGTCCAAGGCCGCAAAATAATCCAAATCCTCCTCCGACGACTCCTCAGTCCACTCAACCGAGCTCCCGGAGTCAGCAAAGTCAAAAAACTCAGATGCAGACCCACTATATTGATTACCACCTTCCGCGGTCGAGGCCGCCAAAAACTCAGTAGCAGTGGTTGCGTGCGCAGGCCCAAAATCTTGAACCTGCGCAGCAACCAAAGTTCAGTACAACATCCAAAATTCCCTAACCCTAAACAACCACTACGCCACCTGCGAGGGTGCCTCCGCCGTTGTCTCCGCCGCTTCTTCCGCCATTGTTTCCACCGCCTCCGCCGTCGGATCTTCGACGGTCGGCGCAGCTGCTGCGAGGGCATCGGGAGCGCCTTCGGCCACCTTCAGGGGCAGGTCTTCAACTGTCGCAGCAGATGTGGGGGCGCCTGGTGCGTCCTCCGTGGTCTCCGGGGCCGGCTCCGGGTCAGGCAGGGCGTCGTTCAGTGCTCCGAAATCGTCCACCCGCTCGCCTCGCTCCGCCTAAAACAAAACATACAAAAAGTCAGCAAACACACGCACAGACCACATCCAGCAAACGCCGAACAAACGACAACGTTACCTGAGCCCTCGCAGCCTCGGCCCGCTCCCTGACCACTTCACCACCATACAGACCCCACATCCGGTCATAGAGGGCGCCGGCGGACTCCTTCACCACGGGGTCTTCGACCTTATAGATGTCTCGCCCAAAATCTTCATCTGCCTGGTCGAAGGCCTCATAGTGCCGGCACCCTTCGCGAGAGAGTGCGTTCATCGCCCCCTCGCAGGTGACCAGGGAGGCGAACGACATTAACCCCCCCAGGACAGTGGGGAGCTCCTGCAGCTCCTCTTGCACCCATTCCAAACAGCGAAGCCCGGCCTCTCGCTCCGGCACCACGAAGTCACCGGTCCGCGCACCCAGCTCGCGATATGTGGCCATAAGCTGTGTGCGCGTCCGTTCGGCCTCCGTTCGCACCGCGGCTTCGGCCCCCTTCGCGCGGCTCTCCAGAGCGGTGAGCCGCCCCCGCAGGTCTTCGGCGAGATCCTTGGCAAGATTGGCTTCCGCCCGTGCCAGCCTAGCCTCCGCCTGTGCGGCCTGCTCCTTGGCGATGGCCTCGTTGGTCTCCCTCCTCTCCCCCGCCAGCTGGCGCCGGAGGTCAGCCTTTTCCTCCTCCAGGGCGGCCACCTTGTCCGCCAGTTTACGACACTTGCTGTCGGAGGCAGACTTCTCACGGACAGCGTCAGCATGTTGCGTCCGAAGTCTCTCGACTTCGGCAGATAAGGCTGCCGTAAGTGCCCCCGACGCAGTACGGCTGGTGAAGTCAGCCACCTGCAGAGCACACGTAAGGCCATGGCCGTACAAAAAAAAAAGCTCGGCGGACCTGACTCAGCGCCTCCGTCGCCTGACTCAGCGCCTCCGTCACTCCTTTCAGCCGGCGGGTCGCCGCGCCAGCCTCGTCTCTGACCAACGCGAGGGCCGACACCTCGCCTCCGGCGCCAAGGGTTCCGCCCCTCGCCTTCGACGACAGCGCAGCCGTCGCGATTGCCCCGGCAGGCACAGCTATAGCAAGCCGGCCCTCGTCCGACCCTGCAGCGCATCAACGATTAGAAAAATAAAAAAAAGGGGGCGGCCGGGTAACTTACCCCCAAGATAATCGTCCACACTAATGTCGGTGCCGAAGTCGGCAACGCGTTTGCCCGGCGGCGGCAACGTTCGGGCCGCCTTCGAAGCCTCCGCCACTCCGCTGGCCGGCGGCACCACCTTCGTCAGCTTGGAGACTCCGGCGCCCGCCGTTGTCTCCGGCGCCTTGCTGGGTGCAGAGGCGCCCGCCTTCGCCGCCAGCGGCGGCTTGCCTCCGCTGGAGGCCGCAGCCTTCGCCGTTCCCCGTTGCCTTTTCGGCCGGGCCTCGTGAATCCTGACGGTCGCCTGACGTTTTTGCGCCGCCCCTTGACGATCCTTGTCCATCACTGCCCACACAACAGCACCGATATTTCGCCCGTAAGGAAAAACTCTCCACTGACGAGCCATACAAGACATAAAACAGTCTTCCTCAGCCGCGCAGGGGACAGGAACATTTCTAGGCCAGCAGCCCCCGGTAACCCTCAGCATCCGAGCCGAAGACTCCCGGAGCTCGGGCGAAGACATCCTCTCCCCCGGGGCCGCACACGTCCTCATTAACTCTCTAGCAAAACTATCAGACACCCCAATTCCTCCCATCGCAGTACCTAATTTTCTCTTTTTTGAGGGGGGGCCGGCCGCCAGCGCAGGGTCGCCTCCAGTCTCCACCGCCGGCTTCTTCCCACGGCGGTCCGCTTCGTCTTGACCAGGGTAGCCGTCGTACGACAACTGATTTAATTCGAAGACCCTGTTCAAACGTTCATTTGACCCGCGAATATCAAAGCTGCGCTGGCCTTCCGTCCTCGCCACGTACCGCCCCACGAGCCGCACCGCCAAGTCCTCCGCATCACGCACAAAGGCGGCCGGGTCACGGTTTCGCAAATTCAGTGCAAAGGCCGGACTTCGCACCACCCTTCCTCCGTGAAAAGGCATCTGGCGAGGGCACACTTCGCCCAGCGCCCAGCCGTGCGCCAAGGGCCAGACCCCGTACGCCACAAACTCTTCAACTAAATCACGACCACTGCTCTGGCCGGCAGCGCACCGAAGGGCCCCTTCGTCTGCATCCTCTTCTGCCACTTCAAACGGCGGATATGCAGAGTAATAGTGAGAGCACATCTCAGACACGGGAAGTCCTTCATGGCCTTCGACAGTAGCCTCAGCAACATAAAACCAAAATTCATTCCAATTGCCCCACTTGTTGCGGGCGCACGGAACCAACTCCACTACTGGCATTGTGGTCTTGCCGGTCTTCGGCGTGAATGTGCACGACCCGAACTGGGCAACTCCATCCTCAACCACCCTCTTCTGCCAATGCAAGCAATAATTCTTCGCAAAAACTTCAACTGACGGCTGTCCGCCGTACGAAGTCGTCGCCCAGACATACTTCGCCAGCGCCACCACGGCGTTCGGTGTCAGCTGATGAATTTGAACGTTGAATCTACGCAGGACTTCGCCAACAAACCGGTGCGCAGGCAAGCGGAGACCGGCGACGAAGAACGCCTCGAAAACAACCAACTCACCCTCCGGCTCGGGGACTTCCTCCGTCCCCGGAGCACGAGCGACTCCGCCGCCAAAGTAGCCCAAGCGCTGCATTTCTTCGACGCGGGCCGACGTCATCCGTGACACACCAAAATCAACAGAGTCGCCGGCGCGCAGCTCCTCCACCATCACGCTACTCAACGTCTCCTCAGACGAGGCGGCGGCCGGCGGCGTGGCGTCGGCGGAAGAAGAAGAGGATGGCATTGCTACGTACCGTCAGCGGCGGCGGGCGGTCTGCTTCACTCGAGCCAGATCTCCGACGAGCAAAGGGAGCAGTAGAAGAAGAGGAGTAGAAAGACGGCGGGCGGCTAGGGTTTTCACGGAGCGCGGAAGGCAAAGTGCAAACAGCGCCGTCCCCCGCCCCCCTTTATAGGCAGGGCGCGGCTCCTCGGGAAACCCGCAATCCCACAGGGCGCGACGCTTCGGAAAACCCGCAGTCCAACAGTACGATGTCCATCAACGGTCACATCAAAAACCCCCGCGGAACCACTTCGAGCGAGGGCAGCGTCTCCGCCATCTAGCGACGTCTTCGGCACCAGGTGACTTTGTCGAACTGGTCCCTCGGAGGGCAAATGTTGGAGCGAAGGCAGAAACGCCACCCTTCGCCCGAAGTCTCCACCGCTTAGCCCCTGCCCTGACAGACAAAGCAGGCAGGGACACCCTTCGCTTCATCGGCACCAGAGACAACACGGATACCCTTCGCTCCATCCGGCACCGCGGCTTCGGCCCCCTTCGCGCGGCTCTCCAGAGCGGTGAGCTGCCCCCGCAGGTCTTCGGCGAGATCCTTGGCAAGATTGGCTTCCGCCCGTGCCAGCCTAGCCTCCGCCTGCGCGGCCTGCTCCTTGGCGATGGCCTCGTTGGTCTCCCTCCTCTCCCCCGCCAGCTGGCGCCGGAGGTCAGCCTTTTCCTCCTCCAGGGCGGCCACCTTGTCCGCCAGTTTACAACACTTGCTGTCGGAGGCAGACTTCTCACGGACAGCGTCAGCATGTTGCGTCCGAAGTCTCTCGACTTCGGCAGATAAGGCTGCCGTAAGTGCCCCCGACGCAGTACGGCTGGTGAAGTCAGCCACCTGCAGAGCACACGTAAGGCCATGGCCGTACAAAAAAAAAGCTCGCGGACCTGACTCAGCCGTGAAACCCTGCCCCCGCCCGCGGCCTCCAGCCCTGCGCGGCTGCGCCCCCGCCCGCATGCTCACCTTGCGCCGCCGCCCCCGCATGCTCGCCTTGCGCCGCCGCCCTCTTGTTCGCCTTCGTTGCGGACGCGGCCTCCAGTGTCCAGCGCAACCGCCGCTCCACCACCGCCGCTTCACCACCGCCGCTCTACCACCGCCGCTCCATCTTCTATCCCGCCGGCAACCTCCAGCCCTGCGCCATCCCCATTTGTGCGGCCTCTACTGTCCCCACCCCCGCACAGTTCGTGCAACCGTCTCCCCCTCTACAGTCCCCACGTCGTCCACTATTGCATGCTTCCTCCCCACGACCTCCACTTCCTCAGACACCTTATAGAGCTCGATGAAGATAAACCGGGAGCATGTGTGGACTCTATCTCGTCCGAGCACGCGTTTTCACCAGAGTCGGGTTCCTGTACCACGCCGCCGCGCCGGGCCTCTACAGTGTCCGAGCGCGCCTGCAGTGGACCGAGGGGGCGCTCAGCAGAGGCGAGGAGGGGCTTGCTCGGCCGACAACCGGGACTGCGCAGGCTACAAGGGGAGTAGTGAAGATCGACGGCGAGTTGCTCCACGACCGGTCTCTCCCGCTTGAGGAGTAAGGTAGTTTTTTTATTTAGAATCAAGACTGGTAGAGCGATTCTCTAGGCTGTGTATGGTAATTCCATCATTCCTGCATTTGGTGGTACGATATACAAACCACACGATGAAAGAACCACTCTGCGCTTATTGCAGGTCATATAGTTCTCTAGGCTGTTGCTTGCTTATTTTTCCATGCTTATTACTTTGTTTAGCATCCTCGTACTATATTTCCTTAGTCCTGTGCCCCTGTTTCTGAGTGGTGATATATAATGTTTGACCCTTTCATAAATTGTGTTTCATGCTTTAGTTTAGGTTACTAGATGTAGGAAAGGGGATATCTTGATTTTTAAGTCATTTTTACTAATTCGACTCACTCCTAGAGTTAGTTGGCTCGGTCAAGTCTTACCTTTTCAAACTGTGGAAGTGATCACTGCTCTTGATAGCTTGACCTGTCAAACTGTCTACTGGTATAAATCAGCAATCTGAGTTAATGTTTCATGAGCTCACAATTGCAAAAAGACTCTTTTTTAAGACCGATCAAAACCGTATTTCATTACCAAAGTAACGAAATTACAGAGTTCAACAAGTGCTATCTTTCTTTTTTCTTCTTCAGCACATTTCGTCATCTCTGTGTGCCTCTACTTGCTTTGGTGCACAATTATTGGTGTCTAATTCAAACTGCACATGCGAAATTCTATCGATGCACTACTTTTTAGCGATGAATTAAAAAAAAGGTAAACTTCAGCACATTCCAGTTTTATTTGCTTTCAACGCCATACTTAAACTACGTGCTTTCCTGGAAATCTGGTGTATGGCCTTTGGATCCAGCAACCAATTGTCCTAAAATCTAATGCATGGTCTTTGGAGTATCATTTTCGTTGTTTCTTAGTGGTAACTTGGCTGCTTACCGCGGTCAGGGTTACTTGTACTGTTGCACTACTCCATATCAGCAGACTTTGTTTGGTAAGAAGCTGACCATTCAAAACTAGGCACCAATGCAATATATCATGATTGAACAATTTAAGTTATCCAGTTTTATTTGCTTTCAACGCCATACTTAAACTACGTGCTTTCCTGGTCAGTTTGTGTTTATTTCAAATATTTTGTTCATTACCGAGCTAGCAAATAGCAATGATTAGTTTCTCAAAACATGTAGTGTGTTGTGTCGTTGCATCCGAATTGAGAAGGATCTTTGAATATGTTCCTATAGTTGTTACCTACTTACCATTGTGTTTTCTTAGAGTTAATCTTTGCTTCTCTAATTACCATTTTGTTTTTCTCAGAGTTAATCCCAAGCAGTGCAGACTCTCAAGCATCCGTGTTGCCTTTTTCTTCTTGTGCCCACAAGTATGGAGCATCTGTCTTTTACAACCTCGTGTTGCTTCCAGTATACTGTCTTTCCATGAATTATGTCTACCTTTGAATTTATTGCTGATCCCAGACATCTAGGTGGTCCATTTATGGATATGTAGTTCTTTGCTTGGCACACAATCTTCCTTGTACTGTTTACTAAATTTAGGTGGACAAACAAAATGCTTCTGTAGTTTTCTTTGTCCATTAGCAAAATAACAAGTATTATCAGCTTTGATGAATGTTAAATATTGATGAGAAAAACTATGAAACATCTTATTATGTAACCTAATCTAAGATTATTATGGGAGCGAGTGGGATTGTCATTGATTCAGTAACCTTAATATGATGTTCTCTTTGACTTGCCTTTCTGCTCACCTGGTCAGTTTGTGTTTATTTCAAATATTTTGTTCATTACCGAGCTAGCAAATAGCAATGATTAGTTTCTCAAAACATGTAGTGTGTTGTGTCGCTGCATCCGAATTGAGAAGGATCTTTGAATATGTTCCTATAGTTTTTACCTACTTACCATTGTGTTTTCTCATCAACATTTAACATTGTATAGCAGTTCTGTCATCATTGTATAGCAGTTCTGTCATCTTAGTTTGGCGTTGCTATGAAAATTCTGATAGAGAATACCAGTTTCTTTTCTCAGAATGTGAATACTTATGTTTTCTATAATAATCATGGGTCGTTGTGACTATCCAGGGAAATTCGGAATTGTGTTCGCCTCAATTTCTGTACCCATCTTTGCAGCTCTGTATTGTCCAACAAAACTTTGGTTAGTGCTTTCATGCTTTCATTTTGTGTTCTTAATACTATTTCTTTTATTATATTGAATATTTGAATGACCTGTTCTACTATTACAGTTTGAACATGTTTTGTTATGTCATGTCTATTACCAAATTGTAAAAGCGAATGAATTGTATTGAGAACAAATTTAAATTAAAATTCCAACTAATATATATGGACATGACAAATTTGTGTGTATTAGGGGTATTTATTGGGGTATGAAGTTTATATACAAGCATGCTTCCGGTATATAGAGGTTGATGCTAAATGATAGTTGAAAGGATTAGCTGGTAGTATGCTTTCTGTACGGTGCACTTGCACCTGCGCAACTTCATTCTTCTTCGCTTCTCTTAATTCTTCTTTCTATGTCTACAGTTCAATACAAAGTGAAACACCCTTAAGTGAGACTAGGTGTGTGCTCGTGCGTTGCCACGAGAGTTAAAGATTAGTATAAAATATAGATACGGAACGATAAACATCACTATGATATTCAAAATTCATATGATAAAATATCATGTAACACTAATATCATGAACTGATGTCGAATAAACATTATAAGAAGTCGAACAGCCATGCTAAAATATTTATTCACAAGTACGACCAAGTACAGTTCAAGGAACAAATAACATGAAATGAAATACAAAAGGGCAACACATACAAACACCTGACCGGACTTCAGAAGCTAGCTCCAGCTTAAACCAGCTATAGAACTCCCCACCTTTCATCATGCTGATCATCAGGCTTTATCTGAGATGTCATACAGACACATACAGATTTTTCTCTGGTTTCTATTGATGCAGAACCTTCTCATCTGCATGTCATCTGGCTTGACATGTTGCATAGGCTTCTCCAATCCATAAGAATGAAGTATAAACGCTATTGTTTGGTGCACTGCCAACCTTTGCTTTGCTGGAACTAAGTCCTATGAAAGCTACATCTACTTTTATCTGAGATGGCCTTGTTCTGGAAATAACGAACACGTCAGTATGACGTTCAGTAAATGATACTGTGGAATATAAATTGAAAAATCTTCAGTTGCTTTCCAGCCATACAAAAATAAAAGTAGAAAACTGATTGTAGAAAGTGAATGTATTGATATTTATTTTTATCAATACAGATTGGATTAAGCCCTGCATCACCCTAGACATGAGTTACCAGACACAAAAAGGGCATCATATAATCCTGTTGATCATAGGGAAAGAAAACGTCACAATATCCTCTTTTGGGTAGTGAAGTCCGGTCAGGTGTTTGTTCAAACCTTGCCAAAAGTCCTTTCGCCAACAAGAACAGCTTTGCAATTGTCATGAAGTGCTGAAGCAACCTAAAAAATTATTGGTGCGTGAGCTTTGACTACATGCCATTTCATTACTGTCGGTGGACGCAAATGTGTACTTACTATTTCACTGGCGCTTGCTGTCCTATTATTCACCAGCAACTGTCACAAGATGTAGATAAACATATGAGACATATTATGTTACATTTTATGATTTAACTTTAAATATTGTTATATGAAAAATCTTCAATTTGATGCTAGGTTTCTTAAAGAACAAAGACGTAGATAGAGTCTACACTTTCTACAAAATAGTTTCTTGTAATTTCATTATGATGTAAAAGAAATCTATTTGTTTGACAGATGGACTTTGTCATTTAATCCTTTTAATGATGTTTTCTTTGCAATAATGTCATGATTGGTCCTACAAGATCAATGGCAGGATCCGGTAGAATAAACCAAAATAGGACAGTTCCAGACATTCGTCCCTTTCCTCCGTAAGTATATAGTTCACTTGTCACATTTATATATGAATTACAAACTTAAGCTACAGTTTGTGTTTTATATAGTTTCGTGTTATTTGATGATATTCAAGATTTCAATAACTTACCACACGTAAAGAGTATCTTTGCGAGGGTAGTTGTTAAGTTTCCTAGGCGTCATGATAGTCAACACTTCATCCTACAGGATATCACAGTGAGTTACTTCAAGCTTTAAAATAGAGTCCATATAGTCATGTTATAATAAAATTCTTTGACTCATACGACCTGTATTCCCATATATCTAGGGATCCAAAATGGAAGCAATTTCAAGTCGCAATAATGTTCCACGTTTCGATGCCTTACTCACACAAGGATGCACATATACATTGTATAGAGTGGGATTCTGTCTAAATAGGGAGGGGATTCAATTTCGGAATATTGGACATGGGCTAGAGATCGGACTGATAACACATACTATTGTGGAGCCATTCATTAAGCCAATCCAATTTCCTCCATTTCCAAAGTATCTTATGCCATTCCATAAGGTGTATCAACAACCGCATAAGTCGTTCGTAGGTAATGATCATTCCTTCCATATGGTTTTTATATATATATAGTACTAATGGCTGATGTATAAGTTATTCAAAGATAACTAATCACATGTGAATTGCTCAGACATTATTGGCATAGTTCTTCATTTAGAGCCATTAAAGCATATCGGTGGAAGGCCGTATAGAGAGGCTGTACTAATGGATTCCAGGTGACACTAATTTATAGCTACATTATTTTTTGAAAGTATTAAGTAATTGTTAGGTCTTATTCAGACAACATTAATGTTTTTATAGGTGGGATCTAATCGTCGTGGGGGTATGGACTGACCTCTTGCAAAGAAATGCTCTACGATGGTCGTTAGCTAGAGTTGACAATAACATCATTATTGGAACTATGTTGCGTCGTAACAATAAACACAGTAATTTCTCTTGTACCTAAATTCTTTCAACTTGAACTCAATTCTTATGCTTATTTATTATCCTAACAATAGGATGCTTGGAAACCTCGGATTACAGCACCGTTCATTTCAACCCAGATCATCACACTACATACCACTTGAAGAGTGAGTGGTTCTTATAATAGATTTATAAACTATAGCTAAAATTAAAATGCTAATAATTTAAAATAATCATCTTCTTACAAATTATGTTCTAAATTGCAGCTATTCGACGTTCGTTGATTCAAAATCCAAGGCGTCGTATCGTCGACAAATTTCTTGAGAACAGACGGGCACATCTCACAACTGTGATATCTGATTGAGACGTATTCTAGCTTGTTATAGTAGATACTTTGTTAGTTATGATTTAGATGAAACTTAGTAGTAATGATTTGTTCTCTATTTTGTATTAGTCGTGTGTTCGGTCTCAATGGTGATCACTTTGTATAAAACTATGTGACCTTTCTATGAGCTAATAAATAAGTTCACCATCATTATTCTTCATTCATCTTTCTTCATCACTGTTAGCATGGTTCTTGATCTATACAAGCCTATGTCATTTGCATTTAGTCCACTGTAATCCTTGGCCTGGTAATCACAAAACTATTGAAAACAATATCCGCTTACGAAAGATATGTGGAAAATGCGGTAGGAACGACATAATGATGATAGCATTTTTGCAAATTGAAAGAACAAAAAAATTGCTCACCGAAGAGGATCACTTCATTCTTCATCTCAAAACACTCCAGACGATGCAGCAGTTTTGGAACAAAAACTTGAACCTTGCAACAGTAGTAACACTTGAGACGGGTGTTTCCTTCTTTAACTGAAGGCACTCAGATCATACGACACTCTTGGAAAAAAATGAAACCTTTCCAAAAACTAAACCAGCAAATATCACCTCTTCCCTTTTTTTACGAAACTCGCCGGCACCTCTTCGAGGGGGGAGGCAGAAGCAAGATAACACTTAAACGACAGTAAACAATACACAAACCAGTTAAAAATATGAAAAATCTCTCATTACAAGAGTTATAGGCTGTAGCATGGTTATTAACACACAACTGAGGATGGACTTGGTTTGATAATAACATATGCATTCTGGCTTTTACATGTTGAATTTATGGACATCTACTACATATGGGATTGCTCAACCTATCCGAGCATTTAAATGGAAAACAACTTCCTGCAATCATCAATTAAGAGATTCAAGTATACACCACACTCCACTGCACTAATATTCTTAGCAGCATCAATTGAACATAATCACAAAAGGACTGGCAAGAAGATTCAGAGTAAGATAACATTCTTGGTAGGCATAGAACATAATCTTACTGGATAAATATATTGTTTTATTGTTTTCCTCTTCGTTTTATTTTTCTTTCTTCTTGCTCTGTTGTTCAGTCAGTCTGTCATCCCCATAAACCAGTTCTAGATAGTAGTACGAAAGGCATTTTCCTCTTCACACTCTTGGTTGCTGCCTTGGCCCCTCCTCAACCCTGTTTTACTTGACTTCAGCTTTGACAATATATTAGTCAGTACTCCCATAATCCATATCCATAATTCAGCTTTGACAATATATTTTTGTCCTGTAAATTTAGTAGACCATTTAAAGGACGCTGCCGGAGGGAGTAGAGGATGACCTCATCCTCTAAATTTAGGGTATAGGACCCTTTAGAGGTCCGTGTTGGAGTTAGTCTTATATGTTGACTTTGATTCTCATTGATTGTCTACCATTTAACTGAACGTACCAATTTGCTCGTTAGTACTTTCCCTATCTCTAAGAATCAATGTTATCTGATTAGATTAGAAATTGAGCGTATCTTATCCTTTGGTGAAGTATGATAAGGTGATTCATCCTCTCATATAGGTTTTGTGGCTGCCTGAAATACGTAAATGGATCCGCTCCAAACTAATGATGTTCGTTCTCCATTAAAAGAACTGTCCAACATCACTGTTGAAGGTATGTCTACTAATAATATAAGATGCCTTATTTGACATTTCAATAAGGTTGTAAAAAATAAAACCTATAATGGTTTAGTAGGATGTGCGGATGCAAGGCAATGTAAACGGGAAAAGGAAAGAGCACGATACGCGGCGATGAGTGATGAAACAAAAAATGAATTGAAGAAACGTCGTGCGTCACGCAACAAAGAAAATGTTGTACACCATGAGTATTCAAAAGTGTTAGATCCAAAGGAACGTAAGAGAATCCGAGAAAGAGCTCGATGTGCAACTCAAACTAAGGAACAAAGGACGTTGCGTAATATGAAACCATGTCAAAAGAGAGCAAGGGAAAACTATAGAATAAGACAACAAGTTATGCTAAGTCAGGACTCAATCGCCATTGAGAACCCTACTTTTACCCCGGAGCTTGTGTGGAGTTCAACAGATGCTCAAGCACCTACTGGGTCTCTATTTAGCTCCGAGCTCATGGCTATTCCTGAATTGATCCCAACTCCATTTGTTCCTACTCCATCGGTGACTGAGGATGTTGAGACAAAGATACTGACAAAGTCTCCTAGACGACAAAGACATCCGTGTACAGTCCCTGCCACAAATAGTGACAAAATGACCGAAGGAGTAGACGTTGGGAAGCAGCACTTGACATCTTCGACTATTACCACCAATGGTAATTACAAGCTCATTCCATCATTAGTTCCCTAATTATTCTTAGTGGTTAATATGATTAAGGTGTGCTCTTTACAGAGGATGCTGATGAGACTGTACTTTTTAAAGAAGATGATGATGACGAAGAAGGATACCTATTCGCTGGGCAAGGTACTTACGTAATGTTTTTAATATAGGATATATGATTTAAAAGTTTCTAAAGTTGTATGTCTTATCCCTTGTTCTTTCAAAACAAATTTAGATGGTGAATCTGGTGAGGATATTGAGATTGATGAAACCCAAGATGCCTTTACTGTCAACCCTGACGTACCTGACTTGTACGACAAGGTGTATAGTAACATACCTGAAGAAACACATTTGCTGAGCACTGTTGCTGACTGCGATTACTGCAAAGCGAAGAAGTTTCAGTATGAACCACCTGGATTTTGTTGTCGTAATGGACAGATTAATTTAGCCGCATTCGAGACACCGCTCTAGCTTAGGAGGTTGTGGGAGTCTGCAGATGCTGATGCGAGGCACTTTCGTGATAACATTCGATTTTTTAACGGCCATTTCTCGTTCACTTCTCTGTACTGTTGCCTTGACAGTATGACTACAAACATGGATTGTGGTATCTATACGTTTCGTGCACATGGCATGATGTACCACAACGTAAGGTCGTTCGGTAGGGAAGTTGGGGCAGAACATAAACACCTTGAACTCTACTTCTATGATGATGATCCCAGCCTCGAGCATAGATATCGTAAATGTCGTCAACAACAATTTGAGAAAGATAAGGCAGTTATTAAACAATTGGTTGAAATACTTAAGGGAAATCCATACTCTGAGCACCTTAGGAGTATGGGGCACGTTGATAACATTGAAGACTACCACATCACCTTGAACCTTGACCAAACGCTGAACCAGAAGTTATATAATTCACCCATTACTTCGGAGGTAGCTGCAATTTGGATTGAGGGGAGTGAACGTCGAGGTCAATTCAGTAATAGTGTTATGCTACATGGGAAGGATAGATCAAGCCACGGCATCCGTTCATATCATGGATGCTATGATGCACTATCATATCCATTGTTCTTCCCTAAAGGTGAACTTGGATGGCATGCCAATATTCCTAAGTCCAATGTTTCCATGGACGAAGTAGACGCGTACCGCGATCAACATAGGAGAAGTGATGCAAACAATGATGATACAGGTTAGTTCTTTCTTTGTGATTCTTATATAATCCTTTGTTAAATATGTTTTTTGCAACACTAATTAATAAACCTTGCTGTTGCAGAACGACCTAGCCATCTATGCGTGTCTGTACGTGACTATTACTGCTACAGATTCCAAATTCGTCCAAGTATATTCAATCCAATACTTCATGGGAAGCGGCTTTTCCAACAGTTCGCGGTTGACACCTACATCAAGATTGAGAGCTCTCGTTTGGATTTCATACGTAAAAACCAAGACAGATTAAGGGCGGATCTATACAAGGGTTTGGTAGATAGCTTGCATGAAGGCGAGAACAGAGCAGACAAAATTGGAAAGCGAACCGTGCTGTCTACATCATTTATCGGTGGTCCTCGTGACATGAGACGTCGGTATATGGATGCTATGGCCCTTGTGCGGAAGTTTGGGAAGCCAGACATATTCCTCACTATGACGTGCAACCCCAATTGGGATGAAATAACCAGAGAGCTTCTCCCTATGCAGTCACCACAGGATCGTCCGGACCTTGTTGTTCGCATATTCCGTGCAAAACTAGAGGAACTGAAGAAGCGATTGACTAAGCATCATATTCTTGGAAAAATCCGAGCTTATGTCTATGTCGTGGAGTTCCAGAAGCGAGGTTTGCCTCATGTCCATTTCCTACTCATCATGCAGAGAAAGTACAAGCTAACTTGTCCTGATCAGTATGATCACCTTATCTCCGCTGAGATCCCTGACAAGAAGAAGTACCCTGAACTATACAAGATGGTTATCAAGCATATGATGCATGGACCGTGCGGGTTGCTAAATCCTAAATGCCCATGCACTAAGGGTCGTGCTTCATGCAAAAACCATTATCCTAGAGCTTTTAGCAATGCAACGTCTCAAGGAAAGGATTCATATCCTATTTATAGGCGTCGTGATGATGGGCGTAAGGAAACGGTTCGAGGTTGTGAATTGGACAACAGATGGGTCGTCCCTTACAACCCTTACCTCCTCCGGCTCTTCAACTGTCACATCAATGTTGAGGCGTGCGGGAGCATCAAGGCTGTCAAATACTTGTTCAAATACATATACAAAGGCCACGATCGTGCGTCTGTGGCTGTGACAGACGCAAACAAGGCTGATGGTGACGTTGATGAGATCAAGCAGTATAGAGATGCTAGGTGGGTGACCCCTCCAGAAGCCCTTTGGAGGATATTCAGCTTTGATCTAAGTCAAAACTCTCCACCAGTGATGCAACTGCAGCTCCATCTTGAAAACATGCATATGGTGTCATTTCACGAGCGTGCTAAAGTAAATCATGTTGTCCAACATCCAGGTGCCGATAGGTCAATGCTTACGGCATATTTTGAGGCAAATAGGCTACACGAAGAGGCTCGGGGCATCCTTTACTGTGATTTTCCTGAGTGGTACACTTTGCAGTAGGGCAAGGTGTGGCAAAGGAGGAAACGAAACACGGGTGGACAGGTTGGTAGAATAGTCTCTGCTCATCCAGCTGAGGGGGAGCGCTTTTATCTTCGACTTCTCTTAAACCATGTGACGGGTGCTACCTCCTATGCGGATCTAAGGACAGTAGATGGTGACACACTACCAACTTTTCGTGAGGCAGCACAAAGGAGGGGACTGCTTGAAGCAGACGACACAATAGATGAGTGTCTCAACGAAGCCGCTATTTACCAAATGCCTTCAGCACTACGAAGGTTGTTTGCAACAATACTGGTATACTGCGAGCCGAACGATGTGGCAGAATTATGGCAGAGACACCTTGACTCAATGTCAGAGGACTATCACCGTAGTACTCAAAGCAAAATCCATGTGCAGCAGATGGTCTTGATTGACATTAGAAACATTTTGCAGTCAATGGGTAAAGACATAAAGACATTCCCTCTCCCTGCTATCATTGATAGATATGACGATTTACATGGTACTGATAGAGAGATTTATGAGGAGGAAAGTATAGTGCCGACGACAGAAGACGTTGCTCTGAAAGAAACCCTAAACGAGGAGCAGAGGTCTGCTTATGATAAGATCCTATCTGTCGTTGACACCAATAACGGTGGAGTGTTCTTTGTGGATGGGCCTGGTGGGACTGGAAAGACCTATCTGTATAAGGCATTGCTTGCAGCACTACGCAGTCAGGACAAGATTGCAGTTGCAACAGCTACATCTGGTGTTGCGGCTTCTATATTGCCTGGGGGGAGGACTGCCCATTCGCGCTTCAAGATACCACTTACTATTGATGATGGTGCTGTATGTAGCTTCACGAAACAAAGCGGGACAGCAAAGTTGCTACAAAAAGCATCGCTCATTATCTGGGACGAGGCATCAATGACTAAGAGACAAGCAATTGAGGCGCTAGACAATAGCATGCGTGATATAATGGGACAGTCTAGGTTGCCCTTTGGTGGGAAGACTGTTGTGTTCGGGGGTGATTTCAGACAAGTACTTCCTGTTGTACGCAAGGGGTCAAGGGCTCAGATAGTTGCTGCCTCTCTACGGAGTTCTTACCTCTGGGAATCCATGTGCCACCTAAAGCTGTTTCAAAACATGAGGGCACAGAGCGACCCATGGTTTGCAGAATATTTGTTGCGCGTCGGTGGTGGAACTGAGGAAGCGAACACCGATGGTGATGTTCGTCTTCCAGATGAGGTATGTGTGCCATATACTGGTAATGACCGCGACCTTGATAGACTGATAGATGACATTTACCCCAATCTAAATGAAAACATGTCTAACACAAGCTACATCACTTCAAGAGCAATATTGTCTACACGGAATGACTGGGTGGATATGATAAATATGAGGATGATTGATCGTTTCCAAGGGGAGCAGATGATGTACCATAGTTTTGACACCGCGGTGGATGATCCTAATAACTATTACCCATCAGAGTTTCTAAACACGCTGACTCCTAATGGACTACCCCCGCATGTTCTGAAGCTCAAAGTTGGATGCCCAATCATGTTGCTTAGGAATATAGACCCTGCTAATGGACTTTGCAATGGCACGAGGTTGGTGGTTCGTGGTTTCCAAAAAAAACAGTATTGATGCTGAAATTGTCCTTGGTCAACATGCTGGAATGCGAATTTTCTTGCCTCGTATACCCCTGTGCCCCTCTGATGATGAGATGTTCCCTTTCCAGTTTAAAAGGAAGCAGTTTCCGATAAGACTAAGTTTTGCCATGACAGTTAACAAGGCCCAGGGCCAGACGATTCCTAATGTTGGTGTGTACTTGCCGGAACCAGTGTTCTCTCATGGTCAACTTTATGTTGCTCTATCAAGGGCCACCGCTCGATCGAAAGTGAAGATACTTGCCATTCCAGTCCACGATGAGAAGAAGAAGAAGAAGGGGGTTGAAAGGAACTCAGCGATAAATGGCGCAACATACACAAAGAATATCGTTTATAAGGAGGTCCTTACGCCGTAACTGACATTGAGGAATGAATGGCAATTAACAACTTGTAATGCACTTAATTATTTTGGTTTTTAGGTGAAGATGTATTTTTGCCTTTTATTTCTCTATTTTGGCTCCTTTTTAGCTTCCTATTGTTTAGTGGTCATTTGGTTGATACAACAAAGAAAGCAGATGAGCATTGAATAGATGTTATTGAATAGACACATTCGAATTTGAAACTGCACATTTGAATTTGAAATGATCTGACAAGCAAGTTGTGATTTCCATCTATCTTAATGATCACCTAAATAACATATTATAAAACTCAGACTGAATTACATCTTCCTTTTCTCCCCAGTTTCCAGGTGTAACCTTGAGATATTGTTACGGTTGGGAACATTTATAGGCGCTCGTAACAGGGGCTAATTAGGCAAAAGGAGGGGTATTTGGTTTGAACAAGCAATTACAGCCAATCCCATTTTCACCTCCTTTCTCTGTTATCTCATGGAGACTAGGGAGTTGTTTAGTTTGATGGATTTTTTCAGTTTCCTGTGTTTCTGGCCTCCCTGAGGAGGCCTTGTAATCTGTCCAGATCTCTTTGATCTGGATTTATCTCTTCTTCTTAATATATTGAGGCGCAGTTCTCCTGCGTTTTCCCAAAAAAAAATCTCTGTTATCTCATCTCCCTGCTATCTACCTTGCCACCATCCACCACGGGCAGGAAACCGGTGGCCAGCGAGCTTCCACGGCCTAGGAAGCTGCAACTCTATAATACAGGTCTCGAGCAGCCCAAAATGCACAGAACTGGGATTCACAGTTTGAATGAAAGTGACAGAGTTCACAACAAAGCTATATATATAACTAGAAAACCAAAGCAGCCTATAATTTGGGACAGGGAGTGGTAGTAGTAAAAAAACTAAAAAAATATATGTAGAAGGCACATACTCTCTGGCCATGGCAACTAAGAAAATCTCCTGCATGGTCTTCTTTCAAGTGAGATAGAGCAGACTTGAGTATAGAAACAACAGTCAACAGATATGGCTTAGCACTTGGAAACACAACATGACTAAAGCTGCTCCTCACAAAGCCACAGGTAAAAAAAAAGGCCTTCCCAGATGTAAACAGCTTCATAGGCTATCTCCAACAGATCTCCTATTATATCCTCTATCTTATCACCTATTTCAAACTTCTCTCCGTAAACAGTATTAAACATTGTCATCTATAATACCGTGTCCCCTAATTTACAAGCTCTACTGGAGACAGTCTAAGAAGCTTTAACTGCTAGAGTAGTTATGCAGTGATGCTAAAGGTTAAGAGAAGGGCATACAATTGTTATATTTTCATTTTTTGTTGTTCAGTTTCTATAATCTTCAGAGCAGATTGAGGAGTGCTGCACCGGTCGTCCAGTCACATATATGTCAGAACAAAATATACAAACAAATAATACCATATTCTCAGGTTTCTCTTGTATAACATAAAACAAGCATGCCCCATTTTTACAAAGTTGGAACCATATATGAATACTCTGCCAACCAGAGTAAAGAGAACTCAGTAATAGTACATGCAATTTCAGTTCAAGAAAACAGCCTATTATATAAATAAACAGCAAAGCACAACTAACTTGGAGCAGCATTATTCTTCAACTTCCTTCTTTATTTCTTCCATGAGTTCATCAGCTATGCTTCCTGTGAAGCAAAAGTGTTCATAATATTGTCAGTAAGCAAGTTATAAGTCAAATGAACAAATCATTTCCATTGTCATGGCATAATAAAGATTGTCTTGGCATGGGGAATGTGCCGCCTTCAGCCTGAATTTGGTACCCAGCCATGCGCTAGGATCTAGAAGAAACAACTATTCAGGAAATGAAATGTATGGCTGAAACCTTTGTGGTTCAAACCTGCGTGGACGGGCAATTTACCATACAACAAGTCAAATCAGATGCAGTGTGTGCAGTACTGCAGTAACTATTACTACTTCAACATGTAGTCCTTTAGCTTTTCTTCTGTCTACATGGTTTGCTGCTCCAGTTCCTATCTTTAGAAGATCTCTGAAGTAAGAGGAAGAAAAAAAGGTAAAACTTACTAATTATGTTATTGGCAGCACCGCAACTTGTCCTGAGGATGCATATGCCATAATTAGATGATGCACAAATGTTTATTAACATGCCAATGGGTGAATATAGTGACAACAGCCCAGACTACATAAGGGTTTGGACACATGAGCTTAGCACATGCATGCCAGAAAAGGCTGAGAGAGAATGGGGCTGCGTGATTAGGAAATGGCCAAATGCACGTGAAGCATGGGATGCTGTTGCATGTGGGCTGCTATAGACATTTTTCACATGGTTTTTAGTTATTTGTTTGACTAAAGGAACCTCAGAGGCTCATATCAGCAAATATAGGCAATTGTTTTTCTGTCCCTAGATGGAAGTGCAACTGTAATTTTGCCCCTCAAAATTCGACTTTGTGATTTCGGGCCTCTTTTTTTGAAAACAAACAAAACAAGCCCGTCCCTGCTTCAGTTAGATGACAGTAATGGTGTGAAATAGGACATACAAAGACAAACTTACCCTTCAGTCGTAATTGTGATTTATCCCTGCTTTTTCAAAGGAGGGGCAGAATCACAATTACGACCGAAGGGTTAATTTATCTTTGTATGTCCTATTTCACACCATTATTGTGTGTGCGTTGCAACGGGGACCTATAATATCACGATAATTATGTATTCATAGGTTTATGCCCGTGCGGTGCTATGAGTAAACACATGGAATCGTTATCTATGTGGTACCGCAAATCAAACAAAGTATAAACCTATTTTCCCTCTTGTTATTTTGTTTGTTTCAATGCAATAATATTGATGAGCAACATCTTTTTGGATCTACCATTTAGCGCAAGCAAACAAGATCTTTGTTTGCTGCTATCTCTTTTTTCTAAACTCCAAGTTACATGTTTGCTGCTATCTTTTTTTTCTAAACTCCAAGTTACATGTTTGCTGCTAAATTCTGAGACCTTTAAATTGATAGTGACTTTGTTTGTTGCTAAATTCTGATACCTCTAAATTCAGTCATAATAATACAACAATATATTGTTCATATTATTTTAGCATTTTTATAAGGAGCAATGTTGTATCTTTGCAATAATGCCATGATATACATCCTATAAGATCAATGGCATCGGGTATACTTAATCAAAATAGGATGGTGGCAGGCCTGTGTCCCTTTCCTCCGTAAGTTTATACAAGTTCACTTGTCACATCTATATGAATGAAGAACTTAAGCTAAAGTTCGTGTTTTATTTAGTTTCGTGCTATTTGACGATGTACTTTATATACTTAAAATACTTTTGTCAATAAAATTATGTTTGACACTTTCAATCTGATGGGTACAGACCAAATTACAATGGATATAGTGGTGGAGGAAGGAAATACCGATGTTGGCAATACTGTTGAACCATCGTATGAGGTTGTGGCTAGAAGTGGTTGTTCAGCACAATTGTCAACTAATGACACTAATGAACATGAATTGGGTAAGTGCTATTATCAATTACAAAAAAACTAAGGTCTGCATATTAAATATTTTTTTGACACTTAATTTTTCTCTTGTGCGCCATAGATATAGAGAGCGAGGATAGTAAGGTCAGTGTTGGTAATGCTGCAAAATAATCACACGATGTTGTGGGAGTAGGCATTGACTGTATTTTCAATCATGTAAAAGTGTCAACTGAAGCCGATCTTGGGACACAACCGGGTAGGCTCTCTTATCTACACTCCTAAATGTAAATATTGTCTTATGAGTACTCCTAAAAATGCTTTTGTCAAGAGACTTATGTTTCATTCACTCCTCATACAGATGTGATACACCTGACATCTTTGGATGTTCCAAATGAATCAAGTCAAATAAGTTCTGAGCAGAACAAACAAGATGCTTTGGACACACTTATTAGAATATCACAACATAAGAAACCAAAGAAATTGAATGTAGCTCGAGTTGTCTCTGAAGGTAATTTTTTGTTCTTGTCTTATTGCATCTTATTGGTTTTCGCATATATCATTTGCTTATTACGTATAATATTTTTCATTGTATAGATTATAAGTGCACCCCAGAAGATGTTCAGCTTATTGAATACATTAAAACATTACCGGGGAAACAAGTTGTGGTGGACATCGACAGCGCATGGTTAAATAGAAATGATATGGAATGTCTTTTTCATGGTGACATCCAAGTGTCTGGCGAAGTAAGTACATCTGTATGTCCATATTATATACAATAATATAAAGTATATATATTTATAATTATCATATTATACAGTATGGTATACATATTTAAAGCTAGCATGTATATTTGATCTGTTAATTGTATTCTTTTGGTGTACAGGCCCTCAGTGCATATATACACTGTATTAGGGATGAAGAGCATTTACTTCATAGAGAAGGTGGAAAGGTCTTCTTGGAGAACACATTCATTTCCAGTCTGCTTAAGCGTGATGGCGACCCTAAAATGCTCTTAAATTGTAAGGAAGACACAATTGAAAAAGGGTGGACGACTATTTACAGTCTGACATGGTTGACCTAAAACTCATCTCATTTTTAATATATGTAATATGTAATATATTGGTGCACAATATTTACAAATTAATGTTAATGTATGTTCTATGAAGGTGTTCATTCCAATGAATATAGAAAATTTTCACTGGTACCTGGCAGTTCTGAATGCAAAAAAAATGAGGTACATGTACTCGATTCTATGGGACAACAAATAACGGATCGCCGAGACCTTTATACTACAGTGAGTAATCATTTCTTTTATATTATGATTATTTCATCATTACATTATTGTTATCTATAAATCTTGATATGTTTTATATATACACATAGTTAAAAGGTATAGAAAGACAGATTAAACTTGCAGCAGAACATAAAGAGCTTTACCAAGGCAAGTGGTCGAACCTTGATGTTGCATCATGGCCAGTTATAGAGAAGATCACAACACAAATGCAAACGGATGGGTAAAATTCATGTGACCACAACTCTACAAAATTGGTTATATTTATTTTCATATATACATAGAAACTCACCTGATCTGTTAAATTTCATATTAGGGTATCTTGCGGGCTATGGATGATAAACTATATGGAATACTGGACAGGATCCTCCCTATCTGATAACGTAACTCAGGTAGAGGACGTATATTTATTTATAGGAACAATGTTTCTTTTGTTCTAATTTATATACTTGCAGGATGATATAACAATGTTTAGGTTTAAGTTACCTGCAATATTATGGGACTCGAGATTAAACACAAAGAAAGGACATCAAAATCTTGACCACAATGTGGATGAAGATGGAGAGAGTTCAAGTGATGTTCAAATAATCGATACTCCATGTGAGTTATCTAAATCGTCAAATACATCACATCAGATTGAACCATATATATCTCCATATGTTCTGCCTGCTAAAGTAACATCAACAAACACGCAAGAACTGATGTTTGTATTATGCACATATATCATGGGGATAGACAACGCCAAATATTTAAAGTAAGTTAATTCTCATTTAATATAGTATATGCATGGTAAATATTCAACACATATGTTCTTGCTTTAAATATAAAAACAATTGTTCATTGAATAGGAAACATTGGATTCAGAGCACTAAACCTTATCCAATTTCTTTAAGTCTTCAAAAACTTAAAGATATATTGGATGTAAATAAGCCGATGGATACAGATTGTTTAACATGGCTGTTCGGATGATCGCATGCAATGATGCCTTGTTCTTGTTGGAAGACAAATACCACTACATGGATCTACAGTTCTGTGTAAGTTCAATTAATTAGTCTTTATTCATATAAGTGTGTTCATTATATAATTATTTTACTAACAAAAAGTAGTCCATAACTAAATTTGGTCGAGACCCTCGCCTTCGTGCAAAGCCAGATATCAACATGTTGGCAAAATTATTAGAATGTTGGCCTGACATGGAGTACGATGTTTCAGATTGCAAACAAGTAAGCTATACTCTTCATCATTTTTGTAATCTTGTTTTTTCTCTTACTTGAACTATTTTTTAACTTGCAGATTCTATTGCCCTTTTCTTTCATGGGTCACTTCACCTTATATGTACTTAACATGGACACGAGAAGCATCTATATAATGGACTCCATGCCTATACCATCATGGTTTAAGGGTGATCATCCTAGCATGCATTATATACATAATATACATTATATTGCCAATAATATGAATGCTGCCATGGAATTGGCCAATCCTACATGGAAAGACGATATTTATATGTGGCGTCGTATAGTACCAACATGGGTTCCAAGAACATTAAACTGGTATTTTTTTTAACCCGAACAACTTATTAATTTTGTCTACATATATGTAACAACGTATTATTTTAATTTGTAGGGATTTATCTGGCTTTCTTGTTATCAACTTTATGCACGATTGGAATGGTATAAGGTTACCCTGCATTTGCACTGTGAGTACCCTATTTGTTCTAATACTTTGTCAATATTGTTCTTCTATAATTGATTATTAATCATGTTCTATGATATGTAATAATGAATGTGCAGAATGGGAATGACCTGAGGACCAAATTCTTAGTAGAATTATTGAAGTACAAGGACAATGAATCCAAAGACAACATTCCAGAAGAAATACAAGAAATTATTAGGCACATCAGATAGATATGATTTTATTTGTAATGATACTCAACTTATTATCCTAATTAATTTTATTGCCTTTTAGGTTCGTAGTATCGTTAGGAACATTTGCCAACATATATTTTAGTTATATGTTGCAAATATGAAGGCAGTTCAGATTTCTGTACTTTCAACGATGCATTGGTCTTTGGATGGCTCATTCAACTTGAGATGGTGATATTTGTATTGTTGAACCAATGACCTTATTTTTTGTACTAGGAATGGAACATAAAGAAATTTAAGAGTTGTCATTTTTTCAGTTTTTCTTGCATATCTTGCATTACATATTTCTTTGTTTGTTTGATAAAATTGGTCATTCTTGGGGTTGGGGGGTTATTATCAGCCAGCACTCAGTATACAGGGTATACCTCCAGCCCACCACTGAGCACTCATGCAGTAACGGACCGTTTGGTTCAGAGCTTCCTAGGCAGCTTCGTTGCCAGGCAAGGATGTCATCCCAGGTGCCCAAAATCGGATGCCTGGAGACGCCCACAGTGCCTGTCAAAGCTGCTTGGGAGAAAAGAAAACAGGTTCTAAATGCTGTGACTTTGTGAGAAAAATATCATATATAATATTTTCTTTTGTGTTTCGAGTCTTGTATAACTTTAGACTGTTGTATTTCTTATGTTGCTGAATACAGGTCAATCAAGGTTGTTTCGAGATGCCTGCCAACATTGATTGTTCTGAAGATTTATTCCAAAGCCATGAAGGTATAGTGATGTGGCCATTTTAGCATATGATTTTGCAGGATGCACAAATTTTCTTCCCTATAACCGTTGATTTATTGCTATGTTGTCGCTTTGTGAGATCAGCAGAAATGCTTGAGAACACAGAATTTTGGTCAAAGTCAAACTACTCCCATGTGGAGCATTTGGAGTGCCATATGGAAGTTAACATGGAGCTGAATGAAGGAGAAACAAATGATTGATCACGCAGAAGCTAGCCGATATGAATTGTTTAGCAACGATGAGATATACAAAGGCGGTGTAGATGAAACTGAATTGTTGTTAGCAAGTAGTAGGTGGTTGTAGCAGCCAGCCTGTTTTCTTTGCAAGATTATCTTGTTTATGTGGGTGCACAGACCCCAAAAAAAACTGAAAGGAGACTACTGAGGCTGCATCAATTCTGTTTTTATCTGTATGCTACTTTTAGCTAGAGAGAGTTGAACATGTTAGTATCATGGTAATTTCTCAAAATTGGAAGACTGATACAAAGATGCAGCTACCGACTTAGAAAATCCTATCAGCTTCTGTCAAGCACTGTAAGTTGATCACACATGTTTCTCACTCTTTGATATCATCTGAAACAAAAATGCTGAATAGATTAACTGACTGTAAAAATGCAGGCCCAAGGTTATCCGTGCAGAAGTCGCCTAAGGGTGCAGCCGGGAAAAAATCTAAGTCTATCGCGAAGACTATCCGTGCAGAAGTCGCCTAAGGGTGCAGCCGGGAAAAAATCTAAGTCTATCGCGAAGACTATCCGCGCCGAAGTCGCCTACGGGTGCAGCCGGATTAGCA
Organism: Zea luxurians; assembly: GCA_029449295.1. Taxonomy (NCBI): domain Eukaryota; kingdom Viridiplantae; phylum Streptophyta; class Magnoliopsida; order Poales; family Poaceae; genus Zea; species Zea luxurians. Next base: position 70,231,315 of record JAOPSE010000012.1, read on the forward strand.
CAACAAGTGCAGAAAAAATCTAAGTCTATCGCGAAGACTATCCGTGCAGAAGTCGCCTAAGGGTGCAGCCGGGAAAAAAATCTAAGTCTATCGCGAAGACTATCCGTGCAGAAGTCGCCTAAGGGTGCAGCCGGGAAAAAAATCTAAGTCTATCGCGAAGACTATCCGCGCCGAAGTCGCCTACGGGTGCAGCCGGATTAGCACAACAAGTGCAGAAAAAATCTAAGTCTATCGCGAAGACTATCCGTGCAGAAGTCGCCTAAGGGTGCAGCCGGGAAAAAATCTAAGTCTATCGCGAAGACTATCCGTGCAGAAGTCGCCTAAGGGTGCAGCCGGGAAAAAATCTAAGTCTATCGCGAAGACTATCCGCGCCGAAGTCGCCTACGGGTGCAGCCGGATTAGCACAACAAGTGCAGAAAAAATCTAAGTCTATCGCGAAGACTATCCGTGCAGAAGTCGCCTAAGGGTGCAGCCGGGGAAAAAATCTAAGTCTATCGCGAAGACTATCCGCGCCGAAGTCGCCTACGGGTGCAGCCGGATTAGCACAACAAGTGCAGAAAAAATCTAAGTCTATCGCGAAGACTATCCGTGCAGAAGTCGCCTAGGGGTGCAGCCGGGAAAAAATCTAAGTCTATCGCGAAGACTATCCGTGCAGAAGTCGCCTAAGGGTGCAGCCGTGAAAAACTCTAAGTCTATCGCGAAGACTATCACGCGCCGAAGTCGCCTACGGGTGCAGCCGGATTAGCACAACAAGTGCGGACAAAATCTAAGTCTATCGCGAAGACTATCCGCGGCAGAAGTCGCCTAAGGGTGCAGCCGGAAAAAAAATCTAAGTCTATCGCGAAGACTATCCGCGCAGAAGTCGCCTAAGGGTGCAACCGGAAAAAATCTAAGTCTATCGCGAAGACTATCCGCGCGGAAGTCGCCTAAGGGTACAGCCGGTTTAACACAACAAGTGCGAAAAAACCGAAGACTATCTGTGCAGAAGACACTTAAGGGTACACCTGGACTAGCACAACAACCGGCCGAAACGACAACATCGACCATTCACGCCAAGACCAATTATATATAATCAAGCAAGCACAGCGCAGCCGAACGAATCAGTTAGTACAAAACGCCTTCAGACACATACACAAGCGAGGGCAACCACACTCTACATCGGCTCCGGCTCCGGGTCAGGCAGGGCGTCGTTCAGTGCTCCGAAATCGTCCACCCGCTCGCCTCGCTCCGCCTAAAACAAAACATACAAAAAGTCAGCAAACACACGCACAGACCACATCCAGCAAACGCCGAACAAACGACAACGTTACCTGAGCCCTCGCAGAGCTCGGCCCGCTCCCTGCCACTTCACCACCATACAGACCCCACATCCGGTCATAGAGGGCGCCGGCGGACTCCTTCACCACGGGGTCTTCGACCTTATAGATGTCTCGCCCAAAATCTTCATCTGCCTGGTCGAAGGCCTCATAGTGCCGGCACCCTTCGCGAGAGAGTGCGTTCATCGCCCCCTCGCAGGTGACCAGGGAGGCGAACGACATTAACCCCCCCAGGACAGTGGGGAGCTCCTGCAGCTCTCTTGCACCCATTCCAAACAGCGAAGCCCGGCCTCTCGCTCCGGCACCACGAAGTCACCGGTCCGCGCACCCAGCTCGCGATATGTGGCCATAAGCTGTGTGCGCGTCCGTGTCGGCCTCCGTTCGCACCGCGGCTTCGGCCCCCTTCGCGCGGCTCTCCAGAGCGGTGAGCAGCCCCCGCAGGTCTTCGGCGAGATCCTTGGCAAGATTGGCTTCCGCCCGTGCCAGCCTAGCCTCCGCCTGCGCGGCCTGCTCCTTGGCGATGGGCCTCGTTGGTCTCCCTCCTCTCCCCCGCCAGCTGGCGCCGGAGGTCAGCCTTTTCCCTCCTCCAGGGCGGCCACCTTGTCCGCCAGTTTACGACACTTGCTGTCGGAGGCAGACTTCTCACGGACAGCGTCAGCATGTTGCGTCCGAAGTCCTCGCGACTTTGGCAGATAAGGCTGCCGTAGTGCCCCCGACGCAGTACGGCTGGTGAAGTCAAGCCACCTGCAGAATTGATCAATGACTGAACGGCCTACATCTCTACAGTCTGCACAGACAGACAGCATTGAGGAAAAATGATTTCTTTTGAAGAACGATCTTTGCTCGGTTCTGCACGAGGTATAGGCCCTTTCTAGCAAAAAATCGTATCTTTGGTACGTATTGTCTGTTGTTAGCAATCCTCTAATTGGTAAAACGCCTCCGAACAACCTAAAAATGGATTTTTTTTAAAAAAAAAGGATTTTGAAAACTGAATCTCTAGCATAAGGTTCTTGAAGAACGTGTACCAAGCATGAATTCTTTCGGCAATCCATGCTTCAAGAGGTGTGTGTAACTTCTCTGAAAACCAACCATTAGAGCTAACCGCGTCTCTAGGACATGGTTTCATAAAACCACACCTCTGATCAATTGAGCAAAGTTCAATTGCAAGAAGTGAAACTGTTGATAAATGGTTCTAAGGTCTCGGTGCCATAGATTCAGAATATCTATGGCACAACGTATCTTAGATACAGTGGTCACTAAATCACTCACAATACATATACTAGGTAGGTGCCCGTGCGATGCCACGGAACATAAATTGCGAACCTCCAATGGACTTCATTTGAGACAAGTGATGCCCAAAAAAATGGGGGTAAACTGACACAGCTATCACTTGCATTACTTGCCCTATGCACGGAAGAATCTGACACAACTATCACCCATGAAGATTTCCGGTTAACTTGTGGAACCGGACTTCATTTGAGACAAGACAACAATACCAGTGTTGAGCTTGCCACTCGGCCATGGCACACGCGAGAACACGGGATGATCAAGTAAGAACTGAACAGAATGCACTAATACAAAAGGCTGGCTTGCGTTCGCTTCCTTGCTCCACAGGAAGCATAGCTGATATACAAATCGAGAAGCAATTTATGTTCCGTGGCATCGCACGGGCACCTACCTAGTAACCAGAATAACGACACTATTCCATGTTCTGTGACATTATGTTTAAACCCTTCCATTTCTATTCTTCACAGCTCGGGTCCTCGACAGTGCTCCGGTCGAGCACCTGGCTGGAGTCACGCGAACTTGTCGCTGACGACCCTTACC